>OY978448.1:21407608-21770108 GCA_963854805.1 Plagodis dolabraria | reverse complement strand
AAGTTGAGTTTATATGAAAGTTCACACTTTGGCTGGCGGGAGCTTGCAACGGAAAATGAAACAAAATATGAATTTAATAAAGTTCAATCTCAATGCGCACTGTACGTGGCGTCTACGACAGTCCGAAAGTTAGGAAAAATAATATTTTTTACATTGATGCGATTGTTTTGGTTTTGGCATATTTACTCGTTACTTATGTTTTTAGGCCCTGAAAACGGAGTAACTACATACTTCCTATAAGTTGTTCTATCTCTGGGATGTAAGATGCTTGGTTCTGCTTGTGGTAGTCATGACCCTCTTAATTTATGATTTTCGGTGTTGTCTCCAAAGTGAAAGTTTTCATATATATTTTAGGTTCATATTGTTAGCACGTTATTGAACAGTAGGTTTTTATTAAATCCAGTACAAATTTTTTGACCAGTATAATAACTTTCTTAGTTTTGAACTCGTGGTACATAAAGTGACATTTTCAAGCTGGTGGTTCAAAAAATAATAGTTACTGATTACTGTTTTATCGCTAAAGATTGCCAAGCTCATTCTTTTCATAGTCGAGATAAAGCCTATGTCTTATTGATTTGACAAATTAATGTTCAATTCCAAAGGGTTTCAATGCTTACCATCATTTAATGAGGTTGAACTATGGTATTATAACAAAGGCACTTGTAAAATCATCTACATTTTAAAATATTCAGACATGTCACATCTTGGCTCGAGAGTTCATTAATAGTGTTTCAATTGGATATATAATTATGAGACCCTGCTTTTATGATTTTCATTGTACTTAAAACCAAACATCATATTATTATTCCAAACAAAAAGCAATCTTGGTAACAATATCACGCAGAGATAAGCAGAGGCTCAGATAGTCGTATGACAAAACTGCAGGACAATCCCCTTGACTACAGATGGTCCAATTATGTAAATATCGTCTCAAACGCACAGATAAGTGAAGGTCCCGTCTAAATTATGCCAGATAACCATTTCTTATCATGGAGTTTTTGCAATACTGAAAACAGAATGCTGACTATTGAGAATGTTCGTAAGATATGAGTTATACGAATAGCTAAAGGAGAGAGTAGATGCAGAGCTCGTGGTAAACATAGGAGATGGTAATACACGTGCCGGGTGGTGTTAATGTGAGCGGTGTGGCGAGGAAACGGGGGATCTGGCAACACGCGAGTGTTACTCCAAGTACGGCGTGTTTATTCTGCCGCGTATATCGACCGGGGCGCTGCGTCCCGCGCGCCGCCGCCGTCAGTCGCGATCCCGCGCCCGCCGACGCTCCCGGCTCCTACACCGCCTGACAGCTACCACCATTCGCTCTGCCATAATAAACGGACTATTCTTGTGAACGATTCGATAACCAAACAACATCTTGTGATATGTGATGCAGTGCAGCTGTCGATACACAAAGAGGCGGCTGATCTAAAGGTATGATTCTAATAAGCCATCAATACTGTAATGCTACTCGCGGTTACAATATCTAAAACCCAAAATATCAACATTATTTATCTAAAAAGGTAAAAATTACATTTTTTTAAGAAACTTATTCCCAACGCAAAACTTATATGAACAAAAGACAACAAAACATTACCTCTAGTTGTTATCTCTGTGATGTTCGTTTTAAAATCAAGTAGTACAGTTGCGAAATGTTTCGTGAAAAAAAATAACATTTAATTAATTTCACCAGGCGGCAGTTAAATGTTATTAAAAAAGGTTAGCTACCTACAAGCAAGAGGTACAATGACCGTCTACAAAGTCTACGGCTCTACGGCGTAGCACTCGGTGCCGTAGCAATTAGTGTCACATTCTACGCTTTATTTACGTCTACGAATGCCTACAGGAAGTTCTGTTAAGGCTCAGTTACTTTTAATGGTTTTGAAATCACAATGGAGACTTTTCTTATTTGCTTTGTGACTGAAGTAACGTTTTCGTATAATTATATTTGAGTATTCCATAAGGTATGTCGTTCAAGTTCAGTATATAAGACCGAGACCGCTAATGTTTATCATGATCACGATGGCTCAATTTGAATATACTATATATATATATATATTTACATTACTGGTTCAATTTAAACATATATGTGTATAGATATAAACATCAGTCTAGGCATTAAATCCACACGTTGTTAAAATTTTTACTTTCTTAGCAATTTTTTAACTTTTCATATGTATTTTTCGAAATATTTTTTTGATTAGCTATTAATTTTTGCCTATAGTTTTTTTATGATGATACTGGAAATTCATTATTATATACTTTTTTTATGATGATACTGGAATTTCAGTAAAAGGGTTTAGGCTATTACTTCTGATTTTCTTTCGAAGTTGTTTGAAATAAGGCGACTCAATTACATAGTTGTTGTGCTCATATTTTTGACGAAATGACCTTGTTTGTAGAAAGGCTATATAAGGTCATCAATAACTAGGCATTTTCAGCAAATAACCTTGCAAAATCAGGACAAAAGAAAAAAACCGCCCGCAGTCGTACAATATCGCGTATACAAAAACGTACTAAAAGATATTTGTTGATTTTAGGGTATGTGTCATATGGGGTAATTAATTTGTTAGTTTTTTAACACTTTCTGTGAGTATTCAGTTTTAGAAAAGGTTCATACGTAGTTTTTTTTCGGAGATTTGGATCCCTCTAAACTCTTGAGGTTCACCGCATGGTAGTAAGAAATTTTGTGAATGCTCGCCTGGCTCTCTACCACCCTCAAGTAGAAAATTTGTTGTGTTTTCCGTAAACTAACAGTACGGTTCTATTTTTTATTCAGGTTTATGCTAAGGCTAAGACAAAGTTATTAAACTTTGATAAATTTGTCTGTGTTGTAAATCATTTTGACTAGTAGAATCTTATCCTTCAAAAGGCAGATTTGCTTTATTGTTATATATGTTTCTACGAAAGCGGGCATAAATGTTAAAGTTCCTACTCTTATTTGACAAAACTCAATCAGTATTCAGATATGCTCAGCCCGCGTACTGCATCGCACAATTATACCACTGGATCCCGGTGAATACCATAGATAATTGCATTTGTATTTAAATGTTTTTCAGGGTTTAAGATCTGGAGATCTCGGGAGATTTTTGTATATTCTATTAAATCACTTGTTAAAGCTTGCTTCAAATATTCATTACCTTACCTTAGAGAGTTTCTTTTTCCACGAGATTTACAAAACGTCTTTTATTTACAATACGGTTAGCCTGTGACCGAATCGTGGTGAAGCTCATGCCAGGCAGGATTAAAACAATGGGCCCCTCGCGCGGCATTCCATAATATTTCTCATCAAAATTATGCAGCATATTTTATGTACGCAGAGTTTGTGAAGATTTTTACTGTCAAGTTCTGACGAAGATCAGATCAGTGGTGTTACGAATTAGCTATTAAATAGTTAAAGTTCGGGCTTGGATTGGCTAATAAAAGTATCACCTATTACTTTTATTAGCTACATAATCTATACTATATACGTATATGCTTCCAATAGCGTAGAGAGAAAGCACGGTTTATCTCTAGTTTTTTTGTCTGTTGATATTACACACTTGTTCGTGTGTTTACGATATTGTAAACTTTAAAAATAGTTTAGATGATATATTTTCTGTATGATTTAAATATTGTCTCATGTCTTCAAGTTTAAAAAGCAACAATAGACTTAAAAAAATACCTGTGTGTATTATTATTTGTGTGGGATTTCTTCAATATGACGCATAATTGTATCGAATGACAATGTTGCGAGTATGTTACCACGGAGATAATGTTACAAGTATGTTAGTGCATTTATATCATGCTGCTATTTAACTTTTACTAGTGAAACCTCGTGATGAATACAAAAAGTGTCTTCTTTTACAGTATTTTTCAAAATGTACAAATATAACGTAAAGTTCGAAGAAGCAGGTAAAGACAAAGGATATTCCAAAAGCTACGAAATTGGTACAACTTTGCTGCTTCCATCACTCTAGTTACATTTTTTACCCAGAACC
Organism: Plagodis dolabraria; assembly: GCA_963854805.1. Taxonomy (NCBI): domain Eukaryota; kingdom Metazoa; phylum Arthropoda; class Insecta; order Lepidoptera; family Geometridae; genus Plagodis; species Plagodis dolabraria. Next base: position 21,766,131 of record OY978448.1, on the reverse strand, counting down.
TCTCAGCCTTACGACTGTGAAGGCTACTTATGATCCAGCTTTATTCCAGAACGTCTTCATCGTGGTCAAAATACGTTCGCTGAGGTTTTTCCCTTTCCAACTATTGCAACCACAGTCGCTGTTTAATCTATCTTTGTCAGTATCCATTTTCCTTCAAAATTTCTTAACAATCTATCGAAACTATTCTAGACTGTCGTCGGTATATTTTTTTTTTTTTTTTTTATACTGAACTGGGTAGCACTTGACCACTATCTCACCTGATGTTAAGTGATGATGCGGTCGATGATGGAGCGCGCTTACCCAGAAGATACCTGTTCACTCGCGTTTTGAAGACCCCCATATTGTACTTAACCGGAAACACAGACTCAGGCAGGGTATTCCATTCCCTGGCGGTTCGTATAATGAACGAAGAAGCAAATCGCTTTGTTCGGGTAAATGGAATATCTACCATATAGCGGTGGCGCTTTGGAGTATCCCTGGATGTCCAGTTAAAGAATGGGGATGACGGAATCAAATCATGTAGTTCTGTGGCACACTCCCCGAAATGTATCCGGTAAAAAACCGATAAGCAAGCGACTTTGCGGCGATGCTCGAGACTTTGGAGTCTCTTGCTTACAAGTTCGTCGTCGTTAATGAGTCTCTTGGCTCTCCTCTCAAAAGCTTCCAGTGTCTCCAGCTGGTATTTGGCAAAACCATCCCAAAGGTGAGAACAGTATTGTCTCACCTTAGCCAAAACACCAAGCTTTTTTGAGGCTAGCTGGGCTTTAGACTCAATATAGGAGCCGAAATTGAGAGTCGGTGTTAATGAGATGCCAAGAAGCTCGAGATGGTTACTTATCGGCACGGACACATCCCTGAAAGTAGGAGCCAGCTGAAAAGGGCTCCGTTTGGCGGAGAAAAGACAAGCCTGGGTTTTAGCTGCATTGAACTTAACCAGATTGGCATCGCCCCAATCGGAGACTGCCTTCAGAGAAAAGTTCAAGCGCTGAACCATCGCTTCCCTAAGAGACTGGATTTGTAATGCACTGGTTCGTGCGTTAGATGTATAACTCTCCACAACGGTGCTGTCGTCTGCGTACCCAAAAATACCGGGCTTAAGCAGATCATTAATTTGCAGCAGAAAAAGCGTTGCAGAGAGTACTGATCCTTGAGGGACTCCGGCGTTTATAGCCAATTGGTCGGAAGAACAGCCATCGATGACCACTCGAATCGACCGATCCCTCAAAAAATCTGAAATCCAAACACATAAACCAGTGGGAAGGCCGTATGAAGGAAGCTTGCTAATAAGGCTATCGTGCCAAACCCTGTCAAAAGCCTTCGAGATATCGAGAGAGACAGCAAGCGCCTCCCCGTGGTTCTCGATGGCTTCGCTCCAGATGTGAGTGGCATACATTAGAAGATCCCCAGTAGACCGGTTTCGGCGAAACCCGTATTGTCGGTCACTGAGGAGATCATTCACTTCTAGGTATGCCAGGAGCCTGTGGTTCAGTACACGTTCCATCGTCTTACAGAGTATGGAAGTGACTGAAATAGGCCTGTAATTGGCAGGGTCTGCGCGACTACCCTTTTTGGGCACGGGCTGCACGTTTGCAAGCTTCCAGGACTTAGGCACTTGACCAGTCGTCATAGACAAGCGAAAGAGGCGAGTCAATATTGGAGTCAACTCAGGCGCACACATCCTCAAGACTATAGCTGGTATACCGTCTGGACCACTAGCTTTGTTCACGTCCAGATCGCGCAACGCTTTGCGTACTTCAGACTGTCGAATGCGAATTTCTGACATTGACGTCCCGCAGTTTGGCAGGCTAGAAGGAACAGCATTGCCAGCATCTAAACGTGAAGACTCTGCAAACAGAGAGGCAAATAAATTTGCTTTCTCTTCGGCAGTGTGCGCTAGTGAGCCGTTAGGTTTCAGCAGTGGAGGCAGTGAGGGACGGCAGAAGTTCTCTTCGATCGACTTTGCCTGGGACCAGAACGCTTTGCTACCCGAGGGGTAAGAAGCAAGTTTGTTCCCTGTTCGGCGTATGTGGTCGAAGCGAGCCTTCTTGAGAGCCTTTTTGCAGAACTTGGCGGCTAGGTTAAATGCCTTCTTCTTTTCACGTACATCTCTAGATTTGCGGGTTCGAGCATCAGCCCAGGCTAAATAGGCCTCATGTTTTGACGCTTCTGCATCTCCACATGTAGCATTAAACCATGGGCGAGCTTTGCTGGACATCGGGACGTCAGAAAATGGTATGAAGTATTCCATACCCTGACGTAACACCTCAGTCACAGCATCCGCGCAAGTTAAGGGATCGCTCGAAGAAAAACAAACCTGCCGCCAAGGGTAAGACGCGAAAAAATAACGCATCTCATCTCAATCTGCTGACCTGTATCGCCACACCCACCGGATGCCTCTTGGACTGGGATCGGGCGGGGAGTACACTGATACAGACTTCACCAGACAGTGGTCGGAGCTACCTAAGGGCGATGAAACCGACACCAAGTAGCGGTCTGGATCTGTTGTCAGCAGAAGGTCCAAGCAATTGGCTGTGTGGCCATCAACATCCGGTATCCTTGTGGCTCCTTGGACCAGCTGAGTGAGGTTTAGCGTCAAAGCAAGCTTGCGCATCTCTCGACCAGCGTGGTCTGTGCTCTGGTATGGGTATAGCCAGTCTTGATGGTGGGCGTTGAAATCCCCCAGAAGCACTAATTGAGCAGAAGGATACCTCTGTTGGGCCACATCGGCCGCCTCACTAAGGTAATTTGCGAGCCTGGTTGTCTCCTCATCTCCGCTGTGCGAACGGTAGACACTAGCATAAATAATTTTCTCCATGCCATTGTCCACCAGAACCCACATGACTGAAAATTTGGGGTCTTCAAGGTTGCGGAGACGCCGATAGCAAATGTCATCGCGAGCATACATAGAAACTCCCGCCTTAGCCTTGAAACTATGTTCAAGAACATAGCCAGGGTAGGCAAGGTATGTCGCATCAGCAGGACATTTGATCTGCGTCTCCGTGAGGAACAGAATATGCGGTCTTGTGGTCTCAAGATGGTGGTGGACCGGGTCGATATTGGAGTGCAAGCCTCGAATGTTTGAGAGGTGCACTTGGAGAGAGAGGACGTGCTTCCGCTGTTGGACCTTTATTCTGTTTCTCTTGTTCATTTAATGGGGAGTGAAGATAGGTAAAGGGAAACGGAAGTGGAAACGAGGCGCACATTACCAACCCGTGACACAAATTAGGCCTTTCCACCTAAAGGGAACCAATCCTGCAGACCGCAGGGACGCCCGAGCCCCCCCAGAGGTGTCCATCGGGTCCTCTCGTCTGGTCGCCAACCAGCACGATGGCGCACCTCCGGGATTTTTCGCGAGATGGCGGGGCAGCCTTTCATGAGTGGCTGGCTCACTACTTGGGCCCCCAACTATCTGCGGTCGGCCAGCGGAGAACCGTGCCTCGGATCCCGCTGCTCTCCAAGATTGGCTGCCAGGTAAATTGACCTTCAATGTGTCACGACTAGCTATAGTAATAAGCGCAACTGCTTCCGACCCGTTCCCCATAATGGCTTCACCAGACATCATGCCGTAACGCGATCGCTTGGCGGCATGGCTTTGTCTGGTGGGTGGTAACAAGCCGCGGCCTAAGCCTACCACCTGAAAAGTACTGCTCTTTTGGCGCCACCCAGGGGACACGTGTCACACATCGAGGGCTAAATCCTACGGACGCGAGCAGTATAGTCCCCCAAAATATACTCATTCATTCAACATTGTTTTTATTTTCACCCAGTTCCTTACTCATTGATTCAAAGTCACACCACACATACTTCTCAAAACTCTCATCTCAACTGAATGTCAATTTTGAACTTCCTTCTGCCATACACAACTTTCACTACCAAATATTTAAGTATTCACTAGCACTCATCTGTGTACTAAGTTCTGCCAATAGTGCCTTTTTGAATATGTTTCTGCTGATCACAAAAGTGTGCTGCGCTCCATTTACTTGCATACCAGGATTACCTCTACTTTCTGTATCTTGCTAATACGAAAGTTCCCAGATGTATCAAATCTTCCACTTTTTTTAAGTTTTCATCATCATCATCAGCCGGAAGACGTCCAATGTTGATCAAAGTCCTCCCCCATAGAGCGCCACAAAGAAAGGCTATTAGCCGCTTGTAACCATTGGCTACCAGCGACTTTCAATATGTCGTCAGTCACCTAGTGGGGGGCTTACCAATTCTACGTCTTCCAGTGTAGCGTGGTACCGACTCGAGAACATTTCTTCCCCATCGATTATCAGTTCGTCGAGCAATGTGGCCCGCAAATTGCCACTTCATATTTGACCTGCTACCGGGGCCAGGAATAATAGAGCTGCCGGGGACTGGGGGCCGAATTGTTTTTGTGCTATTTATAAGAGGGATTTTGCAATAATCCCCACGCTTGGCAGACGTCTTGGGGATCGCAGTTATGGAGGTGTAAATTTCTCAGAAGGTGCTGCTGCCCACCTTTCGGTATTTTCCCTTAGTCGCCTTTTACGACACCCAAGAGATGGGGTGACATTCTAGCGGACAAACCCACGGACTTACAAGCTTTTTTCATTGTTAATTTTAAGTTTTACTCCATCAATAATATCATTACGAATACCTGCTGACATACTTTAATATTCTAAAATAATTACATTACTTTTAATAACGATAACTTTCATTCTCTTTCTCTTAAATAGTTCATGCATAAACGTTACAATACCATGTAACTCCTGCTCCGACAAAGCAAGTATTGCCTGATCGTCGTAGAAAAAACATTTGACGAGCAACTCATTCGTTCTTAATCCATCTTCGCTACCTTTCAATCCTCGTAAACATGAATAGAATAAACAACAACGGTGAATTTTCATATTGTTAGTAGTTCAAGTCATGTGAATAGTTAGGTATGGTTGAAGTACTTGTTAGCTCAGTAGACGTTAATAAAAACGTTCACAATAAAGCAAACATGTTTTCTGACTGTAATCGGTAAAGTAAATATAGTCATATGATTTATTTGAATAAAACTGTATTATGAGTTAACAAAGTATGGATAAGAGTAGCGTTTATTATTGCATAGTTTACATGTTTTGTTAGAGTGTGTCTGTTTATTTCGTATTTGCACCCTGAAGATTGGCATAAAGTGCTAATAGGTATGTAAACGCCAGATTTGGTACTTTTTCTCCCGTTTATACTAATAATTCACGAGGAGGCACAACATAACAAAATTTCAGGCAGTAAAAGTAGCGCCCAGTCAGGTAATCATAAATTAAGCTGAGTTAAATAGTGGAATACGTTTTCAAAACAGTACAGTTACTTATAAGTTTTTTTTTCATTGTTAAATCAGTGATGGCGCATTGCTGTCGATGAAGTAGGATCTTGTTAGGATATTGCAAAAGACAGAAAACTTCAGGGTTGATTATTGTTATTTCTCCCTTTTTAACCGACTGATAGCAGGAATTACATCAGAGCATTGCCTAAGACGACAAATGGCGCCAAATAGGCGGTGAAAGTTATTTTTGATTTTAATTTTGAGGGTTCAGTAACCAAGGTCAAAACAGAGCTGTAATATTAAGACTGCACTCTGTACCGTGTTTACCCGTAAAAAAAATTGTTGTTACTTTTTTTTTTATGCTTGATAGGTTCGCCTTTGACCACTGTCTCACCTGATGGTAAGTGATGATGTGGTCGAAGATGTTGTTCAGGCTAACCTAGAATTACTGGCTCTCAAGGACAGCTGCCGGAACACACCGTTAGGTGCTTGGCGACAGATTTTCCACTTGAGGGTGGTAGCTAGCCAGGCGGGCCTTCGCAAAATGCCCTACCACCATGCTATAACGACTGCCATCCTAAGACAACAACCGGGACCGACGGCTTAACGTGCCCTCCGAAGCACGGAAGCGCTCAGTAGTAATGTCACCAACGGTCACCCATCCAAGTCATGACCGCGGCGGACGTTGCTTAGCTTCGCTGATCGGTTTAGAATGGCTAAGCAAACTTCGCTACGAGCGCTTCAAAAATATTGTAAAAACTAACGTGGCTTTCACTCATTTTAGTAAATAATACGGGATAACTCACGTGAATCAGTCAGATAGCTCCGACTATAGTTTCAACCACATTCGGTGGTCTTTTTCAAGGAGAGCTCGGGACGCCCGCGTTGACGTCTCTATATATATATCTATAGTCTACTATATATAACTATAGTCGGAGCTATCTGACTGATTCACGTGAGTTATCTCGTATTATTTACTAAAAATTAGTTATTTATCTGAAATTATGATATTTTATGTAAAATGGTAACCTACTAAACGATAAACGACGTTGCGGATAAGAAATTCAAGAGAATTATTTTAAAGAGGCTCTTAAAAGCCAATAAACGAGAAGGTAGACGAAAAAAACATTCATGAATTTCTTTAAATAAAATTTATTTTTATCCTGCTCTTTTAATATAAAATATATTTTTTCCACTAGACAAGTCTTATTCTATGACGTGAGGCATCATGAGCAGGAATTTTAAATTTTGTTTCGAGACATAAACGGGGTGCCGTCTAAGTTGACAATTTTAAATCTTTTTTGCTAAGAGGTGTGTTAATATTTCAAAAAATCATTTACAAAATACACTTACAAAATATGAAATTTATCTGGTGACAATTCCACCTAATTTTCCCGCTAAGCCGACGTGACGTCACAAACGCTATGCAGCCAAACCGGAAGAATTTTCAACGTGTTTTGCTTCTACATGAAGGATCTTCAAGAGGTTCTTGACTCTTTGAGCGCACGAATTTATTTTCGCTCAAATAAATATGGATTTCCGCAAAGTAACGCCTGAATATAATCTATTCATCATATTATGAAATTTAACTCAAAATCTAGTAATTAATCCAAAATGTAGGTATATTAAGTATTACATCCTCTATCTAACAAACAAGTACTTAGTACACTTATACGGTAGTTTTGTAGCTATGACCAAAACCAACAAACATGTTCTTTGTTGTAAATGTAAAACGCGGAACCCTAACATAACGAAGCCCGACTCGCACTTGGCTAGATTTATGTTTTAGTGTAGTACTTGAAAGCCAGTAATTCTAGATTAGCCTGAACAACATCTTCGACCACATCATCACTTACAGGTTATAGAGATAGTGGGTGAGGTGAAAAATGTGTTGCTAGAACAGACAAATTGTGCCGACCCGACAAAGGTGGTATAGGAAAATGATTATAAGTACAAACTCGTACATATTGTTTTAAAAATATTTTTATTGATTTTTACAATATTAGTCATGTGCTTTGCAACATACATTTTATATAATGGATAAGAAACATTGACGTTGCTAAGTAATTTCTTCCAAGTCGAAAGAGTAAACGATTGAACATTTTAGGATCGTATTTTTATTGTTAATGCCGTAGTTAGAACATGGCGATAAAATTGCAGCAAGTCAATCTCGTTCTTTTGTTCAGCATGTTTTATGCAGCATTTCCTTTTTAACCGACTTCCAAAAAAGGAGGAGGTTCTCAGTTCGTCTTTATTTTTTTTATTTTTTTTTTATGTTTGTATCCTCAGGTCTCTTGATTGGGTGAACCGATTTTGAAAATTCTTTTTTCGTTTGAAAGCTGATGCTTGTCGTTTGGTCCCATTTTAAATTTCATCAAAATCGGTCAAGCCGTTTTTGAGTTACACTAAAAAGATTGAAAAAAAAATTTTTACAAAAAATCGAACCGACTTCAACACCCAAAAGTGTGAAATAACTTGTCGAAGTCGGTACCATGCCCACAACATTGTGATAATAGGTACTTTTGAACCATCATGGTACCGACTTCAACAAGTTATTTCACACTTTTGGGTGTTGACGTCGGTTCGATATTTTGTTAAAAAAAAATTATATTTATTTGTAACGTTACAATTCAATCTTCAGGATCGAATTCTGTGAAAGTCAGTATAGAGGAAACATTTCCTGTTATTTGAGCTGTCAAGAAGAATAAAGAAAGGGGAATAGCGCAATCTTCAGCGAATGCCTTACTTTTTATTGATCAATGCTTTTTGAACAAGTTACTGCGTTAGCTGTCAAATCATATAAACATAAAGGATCTTCACGGCACATTGCGTTTGCCACTCGAAATAAAAACATTCAAATTACTTTAAAAATGAATTACTCCTAATAATAAGTCATACTGACATTTTCAAAATTAAGCTCCTTACCTCTGTTTTTAATAACTAATATCTGTTAGAAGTAGTTATTACTAGTAACAGCGTGAAATGAAAGTGCCATGGTTTGTATGATATTGTAATTTTTATGTATCAACACTTTCTTAAATATTATCGTTTCGATAAGTTTATACTATACAGCAATAGAGTTTTTAGAGGAGATATTGTTGCAATGATTTCTCAGTGGTCGTGACCATGGACTGACTCAATCGAAAACTGATCCATGATTCAAAGTCTGCTGCGGGCTTAAGCTTCACAGCATGGTTGTTAAGCGTTTTACGAAAACTCATTTGAATAGCTGCCACCTACAAGTAGAAATAATATGCCACCAAGCACTTAGCAATGGGTTCCGGCAATTGCATTTAATGTCTGGTTTAGCCTGTCATAATATTTTCCTACTAAGTACTATTTTAACTATGAACAGGTGAGACTGTCTACAAGAGCTATTTTTTGCTTTAGTGGTAAAGGCTTCGTCAAACAGAACGCGTTCTTAGCGCGCGTCAGAGCGCTAACCTGACGGCGCGCTATGACGCTGAGTTGTGTTGAACTGCTATGGTAATATACCGTCAAACAGAGCGCCAGCGCTAGCAGTACGCGACGCTCTGTCGCGGCGTTAGGACGCTTTGACGTCGAGCGTTGTATTTTATTACAAATTTTATTTTAGCGTCCGAGTGAATGTGCACAATGTCTGAAAAATTGATCGAATTAGTAAGAAAAAACCCATGTTTGTACAATATAAAGGATAATTGTTATAAAAATATAACAATTAAATTGAAATTGTGGGAACAAATCGGAAATGAGATAAATGAAACGGGTAAGTAATGTGAATTTTATTGATTAAAATATGACACAAATTTTTCACGAGTTTCGAATGCTGCTGTTGTTGATCTTCTATTTGTTGGTCGATGATTTATTAAAGCACGCATAGGTTCATTTTCCACTTCCGACTCTGGGGTTGAAATTTCTGGTCCTTGTTTTGTTCGTAAGTAATTATGTAAGCAACATGCAGCTTTAATAACATCAATTGCTGTGTCTACATCACAATCAATAGGACGTAAAAAAATGCGCCATTTTTGTGCTAATATCCCAAAAGCATTTTCAACCACCCGACGTGCCCTGCAAAGTCTTTTATTAAAATTTGTTTTTCTTTCGTCTTGTGTGGCTGCAGCTCTTGGGAATGGACGCATCAAATATGTTTTTAAAGCAAAACCTTCATCACCGATAAGTACATGAGGTACGGGCTCCTCGGTTCCTGGAAGAGGTTTATCTGGCAGCAGAGATTTACCATGTATATATTGACGATAAAACACTGAGTTCTCGAATATGCTACTATCACTATTACGCCCGTAACTGCCGACATCGATGACGGTGAATTTGTAACATGGATCGACTATAGCAAGAAGAACTACAGAAAAAAACTTCTTGTAGCAAAAATATTCTGATCCACTATTTTTGGGACACTTTATAGCGACATGTTTTCCATCGATGCTACCGACACAATTCGGGAAGTTCCACGTTTCCCTATAACCTTTCTCTGATTGTTTCCATGTCTCTTCAGTTGGCGATGGCATATATTCTGGTTGTAATGTATTCCAGATTTCTTTACAGACTTCTTTTACAATACCACCAACTGTTGAACGACCTACTCTGAAGGAGAAGGCTATGGTCTGGTGTGAATCACCCGTTGTTAAGTACCTGAAACAAAATAATACATTTTATGTTTATTTTACAGGTGAAGTAGCCAGAAAAAAATGGAAGAGCTTGAGGGACAATTATATGAGATACAAAAAAGAGATTGCAGGTACGACAGGACAAGCTGCAAAAAAATTTACAAAATGGCCTTGGGCTTCACAGTTACAGTTCCTTGACTCAACCTTGACAGATCGAGAAAAATCTTCAAATGTTCGAGAAACTACGCCAGAAGCATCGTCAGATATAGAAACTACAGCGTCAGAGATACAATTACCAGAGACGCCTGAGCCAAAGACACCTCTACCACAGATACCCTCGCCAGAGATACCTCCGTCAGAGACACCTCATGTTAACTCCATAAATCGTACACGAGCTAAAAAAATTAAAAGAAATGAAAGCGAGATAGATAAGGTTATACATTTTATTCAAAATAAAAAGAAACAAGAGTATGATGCCATAGATCATCTATTCAAAAGTTATGCCCAAACATTTAAAAGTTTTTCCAAACCCCAACAGATAAAAGCCAAAGTAGAACTAGCTAAGTTATTTGCAAGCATAGAAGCAGAGGAACTGCAAGAAGACGTCCAGATATTGACCAATTCATCACATTATTCTGTTATAAGTACTGAAGACTCTGTCGCCTATGAAGTAACCAATTCTGGAGCCGAAGATTTATCCCCAGTAACTGTTATAGATCTATCTAATATTGGTTCTTCATCATACCAGCAACAGCCTGAGCAGCTACGACAACCACTACGCGAAATCGATATGCTACATGCGAATAATTTTGGCGCGTCGACATCCTCAGTTGATTTTCATAATGATAACGCAATAAACATGTATTTTAAAAAATAAAATATTTCTTACCTTAGACAGATTACAAGTCTTTCTCTTGTAGAAATAGGCGTCCTCCAGTTTGTGGTACATTTGCTTATTTTTGGGATAAGCAGTTCGTGTAGTTCTTCGAATAAATCTTGAGACATACGAAAATATGTAAAAAAACGATCTTCATGTGATGCAAGCTCGCGACACAACCGATGATATTCTCCTAAATCCTCTCTCTTTTTATTGATGTCGTGCACCCATACTCTTTTTTTCTGATACCGCGATAGAGCATATAAAAGAAACAATTCTTCCACATCTGAATCACTCGACATCTTAATAACGAACAAGCTTTCACATCTTGCTATCGACAGACACTGTGCTAGCGAATGGTACGTTGCGTTAAGGAGCGTTGGGCTCTAGTCAAGTGTGACATGAAAAGAGCGCGACGTTAAAACGCGCCGCTTTAACGCTATTACGCAGCGCTAATTACGCGTCCTGTTTGACAAAGCCTTAAGCAGGCTGCTCACTTAGTGGTATGTTAACACCAACGCTCACGGACATCTAGACTAGGATGATTTGCTGGCCTTTAAAGAGAGAATCCGATCCGATAGGCTCCTAAGTCCTATCGGATGGGAAATTATTCTCATTCAGCAACTGTAAAAATATATATTTAAAATCTAACTAGGTCTCGTCTATGGCTCAACTAGTGATTTTTTTTATCTATCAGCTTATATAAAAATAGTCGTTAAAGATAATGCTTCTATCAGAGTATTTTGAAGCGCTCGTAGCGAAGTTTGCTTAACCATTCTGAATCGATCAGCAAAGTTAAGCAACGTCCGCCGCGGTCATGAGTTGGATGGGTGACCGCTCGTGACATTACTACTGAGCGCTTCCGTGCTTCGGAGGGCACGTTAAGCCGTCGGTCCCGGTTGTTGTCTTAGGATGGCAGTCGTTACAGCATGGTGGTAGGGCACTTTGAGAATGCCCGCCTGGCTAGCTACCACCCTCAAGTTGAAAATCTGTCGCCAAGCACCTAACGGTGTGTTCCGGCAGCTGTCCTTGAGAGCCAGTAATTCTAGGTTAGCCTGAATAACATCTTCGCCCACATCATCACTTACCATCAGGTGAGATAGTGGTCAAAGGCTAACGTATCAAGCATAAAAAAAAGTAAAGAGATTAAAATAATTATTTTTTTACCTAATTTAATAATAGTTGAAATTTTGATTACTTCTGCTACGGGAATTGAAAGTTTTAGGGGAATGTATGTAATCTGTATGCATGCTTTCTCTTTGGGTAGATGGTAAAAATGTAGAAATCTCATGACTAAATATTTCAGTCAGAATAATATCTTGAATTTCATAAATCAGCGCCTTGGTTACTTCACATCATATACAACGTATAATCTCAGGGGCCTTTATCCCTGGCAGAACAACCAACATCTAAAATCTTTACATGATAGAAGCTTTTAGCGTCACATAAAGAATTCACAGACGGAAAATGTCATTTTCGCACTTTTGCTAAATTACCGTTGATGGGCAAATGACTTGGGCGGTGGCCTTAATAAAGCTGAGTTTGAAGTGACAAATGTAGCCACTGCAACATTAGTGCGAACTGTGACAAAGTGAATTCATGAATTAAATAGCTTAGAAGACTATTTTTGTTCGAACGTGTAGGTACAAATTTAAATGCTAATAAAATATTAATTTAACATAAAACGTCGTAAATCAGACCATGAATTTGATATAAACGCGCAAACCTCATAGAGGATTTTGTAATGACAAAATCTATATATACTACTCATATAAACTATAATTAGGACGAAATCTAGCTTAACAGGAAACGGTAGTGTGGTCTTTTCAACGTATTTAAGCTAATTTTAGGGTCAACCGTCCATTGAAAATCTTTATATACTTCACAGGCGTACCTGCCTAACGACAGGCAGGTACGCCTGTGAAGTATCGCTTTGCTATTTCGCTATAAAAATCTATTGTACTGTGAAGTTGACACAGTGTATTCGAGTATACTCCAGAATAAAAAAGTATATGATTGTGCATATATGCACAATCATATACTTTTTTATTTTGGAGTTTTGGTATGTAGTATAATTTACATAAAAATCAGAATAAATTGTTTTGGATATATTTAGATTATGTTTGTTTGTTAATTAACAATAACATTTTGTAAATAGGGTTTTCAAAAGAGTTTGAAGTTGTAAATGTAGGTATACAGGCTATATAGCTGCAATTGTAAGTAAATAGAATATTGAATAATATATGTTTAAAACAATAGTAAAAAGTCTCAGTTTATATAAGCTGATAAAGGTCTTCAGACTGTTTGTTGTCGTACGACTTACTTTTTTAGCTGACTTGTTATTTTATTTAAATTTTTCTTGTTAAGTATAGGTGAGCAATTATTTCACCTGAAGGTAAGTGATGATGTGGTCGAAGTTGTTAACAGGCTTTACCTAGAATTACTGACTCTCAAGGACAGCTGCGCGAACCCACCGTAAGGTGCTTGGCGACAGATTTCCTACTTGAAGTGGTCGCTAGCCAGGCGGGCATTCACAAAACGCCTTCCACCATGCGGTGAAGCCCAAGCCCGCGGCGGGATTCGAACCATGGACCTGCTGCGTGGAAATCCATAGCCAATGCCACTGAGTCAACACCGCTTCAATGTAAACGCGTATATTTCATTTCTTACGGAGAAAGCATTCTTATGTCTGTGCAACCAAAAGTTCTCCTGGAATATGGAATGACTTAGGTAGAAGCCGGCGGGGGAAAATGCACAAAACAGAAGGTGAGTATCGATTCCAAATAGAATAAAAGTAAGGAGCATTATTATTTTATATGACTTAGATACAGGCACACAACGTTCCATGTAAACCCAGACATCAGTGCAAGACCCACATAAAAAAGAACAGATAAGCAATAAATTATCGCACAATTATAATCCTACAATGATTGAAGCGCTCGTAGCGAAGTTTGCTTAGCCATTCTGAACCAATCAGCAAAGCTAAGCAACGTCCGCCGCGGTCATGATTTGGATGGGTGACCGCTGGTGACATTACTACTGAGCACTTTTGTGCTTCGGAGGGCATGTTAAGCCGTCGGTCCCAGTTGTTGTCCTAGGATAGCAGTTGTTATAGCATGGTGGTAGGTCATTTTGCGAATGGCCGCCTGGCTAGCTATAGGCGACAGATTTTCTATTTGAGGGTTCATGTCGCCAAACACCTAACGGTGTGTTCCAGCAGCTGTCCTTGATAGCCCATTATTCTAGGTTAGCCCGAACAACATCTTCGACCACATCATCACTTACCATAAGGTGAAATATTGGTCAAAGGCTAACCCATCAGGCATGAAAAAAATATATGATATACCAACTACTATTTGTAATCAAGTTAAAGTATTTTGATTGCAAACTTGTATGTTGTTATTGTGACGGTACAGGCCCTTCTCTGTCCCGCCACGTTCATAAATAAACCTATTTACAAATATCAGTTTGCTGCATTTTGAATGTTTTAGAACGAAATCGTATTAACCCTTTTACTCGTGCTATCTTTCCATAAGAAAGAAAGAGAGCGGAGAAGTGTGCTGTTCTGGATGCTTTTTATGTTGCCAAACGCATGAACGGCACATAAATCGGGGACTTTTGACAATAGGAATCGGTTGAAGTATGATTATTGAAGAATTAAATGAAATATATTGGGCAGTTTTAGTATGGGAAAAGAAAAAAAAAGAAATGGCAGGACAGGGGTGGGGATAGAGGTGCGGTTTAGGCGGGATAAAGTGAGAGAAGGAAAAAAAAGATGGGGGATTGGAGGCATTAAGCCTCGGAGGTCGCTCTCAGGAGGTACTCCGAAGACAGTCTTCGGTGAGATTCTTAAAGTCCGTGAAGTGAATTATTGGTAAAAATTTAAAAGTGAATTGTGTATTGAGAAGTGTTACACCGGTTAGGGGTTAGGGAGTCTCGAGTTGGCTAAATGCTGACAAAGGACATGGGACTTAGTAATTGGCATGGCCGATGAAAAGTCTGTACGATTCCCAACACGTGGCAACACGTGGGGATTTCGGTCGATTTTTAGGTAGGGAGTAGGCACGCCCAGTGTTAAACTGGCAGGGTTAGTACCTATAAAAAGGGAAACCCGGAGCAAAGTAGTTAGCATGGCTGACAAAATGCTTATTTATTAGTAATCCGAGTATTCAGCATACGCAGAAGAAAGGTTACGACGTAGCGTTTTCCTCCAAGCGTTCCCGTATCCTACCCTACATTATGATTCCTCATTTTCTTAGGTATTATAGTCTTCACGTGTAGCCGTGGTCTGGGAGTGCAAGCTCCCAGATTTAGACAACGTCCCTCGGGATGTGCCCGCGCTTGGAACGAGCCGGCGGCTGTATCCTTCGGGAAACAGTTACAGTTCCCTTCAGTGTCGTATATCCTAGTGTGGCTTAGGTGCTCCTAGCAAGTGGGGTTCCCTAATAACCATAATGGGTGTTATTGCAATGAAGTCTATATTATATATATTTTACACCATAGGTATCAAATCCTCGTTCAATACAATCCCAAGCTTCGGCCTCATATGTATGTGAACGTATTACACCGGCATTTAGTATACATTGGAATTTGCCATTCCACTTTCAGCTAGCTTCTGTTAGCAGGAGTTTCCTCTTTACACCGAGGGGAAGCTGTCCTACCTACCATTGCTATGGAAAGGGGGCTACATTACACACCACATGATTAAAGTAAATGTGAGACATGGATCTCTAGGCTGAATACTACATCTAGAAGAATAGGAATTAGGTAACTAGGTACATTTGAGTAGGAATAGGGAACATAGGAAATTGTTTGGGAAATAGCACTTAGTAATAATTCGGGGGTAGACTCACGATATGATGCAATACATTTTTCTATCTAACTCATAAGATAGGTGTACTGGCAACTTCCCGGATTACAGGAGGTAGACTAGTATCCTTGGGTTCGCTGAATTATTAAAACATTTAATATTCTATCAAGTGTCCAGGAAATACTTTAATAGCCATGTAGGTTACAAACTAGAATTATTTTGTTACAATAAATAAAATAAAAATCAGTTTTAGGTTCATATTTATAATTATCATCCACTCAAATTAGTTTCAAATTAAGACGGTAGTAAATGTAAGGTATCGTTTTTGATGCTAATGGACAAGCTGTGCAGTTCCATTGTGGGAGACCATCTAATGAGAGACGTAGAATGGTTGACTACTCTTCGACAGCATGAGGAAGGATATATTACAATTTATTATGTCGCTATTAGTATCTGTTAAAATCAAAGTAATAGGATATATCAAATAAATAAAACAAGGAATTAGAATATCCTAAAATAAAAAAAATAACTATGCAATATCTTGAAATTTTCATGTAATTAATGGACAAGCAAAGCTGTTTCATTATGATTAACCTTTTCTATCAGACATATAGTCTAGGTGCATTATTCCTCAAACAACATGGAAAGAATATAAATTGTTTCATTTTGAAGTCAAAAGTTTGCAGAAACAAAGAAAGAATATCAAACAACAAATACTCAAGAATACCTTGAAAATATACTAAACTTATTTGTTCACTATTAAAATTACTAGATATAATAAAATCAAGTAAAGCTGTATAATTACTCTCCACTCTCAAAATAATATATATTGGACCAATGATATCATCTAACAGGATATGACATCTAAACAAAGTGGTGGAATAGGTTCAAAGATATTATTTAACTAGATATGTCTACTCAAACAGAGATATGATAGGCTGTAGATTGTATAGGGTTACTTGTAGTCCCAATCCAATCAGGTTTTAGGACATATTTAGTACATACCAGCGTAATATTAGGAACTCCCTTTTACCATAATAAGTAAAAGAAAGTCCCGCTAAGAACCGAGATATGATTGGATGCATGCCCTTACTGAGGCTAGGCAGCTCCAGAGATGGCCAGCGTCTCGGTGTTATGGTAGATACTCGTTTGGGTAGAATGAATGGTTTGTTTTGTATAGCTATGAATAATGATGTCTCTCATTTTCATAGAAGTAAATTAAAAAGGTCCTTGAATGTGCAGACAAGATACAAACTTACATACTTACAGTGTCGATGACAATATCATACAACATTCCCTTTTGCCAAAAGAATATGTCCTCATGCCCATGTAGTATATATGAATACTGAATCAATTGCAATACACATACTTACTGACTTTTAGTACATTTGTAAATAATAGAAAACAAAAAAAAAGAAAGAATAATAACTTTATAAAGTCCTCTTACAATGGGTGATTATATGGTTACTAATTATGTTGGGTAATTAGTAAGGAATATAACAGACCTATGCGGTGGAAGATGACCAGTTTGGACAAGTCGAAATCTACAGATGGCAGCGGGGAGGGGCTGTTATCCTTAGCCGCAATCAATTAAATATCATTCTTAATTTTATTTGCATACTTACCTACTTTAAAGGTTCTTATGTAAATCTTACTTATTTCATACCTACTTAGAACATCTTAGCAACATAATCTTCTTTTCACTCTACCATATTAATATAAAGCAGATAGTTACATATCTACGCAGTAATTCTTATTCAACTTTATTAGAACATCACATTAGTCACTATAGATAGAATCTATCACTGCATAATACTTATGGCAATATGCTGAGGTTTTAATAGACTCACAACATTTAGTCATGAAATAGGTAGTTTGGTTTTGATAGTAAGAAAGTGGTAATAGTAAATTTTGTTGTTGCAACTTAACACTTTTACTGTATTATGTTAGAGAGCCAGTTCTAAATTACACCACTTGGAGAGTACATAGGTAGAGTAGGTCACGTCTCAAGCCTTTGGAAAAGAAACTGAGTTGCTACTTATGGGCACAATATAGGATCCTGACCACTATACTAGACGATCACATGGCCTTATAATGATCTCAGTCAAGACACACTCAATATTAGGTTTTGTGTTATGTTTGGATACGGTATCTCAGAATGGTAGAAGTTATCACACAAATAGGATATCACAATTAAATTTCATTTTATTAAACATTTTCATATAAGGTAGCGTAGAGTACATGAGATTTCTATATACAGATAGAGGGGTTCGTTACAATTGAGTTCCGTGACCAGGATTATCTTGTTATAATGTGGTGCTTTGTGTTCAGGTTTCCCTAATTATTAGCATAATCAATCATTGATAGGAAATTTTCTTCATTGTAGTTTAACTATAGTTTTCTTGTGATATCGAGGTGCCTTGACTGGGACAATTTGTTACCGTGAATGGACAGAAGGATTGAGATGTGTAAATGGTTACATATAGGTTGTGTTTATAGGTTAGGTACTTACCATCTTACCAGAAACATATACTGATAGGTAGGTAGTGTTTATTCGATTAATATTAATAGTCACTGTGCCTACTAACATGTTCTACCTTATACCTTTATAAACAGTATTTAAGTGCACTGAGATAAAGCATTTTACAGTCAAGATCAGGATAGGAACGACGGAATATTTCTTGGTAATAGATTGGCATCTGAGGTCTTGTTTACCACATCACAGTTCTGCCAAATTAACTCTTAAATTCAATAATATAGTCTCCTTGATGTGTTTTCCTGCTCTTAGTGTATTATAGTCTAAAACCTAAAACCAACAATTTGTTTTGATTTTTCCGTTTTCATTCGATGCAAATAGGGCGGCGTTACCTAGTGTTTATAAAGTACGAGTACGTTATTACTTAGTATTGGTACCGAAACGGTTATAAACTAGTATTATTGTATTGGTACCCAAATGGTATTTATTTCTATCTCAAATCAAAGAACGCTCTCTATTACTACGAAAAGTGGCAACGCTTCTGCCCTTCCGTCACCATGTTGTGGGGTGCAGAGCAGCAATATGATGCGTACACACTAAACATGTGCAAATGAGCTAGTATATCGATATTAGGTAGTTAATATTTGAATGAAATAAATGCTTTGTTATTTTTATGTACAGATAAGTTATTTTCTATTAACATATTATGTAGGTACATAAAGTTGGTATATCATATATACTAGGTTCCATAAAAAAAAAAAAAAAAAATGTTCAAGCTGCATCCATTACCTACATATGAATTAACATAGTAAGAAAATTCAATTCCTTAAATTTGGGCATAACACTGTAATTTCTTTATTACATTACAGTATTGGTGGCGCAATAAAATATTTTCGGTTGTTAAATACTAGGTTTTAAAAGCTTAAGAAATCCCTTGTGCAGCATTGTAATAGAAACAGTTTCGTTCAAAAACGAAATGACAATTAATTTTTATCTCGCCTTTTTAACTTTTTTTGGATCTGTACATATTGGACATTAACAATTTTTTGAGATTAATAATTTATAGCGCTAGAAAATTAAGAATATAGGCGCCGTCAGCTTAGCATGTTAGATACTTGAAGAATTTTATCAAGAAATAGAAACCTTAACTAATACTATTAAATATTCCATGTTAAACAGTAGTCGACAGTATAGAGGTTGATTAGAACCAAGTATTAATTATTGAAGTGAGATCGATTAAGATGTTATGGTTTTTATTTGATGCGTAATTACTTTAGGGGCAGTTCTATATAAAAATCATGTTATGATATCTATACACGATTTTGGGTACGTTATATACTGGTAGGAATTAGTTCTGAAAGTTATTATTTTAATGACAGTTTGTAAACTTCGGTAGACAAAGTTTAGATGTTTGAGGAATAGATTGACCTGTTTAAGCAAAATAGTAACAATATTATTTTTTTTTAGCTTCTTGTTGGCAATGGCCATTGTACAAAAATATAGATTTATGTTGTATGAAATAAAGGGCATCTTTTCGAGTATGAATATCATTAAATAGTAGACAATCTTGCCGCCCTATGATAGAAGGCACTAAGGATATAGTCAAGTTTACGATTTATTACATTTATGATTCATATATTTCTTTTAACCAAAAATTAATAGAGCGGGATCTCTTGTGTTAAAGAGGTTTAGGTACGCGGATTAATTACCTATTTATTAAACGAAATATATATCTGAGATGCGTGAACCATTTTGACCCCATTCGTAGGGTGGGGTAAATTTGGTTCGAAATTGGTCAGTGGTGGCTAGAGGTTGTACAACTTGTACGGCTTTGAGCATGCCAAGATCTGACTCTTGAATTGGTATTAAAATGTTGGTTTTAGTGCTCTTAAGTGAAAATAAAAAATAAAAAAATTTAAAGGATTAAACACGGCATAATAGAAGAATGGAGAGGCCTAAGTCGAGTCGGAAACGTAGACAGCCCAATAGGTATTTGGAGGGAGAAAATAATGCATTACCGGTGGAAACAGGAGAAAGTACGGCTGATATGGTTACTAATCGGAAGTGTAGGCAATCCAATATAGATACAAATGGAGATAATCGTGCGAAGTCGGGAAAAGAAGGTGAAGCTGTGAATATTACGGTAGAAACGAACGAAAATGAGGATATAGAACCAGCAACCAAGCGGTCTAAAAGGACAAACGTTCCTAAGAATATAATAGACAGAAGCAAAACAAAGAACAGTACGGCTGTTATGTACCACATGTTAAGAAGGACTATAGGTACTTTAACTGCTAAACTTGATGTATTAAGTGAAGAAGTAAAAAACACGAAAGCTGCAGTGATAGACGTAGGAAGTTCTTCCTCATCAGTTGAAAGAATGTGAGTAATTATGTCTGATAGTCAGCAGCCACTATCACCGCCAGCGGAAAATGGCTTAATGGATTTTGAACTAGCTGACACTACAGCTAGTGACAAAGCAATAAAAGAACAAAATAAAAGCATTGAGAAGCAACTGCCTGCAAATAGTGAAGGGGTCAGTAGCATTGTCTATAATATTAGAAACATTACTACGGAAAAGCCCAAATTTGGTGGGAAGACGACGAATAAAATAAGTATACATCCGGTAACCTTTCTAGAAGACCTAGATGTTTATTTAAATAAAGCATCAAAAGAAGGCACAGGGTTAGAACTGATACAGGAGTGTTTAGTAGAAGACGCTAGAGATTGGGCCAGAATATATAAAGGGAGATGGAACTGCGTTGAAGATTTTAAAGTAGACTTCTTAGCTACGTTTTGGGGTGAAAGTGAGCAGAGCGAATTACGTCGGAATATTGTACAAGGAAGTTGGGATCGACAAGAAAATCCATCAATGGTAAACTATTTCCTAAGGATCGTTGGCAGGGCTCAGATGCTAAGTTACAAAATACCAGAAAAACAACTAGTTGCGGACTTGATTAGACATTACCCAAAGTTCGTACAGCAAGTGTGGGTAACATCTAGAGCAGGAACTATAGTAGAAACTGCGGAATTTCTTAGAAATATGGAAAACATCAATAAGCAGGAGGCGCATACTTATTCTGCAGCTTCAGGACAGATTAAGGATAGTGCGAGAAAGAAAATCGACTACCAGCAAGGTTATCGGAATTGGCGAAGACCAGAAGCAGTTCAGAAGACCATTGCTAAAACACCGGTGGTTAGTTTAATTGATAGAGAACAACCAGCTGTTGTTAATAGTCAGGAAGTAGAGTCAAACTAGAGGAGGCTGATGATGTTGTCCCCGAATCAGCTTCAACCATAGGGGATAGGGGCTTGCTTATTATGAGGAAAATGGGGTGGAAGCCAGGTCAGATATTAGGAAAAAATGGAAGAGGTTTAAAGATACCTGTATTAGGGAAGATCTTAGATAGAGGGGAAAAAGAGGGAATAGGATATAGCACATTAACCGATCCAAGGATAAATTGCATTCGTAGTCAGATAATAGATGTCCTTAAATTAAAAATAGAACAGGAGCAATTAGATAATGACGAATTTACTTCGGTTACATCAGTTTTTGACGAAAGGAATACAGAACCAAAAATTAATGGGACAGATTTTAAGTCGGAAATAGGTGTGCAAGTGTTTGACTTTGAAGTAGTAGGGCTACTTGATTCAGGAAGTGACATAACCTGTATCTCGGAAGAATTTTGGGGCGTATTAAAACAACGAATTCCTCATATACCGTTAATTCCTATCAAACCTGTTCAAATAAGAACAGCTGTAGGGCAGAAAAGTGTCGATATTCGTAGCATGGCTTTATTACCTTTGAAAATAGGAACGACAATGAAGGATACGGGGGTGTTGATTGTACCAGGACTGCTTAGACCTTTAATATTAGGTTTTGACTGGATGAAGTCAAACAAGATTAAGGTTGTCTTAAGCGGAGCAGATAGAGGGGTGGTTTTGGAATATGAGGGGCATAAAGAGATCATTAGGTTCATAGAACTCGGAAGTAGCCCATACATTGAGAATGATTGTGAGGGTCTATGTAACGAAGTGAATGAAGATGAGGTAATAGATTTACGACAGGTTAAGATAGGTATGTCACTTAAGGTAGAGGATTTGGAGAGGCTCCAAGTATTATTGAAGAAATATGAAGGTTTATTTTCTGACACGCTAGGCCGAGCAAACTGTTATGAACATGAGATTAGGATGGAACCGCATGTCCCGATTGTAAAAAGGGCTTATCCTATTCCGTATGCTTATCGGGAAAAGGTAGAGGAAAAGTTACGGGAAATGGAAAAACTGGGGATTATAAGTAGATCTGCTACACCTTATAGCAGCCCGCTAACCTTCACTCTAAAAAAGGATGGTTCGATCAGAGTCCTTTTAGACGCGAGGGAAATAAACAAACATATGATATCTGAAACAGAAAAACCGCCACTACAGTTAGACGTAATAAATTCATTCCATGGAACAAATTTTATAAGCATAGTTGACATGAACAATGCTTATTTTCAGATACCGATTTCTGAATCAAGTAAGATGTATACAGGATTTACGTTTAACGGAAAATCCTACGTCTATAATGTTTTGCCTCAAGGCTTAAAAACTTCTGTGGGTAGTTTTAGTAGGGCGATTGATACTATATTAGGTTTTGAAGTACGAGAATTCTGTGTTAATTACCTAGATGACTTGGCTATAATTACTACAGGTAACTTAGAAGAACATTTAGAGCACATTGACATAGTACTAGGAAAACTACAGGCAGCGGGGTTAACTTGTAATTTAAAGAAAAGTAATTTTCTGTGTAAAGAAGTTAAGATGTTAGGATACATCATATCCACGGATGGGCTTAAGACAGATCCAGACAAATTGAACGCGATACAAGAATTCCCGACACCTAAAAAAATAAAACATGTCAGGGCCTTTTTGGGGCTATGTAACTTTTATAGGCGATTTATACCTGCGTATAGTAGTCACATTATGCCGCTATGCGAACTTTTAAAGAAAGAAGCTGGATGGCATTGGGGGGACATAGAACAACAAGCATTCAATAAAATCAAAACTCTGTTCATAAAAACAATATCGCTTCACCACCCTGACTTCAAGAGATCATACTATTTGCAAACAGATAGCTCAGGGATAGGAATAGGAGGAGTTTTGTATCAATTGGGGGAAGATGGTGAAATGAAGATATTAGGATTCCATAGTAAGGTGCTCAAAGGGCCGCAATTAAATTGGACCGTCACAGAACAAGAGTTTTATTCGGTAATATGTTGCTTGCAGAAGTTCGAAACCTATTTAAGGGGGGCTAATGTAATAATTCTAACGGATCATAAAGCACTATCTTTTATTAAAACTTGGAGATTATATAACGCTCGAGTAACTAGATGGGTTAATTATTTAGAGCAGTTTCAGTTTGAGGTTCAACATATTAAGGGCAAGGATAACATTGTAGCTGACATTTTATCTCGTTACCCAATAGGTGGGGACATATTACAAGAAGAGAAAACCAAATTGCCGGAAATATTATACATGGAAATTAAAACGAATAGGGAATTGATCACGAAATTAAAGGAAATATCGAAGTTCCAAAAGGAAGATGTTGAAACAAGAAAAATAATAGAGGAATTAGGTAAAGCTCATAGCTGTATAGAAAAACAAAGCAGGATAATTAAAAGATGCTATGTAAACAATGATATATTATATTTTAAACCGGAAGGTACAAATATTGATGTTATATATTTACCGGAAATTTTGCGAAAAGATATTATAGTGCAAATACACCTAGAAATGGGTCACCAAGGGGCATATAAAGTAATAAAATATATAAGAGATAGATTTTATTGGAGAGGGATTACCAGATTAGTGAAACAAGTAATAAAAAATTGTCACGATTGTCAGATTACTAAAAGCAATACGGTTAAATTTGTCGGTCCCTGTCGGTCAATAATAGCAAAGGAAATAGGTGAGATGGTAATGGTCGATTTGTATGGACCGTTGCCAACAGGAAAGTTTGGGATGAATTACATACTAGTTATCCAAGATGCCTTCAGCAAATTTGTGAAATTTTATGACTTGAGAAAAGCCACGTCTAGATCAGTTATATGTAAAGTAAGACAATTTTTCGTTATAATTAAACCAAAAGCCATAATGTCTGATAATGGCTCGCAGTTTTCGAGCAAAGCATGGAAGGAATTCATGGGGCAAGAAGGAGTGAAGGTTATATACACTACTGTGAGAAATCCGCGACCAAACACTACGGAAAGAGTTAATAAGGAATTAGGGCGTTTGTTTAGGACATATTGTAGGAATAATCATAGAGGTTGGGTCGCCCTATTGCCGAAATTAGAAATATTATATAATAATACCTTTCATGAAAGCACAGGATTTACACCATGTGAAATAATGTATGGTGAATCAAACAGATTGTCAATAGACCCGGGGTTGATGAGAATAAATATTAACTTAGAGTTAGGAAGGATAAGAGAACTAGCTCAACTTAATTTACAAAAGATGGGAGAGAAACGACAGTTGAAGTTTAATAAAAAATTTAGACTCATTCAATATCAAATAGGCGATTTGGTGAAAATAAAACGGTTAAATAGATCTGATGCGAGACAAAAAATAACAAAAAAATTTGAGGCATTATATGAGGGACCATACGTTATAGCAGCAAATCCCTATCAAAACGTCTACATTCTAACAAATCCGGAAACAAATGTAGTGAGAGGAAAATTTAATGCGATACATTTGTCAAGGTATTACAAAGAGGCGGAACCTAGGTTGGGGCTGATTGGGGGAACAGAATGACAGCTGGAACTATTTTGAATAAAGATTATTAAAAAAAAAAAAATGCTTTAGGCAAAGTTTGAATTTCGTAATTGAGATGTATAAGATTAAAATTAAAGTTTACTGATTACTTAACGTTTTGTATGAATTTAAGAGAAAAGAATTGAGGTTGTAGGTTAATAAGGCTTGTTTTTAGTACATAAAGGAAAATGTAAATGTACTAAATATTTGAATCATATAATCCTAAAGAAAAAAAAAGAAAATATATTGTAATTTAGATTAACAAAAACGCCCTAAGGGGTTCTCAAATAAAGAAAGTTTTGGACTGAATTTGATTAGTTAACCTTTTATATGAAGTTAAGAGAAAAGAATTGAGGTTGTAGGTTAATAAGAAGGCTTGTTTTTAGTACATAAAGGAAAATGTAAATGTACTAAATATTTGAATTATATAGTCCTAAAGAAAAAAAAAAAGAAAATATATTGTAATTTAGATTAACAAAAACGCCCTAAGGGGTCCTCAATAAAGGAAGTTTTGAACTGAATTTTAAGATTTTTATTTCGCTGGGTTAGGGAAAGGCCCATGTATGTTTATGGGGGATTTGCTACCACTTTGTTAAGTAAAGTAAGTCTGGTGAATTATAAGGAAAGATTTATAATAACAGTCAATATTGAAAAATAAAAGGAAATTTAATTTAAATAAATACCTATAAAGGTTGGCTCTAATATACACATGTATGAATATAAAAGAAAAATAACAAAGTGGAAGTATTTTCTACTAAGCATAGATGGAGGGGAGGATGGTGGCCTTTTCAATTGTTCAGTTTTAAGATTGTTGATAAGTAAATTGAAGTCGTCTAAAAATAAATTGTCTTAAATCAAGTTTGTATTGTTGAAAATTTAATATTATATTGTGTATACGGGTTGCTTAAAGAAATAAGTAGTAGTACGTAAGTAGTAATGAGATGAAACCAGCGACTTATTATTCAAACTAAATTAAATTTCAACAAAATTGACAAACAATTATAATTGACAAAGCCTGTCTGTGCATTTGCGTCACAAGAACGAATAAATCATTAACGATTCTAATTAAAGATTCTAGGATTTGCTAGGAATATGCAGACGGGGGGTTGAGCGTAAAAATAATTCATTTAATAACTGAAAATTATAGCAAAACGTAACTTAAAAAAAAAAGATACATATAGATTCATAATTAAATAATACGCTATAGGAAATTACAAACGGGGGTTTGAGCGAATATAGTAATTCAGTCAATAACTGAAAGTTATTTCAAAATTCAAATCGAACAATTGAATTCTTAATTTAGCAATTTGCTAGGAATATGCAGACGGGGGGTTGGGCGTAAATGTAATTCATTTAATAACTGAATATGCAGAATATGCAGACGGGGGGTTGAGCGTAAAAATAATTCATTTAATAACTGAAAATTATAGCAAAACGTAACTTAAAAAAAAAAGATACATATAGATTCATAATTAAATAATACGCTATAGGAAATTACAAACGGGGGTTTGAGCGAATATAGTAATTCAGTCAATAACTGAAAGTTATTTCAAAATTCAAATCGAACAATTGAATTCTTAATTTAGCAATTTGCTAGGAATATGCAGACGGGGGGTTGGGCGTAAATGTAATTCATTTAATAACTGAATATGCAGAATATGCAGACGGGGGGTTGAGCGTAAAAGTTTTTTATTTAGTAACTGAAAATTATAGCAAAATGCAATTTAAAAAAAAAAATAAACATAGATTCATAATTAAATAATACGCTAGGAATTTACAAACAGGGGTTAGGTGTAAATAGTAATTAATTCAATAACTAAAAGTTATTATTCATACAATGAGTTGCTAAGAGCATATTAAAGGGGGGGTTGAGATGTAAAGAGTGGTCAATTTATATCACATCACATAGTTTATCTAATGCATGCCATCTATGGTTGACAGATAAATCTCATTAAATTTAATTCGTTTTATCATGGACTAAAGAGTATTTTTACTGTTATTATATTATACCTGCTTTGTAGTTGTCGTGCTGTTGATTTGTAAGGGCAGGCGAGAATGTGAGCTTGGGGAAGGTATATTAGGCAAGTGGAAGTAGTGAATTTGATTGATAATAAGGTATGGATGAATGAATAATTAGGATTTGAATTTGACCTTGAGATGGGAGGCTGAGAGATTTATGACAGTGGTTTTAAACAGTATGCAGGGCCCAGCAAACCAACAGGACTCATGGGGATAGGGCTTCTGATTTATTGATGCTAACCTTGGAGACACAACTTAACCCAGAAGGGGCTTTCTATGAGAATTTGGTGTTAGGTTAGGTCCGATTGACAATTTCAGTGCTAAAACTGGTATCATAGAAAGTCCATACTTCACAAGAAGCTAAGAAAGCTAAATGAAAAATTCGGCAACTTTTACAAACTCCAACTAAGTTCCAGACGTTATTCCGAGTTGAAATTTTGAGGAGGTTTCTTATCATTGGGAAATAAATGCTTTGTAACTATTAAAGTCAATGGGGCTACGGAAGGGACTTATTGGTGGAAATTTATCTTTAATCTGAATGAAGAATGGTTTGAATTAAGTTTACGCTGATTTGTTACTATTAGGGTAGATCGGCCTCACAACCCGGTTCTCTTGCATAGCCTTTTTGGTCCTTGTGAGAAGTCTTTGTTGTTCAATGGTTTGTTTATGCCAATTCTTAAAATGTAGATAAGGTGATGTGCTGTGATTTGGTTGGTTTAAAAACACACTACTACACTCTTTCATTTCGAGGAAGCAATAATAAATCTGTGTTATCGTTATTAATATTGTTGGTAATAACATTTCTGGGGTTTTTATTATCTTTTATTGTCTGGTTTGCTTGTGAACTATAGATGGTTTTTTTAAAATTTTCCTTCGGTATAAATTCACACCTGCAGAAAATTTGGGGGTTGGCTGTGACGGTACAGGCCCTTCTCTGTCCCGCCACGTTCATAAATAAACCTATTTACAAATATCAGTTTGCTGCATTTTGAATGTTTTAGAACGAAATCGTATTAACCCTTTTACTCGTGCTATCTTTCCATAAGAAAGAAAGAGAGCGGAGAAGTGTGCTGTTCTGGATGCTTTTTATGTTGCCAAACGCATGAACGGCACATAAATCGGGGACTTTTGACAATAGGAATCGGTTGAAGTATGATTATTGAAGAATTAAATGAAATATATTGGGCAGTTTTAGTATGGGAAAAGAAAAAAAAAGAAATGGCAGGACAGGGGTGGGGATAGAGGTGCGGTTTAGGCGGGATAAAGTGAGAGAAGGAAAAAAAAGATGGGGGATTGGAGGCATTAAGCCTCGGAGGTCGCTCTCAGGAGGTACTCCGAAGACAGTCTTCGGTGAGATTCTTAAAGTCCGTGAAGTGAATTATTGGTAAAAATTTAAAAGTGAATTGTGTATTGAGAAGTGTTACACCGGTTAGGGGTTAGGGAGTCTCGAGTTGGCTAAATGCTGACAAAGGACATGGGACTTAGTAATTGGCATGGCCGATGAAAAGTCTGTACGATTCCCAACACGTGGCAACACGTGGGGATTTCGGTCGATTTTTAGGTAGGGAGTAGGCACGCCCAGTGTTAAACTGGCAGGGTTAGTACCTATAAAAAGGGAAACCCGGAGCAAAGTAGTTAGCATGGCTGACAAAATGCTTATTTATTAGTAATCCGAGTATTCAGCATACGCAGAAGAAAGGTTACGACGTAGCGTTTTCCTCCAAGCGTTCCCGTATCCTACCCTACATTATGATTCCTCATTTTCTTAGGTATTATAGTCTTCACGTGTAGCCGTGGTCTGGGAGTGCAAGCTCCCAGATTTAGACAACGTCCCTCGGGATGTGCCCGCGCTTGGAACGAGCCGGCGGCTGTATCCTTCGGGAAACAGTTACAGTTCCCTTCAGTGTCGTATATCCTAGTGTGGCTTAGGTGCTCCTAGCAAGTGGGGTTCCCTAATAACCATAATGGGTGTTATTGCAATGAAGTCTATATTATATATATTTTACACCATAGGTATCAAATCCTCGTTCAATACAATCCCAAGCTTCGGCCTCATATGTATGTGAACGTATTACACCGGCATTTAGTATACATTGGAATTTGCCATTCCACTTTCAGCTAGCTTCTGTTAGCAGGAGTTTCCTCTTTACACCGAGGGGAAGCTGTCCTACCTACCATTGCTATGGAAAGGGGGCTACATTACACACCACATGATTAAAGTAAATGTGAGACATGGATCTCTAGGCTGAATACTACATCTAGAAGAATAGGAATTAGGTAACTAGGTACATTTGAGTAGGAATAGGGAACATAGGAAATTGTTTGGGAAATAGCACTTAGTAATAATTCGGGGGTAGACTCACGATATGATGCAATACATTTTTCTATCTAACTCATAAGATAGGTGTACTGGCAACTTCCCGGATTACAGGAGGTAGACTAGTATCCTTGGGTTCGCTGAATTATTAAAACATTTAATATTCTATCAAGTGTCCAGGAAATACTTTAATAGCCATGTAGGTTACAAACTAGAATTATTTTGTTACAATAAATAAAATAAAAATCAGTTTTAGGTTCATATTTATAATTATCATCCACTCAAATTAGTTTCAAATTAAGACGGTAGTAAATGTAAGGTATCGTTTTTGATGCTAATGGACAAGCTGTGCAGTTCCATTGTGGGAGACCATCTAATGAGAGACGTAGAATGGTTGACTACTCTTCGACAGCATGAGGAAGGATATATTACAATTTATTATGTCGCTATTAGTATCTGTTAAAATCAAAGTAATAGGATATATCAAATAAATAAAACAAGGAATTAGAATATCCTAAAATAAAAAAAATAACTATGCAATATCTTGAAATTTTCATGTAATTAATGGACAAGCAAAGCTGTTTCATTATGATTAACCTTTTCTATCAGACATATAGTCTAGGTGCATTATTCCTCAAACAACATGGAAAGAATATAAATTGTTTCATTTTGAAGTCAAAAGTTTGCAGAAACAAAGAAAGAATATCAAACAACAAATACTCAAGAATACCTTGAAAATATACTAAACTTATTTGTTCACTATTAAAATTACTAGATATAATAAAATCAAGTAAAGCTGTATAATTACTCTCCACTCTCAAAATAATATATATTGGACCAATGATATCATCTAACAGGATATGACATCTAAACAAAGTGGTGGAATAGGTTCAAAGATATTATTTAACTAGATATGTCTACTCAAACAGAGATATGATAGGCTGTAGATTGTATAGGGTTACTTGTAGTCCCAATCCAATCAGGTTTTAGGACATATTTAGTACATACCAGCGTAATATTAGGAACTCCCTTTTACCATAATAAGTAAAAGAAAGTCCCGCTAAGAACCGAGATATGATTGGATGCATGCCCTTACTGAGGCTAGGCAGCTCCAGAGATGGCCAGCGTCTCGGTGTTATGGTAGATACTCGTTTGGGTAGAATGAATGGTTTGTTTTGTATAGCTATGAATAATGATGTCTCTCATTTTCATAGAAGTAAATTAAAAAGGTCCTTGAATGTGCAGACAAGATACAAACTTACATACTTACAGTGTCGATGACAATATCATACGACATTCCCTTTTGCCAAAAGAATATGTCCTCATGCCCATGTAGTATATATGAATACTGAATCAATTGCAATACACATACTTACTGACTTTTAGTACATTTGTAAATAATAGAAAACAAAAAAAAAGAAAGAATAATAACTTTATAAAGTCCTCTTACAATGGGTGATTATATGGTTACTAATTATGTTGGGTAATTAGTAAGGAATATAACAGACCTATGCGGTGGAAGATGACCAGTTTGGACAAGTCGAAATCTACAGATGGCAGCGGGGAGGGGCTGTTATCCTTAGCCGCAATCAATTAAATATCATTCTTAATTTTATTTGCATACTTACCTACTTTAAAGGTTCTTATGTAAATCTTACTTATTTCATACCTACTTAGAACATCTTAGCAACATAATCTTCTTTTCACTCTACCATATTAATATAAAGCAGATAGTTACATATCTACGCAGTAATTCTTATTCAACTTTATTAGAACATCACATTAGTCACTATAGATAGAATCTATCACTGCATAATACTTATGGCAATATGCTGAGGTTTTAATAGACTCACAACATTTAGTCATGAAATAGGTAGTTTGGTTTTGATAGTAAGAAAGTGGTAATAGTAAATTTTGTTGTTGCAACTTAACACTTTTACTGTATTATGTTAGAGAGCCAGTTCTAAATTACACCACTTGGAGAGTACATAGGTAGAGTAGGTCACGTCTCAAGCCTTTGGAAAAGAAACTGAGTTGCTACTTATGGGCACAATATAGGATCCTGACCACTATACTAGACGATCACATGGCCTTATAATGATCTCAGTCAAGACACACTCAATATTAGGTTTTGTGTTATGTTTGGATACGGTATCTCAGAATGGTAGAAGTTATCACACAAATAGGATATCACAATTAAATTTCATTTTATTAAACATTTTCATATAAGGTAGCGTAGAGTACATGAGATTTCTATATACAGATAGAGGGGTTCGTTACATTATGTATGTATAATTTTATTTTACACTCTCTTAATACATTTTCTAAACAAAAAATATCGTTGTCGTTAGCCATCCGTCCCCTAATCAATTTGGGACTTCGTGACAGGAGAGCATCACGCTATCACAAATAGACAAGACAACTTGGAATCGATTCGTTTCCTAGCATGACTAGACTTCACACAAATAAATAATGGAGTTTGCTGCTTTTAGGTAGATACTAGTACGTTTTGAATAATACCGTCTTTACGTCAAAATGTAGAGGAAAAGCTGAATTTACAGACGGTGAAATAAACATTTTATACGTTCTCTCTCTCTAGAATAAGTAGATCGTAAAATTTGAACCGGCACAGTATTACGCACGATGTATCTCTAAAAAATATTCTCTATGTACATTCCTGACTCAAAATCATGTATTAACTTTTTTCAAAATAATTTTTATGGTTAATTATTAAAAAAAAAATTAAATGTCTTCTACAATGTGGTACAAAATTATAATTTTTATTGTTTGGTTCACTTTAAAAAACGCCAACATATTTTCATAAGTGGAGTTTTCTAAGAATTGTTCTGAAATAATCACAATCTGCGTAGTAGACTTATTTATCATATTAACTTTGAATTTCCTTTGTGAACATTAGGCAAACCTTAGTAGTTTTACTGCACAATCGTATACAATTCCTTAAAAAGAATTTACTGTCTTGGTCAATAAACAAATGTAGTAAATATGGCTGTTTGAATTAATCATAGTATATTTTTACGAGTACCTTTTACATCGGTAATATGTTTCTTGCTCTCCTATTCTACTCCTACTCTCTGATGGCTGTCACGTCAGTGCTCATACCTTTCGTTCTCATTCTTAACACAGTTTTAGTCTATCCGTACATCTTTGGTATTCCTAAACCTTTATAACAATTTTAGCAATGAGGCTGGCATATTCTTGAAAAAAAAATACCATGAACACGAAACCATAAACAATTTAAAAATAAAAACCTTTATGTCCGTCCATATTCATAAAATGTATAAATGTGTAACCATACTAGTCTATGAGTATTATTTTTCATTTTTCCGTAACTGGTGCTATTTTAAAGCTTCCTGTGATATGTTACTTACAAATGTCATCTATTCTAGGTATTCTACACGGCCACTCACATTTTCATAGATATCACAACGCATGCTTATATTTCACCTTTGTTGCTTTACATTCAGTCACATACATGTCAAACCCAACGACATGATATTTTTCAATGAATTTCGCGAAAACACAATTTGAAAATAAGGCTTCATTTACTGGCAAGCAACATTGCACTGGAGATTTTTATTGTAAACGTGTTTTAAAGTTTTCAAAACATTACTTCCTCCTCGTTCTTAACTCGTTTTTGCCAATCGATTGAATATTAGCTCTCAGTAAGTTTATCAGGGATTATTTTTATTGCACCATGGCAGTATTATTTTCTTAAACAATTGAACCTGATGAGAGGTATTTTTCAGTATCCTCGTTGTTTACCTATTTTTTTTTTTTTAAATCTCGTACGCATATTCACTATTGTTTAACCAAATTTTAACATTGATAAGACCTTACCCTTGTTGAGCAATACGTTGCATTTTATATTATTTAAAATAATTGCTTCACGTTATTGCCGCTTTTGGTGGTGAATATTTGTAACCCAAAAAATTTATTAAGTAAAAGTATTCATAAACTTTCCTGTTAAAACAAACCGATATAAAGTTATAACCGCTACGTAACCGTTTTCACGAGATTCTCTCTACACAATTAGTATAAACATAACTTGTCATGCATATAGATAAATATTTTTTCCTTTTACTATGTTTTTAGATATATAAAAATATTATACATCTCCTTACACAAATATAACAAGCTGATAATGCGCTGCTTGTCTACCTGTGATAGTATAAGTAACTTATAAGCCATAGAACGTAGTTGCGAACACCTCCTGTGTTTGAACAATTACTAGTTCGTCAAAGCCAGCGAGTAGAACCATCCATGAGAGGATTCAACAATCCAATTGGGGAATTTGAGATGGACAGACACCATGCTTTTACCCCACAAGCAATGGAGCAAGCGCGGCTTGCTCCATTACAACTTGTAAATCTTATAATTAACCATTTGCAGTTTACAATAAAAACAAAATATAAGATATTCGTCGAAGATAATTTCTATAGACAAGTTTTCAAAGAGAATATCTTATCTCGTTCGTTCCAAATCTAATGTATTTTTGAATTATCGACGTCGTTTTGTAGGACACCAAACTGTATAATAAAGTTTCTTTAGCAAAAAAAGAGCATGAAACAATAGTAAAAGACGTCGAGAAAAAAACTCAAATATCTATTGTACATGCGAGTTACTTAATACTTTTAACTTAAATTCAAAGCTGTACAAATTTTCTGCTATTGGATTTTTCAGAAATTGCTCCGCTGAAATACTTACAGCTACTTAGGAAAAGTATTTCTCTATTCAGTAAAAGGAAAAAAGGTAGATTTGTGTTCTTTTCATTTCATTGAAATTCACTTGTTCACGCAAATGTAGTAGGCGGTAGCGATGACTGCTCAAAAAATGTAAGAGGTTGATTTAGTACACATAAAAATGAATTAATATTATATTTTGTAGAAACAATTTAAAACCCGCATAATATTTTGATTTTTGAAAACAAATTTATTGTTTCGGTAATACGTGGAAATAATAATTTTGAAATTATTTTTAGGAAGACTGTTAGTATACCTTACAAATATGAATAAAGCTTTCATTGTTCTAGAAGAAGAAATAGAATATACTACGCCCCATCCAAAAACACGGTATCAAATATTTAAATATTTATCTTGATAGATAAACTATATGAATTTAGTTCTGGATTTTCCTTTATCAAATTTTGTGTCTATAAACTGTATATACA
The DNA here is from genome assembly GCA_963854805.1 of Plagodis dolabraria. Classification (NCBI taxonomy): domain Eukaryota; kingdom Metazoa; phylum Arthropoda; class Insecta; order Lepidoptera; family Geometridae; genus Plagodis; species Plagodis dolabraria. The sequence goes on along the minus strand of OY978448.1, from coordinate 21,731,779 downwards.
ACTTCTAATTATATCGTAGCAACGTTGTAAAATTCATTAGCCAAAATAAGAAAAGAAGCTTAACGAATTAATTTTTATTTAAGATAAAAATTTGTCGCTTGATAACTATTGCGTAACTGTTTCGCTCGCTCTCTAGCATAAGTTACGAGGTCTTTTCATCCTACTTCTGCGGTGAAACAGGCATTTTTCAATGAAGGCAAATTTCTTTTTCATGATTCTTTCAATTTAGTCCCATCGACGTATATATACATTATACAACTTTTATCGTGGTATGATATCGGTGTGGTAGGACAATGCTTGCACAATGAAGGTAGCATAGCATTTTAACTGAAGCTATTTTAAGTAGAGTAGCTATAAAGTAAGTTTAGTACTTTTGTTGATACCGACAATTTCCTCCATCAATAGTGTGCTAGATTTTTTTTTTTAATCTTTTGCTTTATGCAAATAGCGGCCGTTTATTTTACTACCTTAGAACATTCAGTACCAGTAGGTATATCAATAGGTATATTGAATACTGTTTTTGTTATGACAATAGTACTAGATGATTATTTTTGATAGAATGTCTACATGCGACTGAATAGGAGTTTTAGCGACTTTATATTGTGCTAGCCAACTTTTGACATACAATTGCTTAAACAATACTATTTATTTTACAATATACAACAATTATAGGTATATCAATTCCTTGGGAAGTAATGCTTGAATCTATCAATAAAACGTTTATTCTAAAGGGTTGGGAAGTAAAATATAAGAAACTAGTCACACATTTTATTTTTTTGTAATCAAAGCAATTGAACATAGACTTATACCTCATACTTAATAACTAGACTAGCTAGGATCTTACAAAGTTTTTCGTTTGAGAGTCGGCATCGAGGTGATCAAAGACTGTTTCAAATTTGCAAAGTGAGCTAACTTCTAATCGCACCTCTCGCGTCTCCATTTAATCCGCCATCATTACGCTAAAACCATATGGGTGTATTAACAAAACTAAGTAGGTAATTAAGAAGCAATCAATTATGAAAGCCACAATACTGTGAGCTAAATATATAAAACATACGGGGCGTTACATCATAATACAATATGATATACAGGTACATGTTAAAATATGTATTACTATTCTCAATACGATTCTACCGATTTCTAATAATAAAATTTACAGAACAGCGGTTTTCTGCTTAGTCTTAATTCTAGAATAACTAATTTTTTACTTCTACCCATCTATATTTTATATTATTATAGATACCTCATTGAATCTCATCCTGAATACTTTTTCACACTAAATACTTTTATCGTACTATGTATTTTGTACTAACTGTAAACATATTTTGAAATAAAATTCACTGTGAAAAAGTTATTTGGAGAACCTCGTTGTGTATAAATGAAGCTGTTAAAATCCATTAATGCCCGAAGCATAAGTGAATAACTTAACTCGTGCCCTTCTAAGAAATTCAATTTCATGTATTACGTACACACAAATGTAAGGTCGTGGGTATATGTTCATAAATATCGACAAATGGCGCAGGTGCTTCGGTCTACCTTCTCGTACAATTTTCAGTTGAGCCCTTACCCATTGTCCGAGTTCGAATATTGCCAGTTGTAAATTATAAATAAGCTTGCAGAGGTAACAGGTATTTCAGAATGCTTCTATATTTTAGAATTCCTGTATTGTTACGTAAGCCGGCTGTAGTCAGCGGGTGGAGTGGAGGTCAAGGCTCTCAAACTTAGACCGCTCGAAATACAGTGACATTGGGAATATTTAACGTGCTCAGTTAAATAGCCGAGCTTTATACCGGAATAAAATATAATTAATGCGGCGGCACAGGCAATTACACGTTTTTAAATATAAAACTGGTTTATTTTTTAGCTACTATTTAGATCGACAGATAAACTCTTTACCTGACCTCCTTAAACTCAACCTTCAGAAAACTAAACCTTAATAATATAGTATGCATAGTGTAATAACGTTTGGTCTTATTGTTTAAAGCATTGAATTTAAGGCAATATATAGCAATTTATGATGAGGGATTGCGGCGCAATATATGAGCTGAACAATATGTCAGCTTATTACTTGTAGTTTGCACCAAAGTAAGTCTTTTCACCGTGAATGAATTTTGTACTGTAAAGTTTTTTAATACAAAAGGCTTTGAAGCCTCAAGTCAAATAAAATTAATTCGCAAATGTTCAAATAGAACCTATTCTTTTGAAACCCCACTTAACCTATTTTTGACACTTTTCTAAAGCCCTCCCTCATTCAAATCATTATATCTCAATAACCTAATGACCTAATTAACTCATTACTATTTTGTATATTCTTTATATGTAATTTTCTATACCAAACGCAAAACCCTAATTTGCCACAAGGCTTCAACTCACTCGATAACAATATAAATAAACTTGTGATTGAACTGATTTTCTCAACTGGCTTAACTTGATAAACAACGCATTGTTGCGGTGAAGAAAAAAAGTTATACAGTCTTTGTTTGAGTTTTCTGTAGTAATTTCTATCTACTACATTAACCTTTCAGAAACATACTTTGTATTTGAGCAGAAACGTAATCATAACAATACAACACCAGACAGTTAAAAACAAAATTGGTATGATGTTTAATTAAAATTACCCATCCACTCCACAACTTGGCGTAAAAATATCAGAATTAAATTTTCAGATTGTGAACTTTTTCAATTTACTTGCGACATCCACGTGGCACGACTCGGTGCTCCGCAGACATTATATTCAAACAAAACAGAGAATTCAATTTGTCCAATTTCCCAGCTCTAAACACAAAAACATCCCCAGAGTGCAAAATTCCGTCGCCGAAAAACATTAGAAAGAGAGACGACGTAAAAAGCACATTTCCTCCAACACCGCTCGAGAGAAAAGCCGATTATCTTCGTGTCTCTCGCGCACCTTATTTAAATTTGATAAATAGTTAAGCGACACTAGCATTACAATGTTACGTTATTATGCAAGGTCACGCTTAAAAAACTTTATTTTATAAGTTTTGTCGATAAGCTAGCCTTTGGCCACAATATCACTAAGGATTTGTTTGAAGGTGATAAACTGGTTTTAATTGACACTGAGAACGGCTCCTAGAACTGCCGGAACATACTGTTATAAAGATGCTTAGTGGCTGATTTTCTATTTGAGATTAGTTTTTTTATTTCTGTTAGGTTACCTTTTGACTACTATCTCACCTTATGGTAAGTGATGATGTGGCCGAAGATGTTGTTCAGGCTAACCTAGAATTGGCTGGCTCTCAAGGAAAGCTGCCGGAACACACCTTTAGGTGCTTGGCGACAGATTTTCTAGTTGAGGGTGGTAGCTAGCCAGGAGGGCATTCGCAAAATGCCCTTACACTATGCTATAACGACTGCCATACTAAGACAACAACCGGGACCGACGGCTTAACGTGCCCTCCGAAGCACGGAAGCGCTCAGTAGTAATGTCACCAGCGGTCACCCATCCAAGTCATGACTGAGGCGGTTGCTTAACTTTGCTGATCGATTCAGAACTGCTAAGCAAACTTCGCTACGAGCGCTTCTAATTTGAGATTAGTAACTAGCCAGGCTTTAAGAAAATGCCCTACCACCAAGTAAATTTCCAGAGCTTTCAGGCCTTTACCGACGGCCATCTTCAGGATAAATCGAGGACAACTAGGACCAACGGGTTAACGTGCACTTAAAAACATGGAAGAGTTTAGTATTATATGCCACCAACAGTCATCTAATCTACTAGCACTCAAACTTGTTGATCAATTAAGAAATACTACGCTCCGATACGAGCTCTTACAAAAACTAAACATTTTGAAAAGTGTCAAATTGGGTGTCGATTTGTTAGTTTTTTGGATTGTCCTTCTTTCACACTGAGGTGGAGCAACGCGTCGACGTGATTTTTTGCATAAAGATGGGTAAAAAGCTGTCAATTACCTTTTTTTGTCTTGCGCCACTCTCTCACCTAACGGTAAGTTTATGATACTGTCAAATATGGTGTTCGTTCATTGTTCTACCTCCACCGCGAGCTTGAGCTTCAACGCTCGTGTTATGTTTTTTGTTGTGGTAACATTGTGAATCTAGCATAGCACTAATCACTACCATTACTGTACATTTTACATTGAAACCAATAATGAATTTTGGACTAAACGAAATATCTACCTGTAAATTCACCAAAAACAGTTCTAAGACTATGATGTAACACCAATGCAAGTTGTCATTGAGAGATTAAACCACTACAAACATCTTATTATTATAAGTAGTAAATAGAAGCACTAACTGATACTCCTGAACATGCAAAACGACAGTCACTATGAAATTAATAGTCATTTTTTTGCTGGCGACTATGCTAAAGCCATACCAGTAATCCTTAGGCACTCAGTTTTTAACAAACGTATAAAATATGCATACCCTGTATATATGGGATGTACTGAACCTAATACCTATAGGTAGTTGAAATGATAAGATTTCTCTTATGAAGACTATATTTTGTAACTTTGTCGAGAATACATTATACAGAAAAAATACGATAATTAGCTAAGTTAAAAAAGGATTCGTAAAAACAATCCCTGCGTAGTGATATTGTAAACCACAATTACTCAAAAAAAACGTGTCTTTCCTTACTGCCAGTTGTTCATCCATTATGGAACCAGCTGCCAGGTGAAGAATTTCCGAACAGATACAACTTAGGAACCTTCAAGAAGAGAGCATATTCCCAAGACCTCTGGTGTTGCGGATGTTTGTGGGCGTCGGTGATCACTTACCACCAGGTGAGCCGCATGCTCGTTTGCCCTCCTAACCCTTAAAAAAAGCGCTATTGTTCCCTTTTCCTGGTAAGCATAAATCGGATCACCATGCTTTTTAGTACAAACAAAATGTTGCTTGCCTATAGGTCGGAGACAGTAATTGATTTCTTCTGCAGCAGGCAGTGCATCTCACAAGCCATTCTGCCATTACATTTCAATTTATCAACGTCTAGATTTTATAGTTAGTTCCATAACTACAATGTAAGAAATCGTTAGATTTTAGCAAGATATTGGGTATAAATACAAGTAAACATTATTAACTAAATAATTAAAATGTTAACAAAAAAGACGGCTTTATCCAAAAATTGCTCATTAGTAGGGGTTTTAAATTGGTTATTTACTCAAATACTATTCCTCATATCTCACTCACTACATCATAATCACCAGCTTTCGAATGTAAAAATCATCAAATTCGGTAGGTACTAACTGTTAAGACTTGTGAAATAACACACAAAAAGTATAATACAGTCGCATGAGAACCTTCCTTCTTTTTTGAAGTCTATCAGAAACTGTTGAACGAGAGCAGAATTTGTAGGATAAAGAACTTATAATACCCTGAACTATGAACATGAACATATAATCCTATTATATTTTGGTAGAAATTGTAAATGTGTTTTTTGGGAAGAAATAAATAAACAGATATAAATTTTGCTTGTGTTCTAGAATCGGTCCTCTATTGAGAAAGACTTAAGCTGGTGATAGACGGCGCGGGCTAACGCGAGCCGAGCCTCCACGGACGACGTATCGCCGTCCGTGTAGGCTCGGCTCGTGTCCGCGCTAAGAAGCGCGGACACGAGCTAAGAAGCGCGGACACGAGCCTGTGGTGATACACGGCGCGTGCTAGCGCGAGCCGCGCCTTAGGCCGCGACGTCCGCGGATGTGGTTTTTGTGACCTGTATCTTTATGATTTCATATAAACGGTTCCTTTTCATAGAGTTGAATAAAGTCCATAATCATTTAATTCACGTATATGTGTTTCAAATAGAAAATTAAACTCCAAATGGGCACCATGGCCCTGCACCGTCTAGAGGCTCGGCTCGTCAGAGGTGATACACGGCGCGCGCTAGCGCGAGCCGCGCCGCAGGCCGCGCGCGCGCCTTTGATTCGTGTCGAAAAACCGACAAGCGATGGATCGCGCGGACGCGGACGGCGGACGCGCGCCGCGAGCCGCGCCGGGGTGCTAGACGGCGCGTGATATGGCGGACGACGCGTCGTCCGTCGTCCGGCTCGCGCTAGCCCGCGCCGTCTATCACCAGCTTTAGTATGTTTACTTAACTAACGCTTGTAGGCGAAGGTTTTTACCCGTGGCAATTTTGTTGTATAGTATGTGATTAATACTATAAAAACAAAACGAATTGATTTTATTTACCAAAGTAAAAGAGCGTTTTGTCTGCCTACGCGAAATTACTAACTTGAACGAGGAAAATTCTACGGAATTTTTAACTACCAACATTTTAAATGAATTATTCAAACAGATTTTATGAAAATTGGGGTGTAATTTATTCAAACATTCACCGTCATAGTGAAGGTATTTTGTTCATTTTCATATTAGGCAGTATCGACGTCGTACCACGAACTAAATTTCGTAGCTCCATTTTATAGCTTCCGCACTTTATGGTAATAAGGCCAAGTCTCCGGTCTATGTGGAATAAGGCACTTCTACAACGATAGAAGTTAAGTTCCTGACCCTGGTAATGAATATTTCTAGACCAACGAATGACGCACGTTCATAAATCAGAAGAATATACTCGTACTTTCTCAAGGCCTGTGGTGTTCATTCATTGTTTTGGCTAAAATCCGTGTATTACAGTATAATTAAAACCATGTGCGTCATTAGAAACTAATTCGTTTAGCATAAATGTTTATGTTCATCGTTTTAAGTTCGTTTGTCCTTTTTGGTAAGTTATGTACCCTTGTACCTAAATAGTTATTTTTGTCGTATTAATCTCTTTAATGCTGGTATTTTAACGGTTCTGAACAGAAAGCAATACGAAGCCCATTGCTGTCATCCGGCTGTGTGTCTTTCACAGTTTTTTTTGTAAGCAAACCGAGTAATAATCCTGATATGACTACTAAAAATGATCTTCATTTTGAAATTTGAGATTCATAATGGACATCATTTAAAGGAAATGTATATATTGTGTCAGAATTAAGTTCATCTCTGGTGAGTACTTGGCTCCGAACCTGTCTGATGGGAGTGCGGGGAACATCAGAAGGGGCTCCAGGGATCCTTTTCTGGCTGTAGTCAGGCAGGGGGAAAATCCACAGGCATAGGTTCACAAAGTTCAAATATCCATCGACACGCGCGAAGACCCACGGACACTAGTCTTTCGGGAAGCTCGTTTACCTAGGTGGAAGAGCTGATGATGCGAAGGGTCCGAAGGTACATGGACGGCACGATGGATTCACATAAGCGCGTGCGCTCGGGTTCGCGTTCTTTGCCAACCGAAGTGGTCGGCAATGACAAGGTAGCTGGTGTCAAAGTGCATTACCAACCTCACAAAACAATGCAATTCGATGTGTGGTCACGTGAAGATCACTACGAAAGGTTGTGCGAGTTAAGGAACCCCAATACACCCAAATAAGCTTTATCAACAAAACCTCACCACGAGATCAGCAATAGCTATGTAGGACATGAGGCACTGGTGGGGAAATGCTGAATTATAGAAAATTAGTATAAAGGGTTAAAATATTGTAAATTAGAATTAATTATTATTTGGTTTAAGACTATGTTGTAACTCTGCTTGTTTAAATAAATTATTTTTTTAACAAACCAGTAGTCGGCTACTTAATTCGCGAAATATTAAAATTTAGAACAAGTACAATAAAGGGAAAAGTCTGTTTCGGTACGAAACAATCTCCATCGTCAATTTGCTAAACAATAAGGTAAATTATCAATCAAATTAGACAACAAAGGCCATAAAGTCTAATTAAATTGTTAGGTAATGGAAACTATCTTCATTTTGAAATTCAAATACCATAATATGCATTACTTCCAAAGGTAAGGTCAAAAATTAATTCGTCTCATTATGGTGAGCAAAATAATACCATGGATCTGAATATAAAAGTGATATGTATTTTGTGGAGATTGACGCAACACTGAAGATTTTGATGTATTAATATTTCAATTTAAGAATTCAAACACTTTCTTTTTACTATACGTGAAGGATAATCAAATATAGCTGAAGATGTCAAAAATAAATAAAACATTGTCTTAAGTCATACTCTCCGTAGTTCCTCAGCATAAACCTGACCTGGAATTCAGAAGGTACTAATTAATAAATTGTTTATAAAAAGCACTAAGTTCATAATTAAAAGATGACATTTGATATGATTTTTAACTACTATGTGTAATAATCGCGATAACGTAAGACAACATTATGCTTTAATATAGTTATGGAAATACAAAGTTTAGCTTCGTGACCGTTTTATTCCCTCTTTACTAAGTATGTTAATGTCAGCATCATTATCCCACGCAAGCGGGCAGTAAATTATAACTTAACACAATAACACGATATAAATATGTTTTAGTATAACAATAATCGGACAACATGAGAAAAAATGTTTACTTTGGTATTTTGGCCGCCCGCCTGCCCAAATACTCTTATTCGTAGTATATCCGTTACCTTTCAGGTAAAGAGCTAAGGTGTACGCCAAATATACAGCAACGATTACATCGACTTGAGCGGTGGTTTAATGCTAAATTTAATTCTATATTTTTCTCAGTCACCTTGTACTACATCCCACAAGAAGAAATGGAACATAATTTAATGTTCTTCAACCAGGATCTGTAAGGATAGTTAACCAAATAGTTATCGTGTCTTTATAATATTCAGGACATTGAATTTACACCATTGACTGCTTGGCATATATTGTTTTAGACGAATTCTGAAAACAAGTTAGAAATACTGATTTATACACAGATTTTTATTGATTACAAAAGTAACTATCATAAAAGCTTTCTAAAGCTTGAACTTTGTGAGTTTCTGAAAGCTGGATAAGCTTACTTTAAGTTTGTACGATGCTTAAGGGGGTTTGTCATTTATTGGGATTCCGCATCCAACTAAATAGAAAAAGTTTTTTAGCAGCCTGAAAACTACAATATTAAGCAGCGCTTTCAGTTCTTATTGTTTGAATTTAGTTTAAATGTCGATTAGGATTGTTAATTAGAAGTTTATGATATAGATTCCTAGGATTCTCAGGATGATAACACAAACAACGGCCAACATTTTTGTAATTTTTGTATAAAAATAACTTATATTTGTTCTCTATTTAACGATTTTGGCCTGCAAGATTACTTTAACTAAAAGTATTACAAGTTTTGGCCGCCATAATCACATTAATGTGTATAAATCACATTAGGAGTTTTTGAATTCATGCAGTATCTGTATCATGAGCTGCTCAACATTATATTTAGCAGATAGCTGTTTCTAGTGTACTTGATCATTGAACTAACATATATTTTTTTATTCCTGTTAGTTGTATTACTGATGAGAAAAAACAATGAGCACATTATCACCGAGTGATCTAGGGGTAGGGTACTTGGGTATTTCATTCTTTAGATACTATAGCAGTTGCTAAAATTGTGGGTAAAGGATATAAATACCCTTTTTATGGTATCCAAAATTTTAGCTAAGTTGCTCGTGATCATGACGCTTGTATATGGCGAAATGTCGAGTGCTCGATATTTAATTGAGCACTCGACATTTCGCCCTTTAAAATTCAGTAGAAATATCCAGTTTTTGTAAAGTTACTTTACATTAATAATCGACCGATATTATTCAAAGAAAACCGTGCTTGAAGAGTCAAGGGTCACTCAAACTGATGATATCACCCTAATTCTGCTTTAACTGCTGAAATAAAGAGTATCAAATACCTCTCAAGTTATACGTAGGTATATATCAACTTTCTCTTTGATGTTCAAAAGATTGCGCTTCATTTTTGTACGGACATACTCAATACAGACACAACGGGCGACCTTTCAACCGCCTCTATTCAAGGGAACACTTGCCCTTTCCTTCACAAAGCCGGATCTCATGTCTGGTGCTGTCACAAAGTAGCTTTGTAGTTTCTTCTAAAGGTAAAAAATGTAAGAACCTTCAAACAAAAAATCAATTAATACTTATAGAGCGCCGTTTCGTAAGCACAAGGTTGTAGGTTCAGGTCGGTAGGGCATGTTGGACGCCTGGTGGGATATAGCTACTACCTTTATGGAGAAAATCTGTCCCCAAACAATTAAACAACCGAACTAATGGTGTGTTCCGGTAGCTGACCTCGACAGGCAGTTTTTTTTCTAGGATGAAGGCTGTTTCCATGCCATATTTATCCTGTTTACCAGCATCCACCACAACATCACTTACCATCAGGTGAGATTGTAGTCAAGACCTAGACATCCAATATAAAAAAAAAAAACATAAGTTCAATTAATTGAATCTGTGTAATATACGGTTACAAATTACGAATGAATATGTAAAAAAATGTAATGTAATGTAAATCATGCAAAAACAGAACGCAAATTTTACAGCGGCGGGCATGCCCCGTGGGGTGCTGGGTTAGAATTGCACCTCCCCATATCATCCCGTGGGCATGGTAATGTTATCTATACAGTATTTCAACTTCATAGAAATGGACGAAACGCGAGTTATACCTACGCGCCTCGATCTCGGCCTGCGCTCGTACCGCAGACAGTCTCGAGTGTCGTGACTACGCCGCAGTGACGAGCGAATGGTTTGTTGTTTTTTAACAATAACCGCGCGATTTTTTACCAAAAATAAGTTCAAGTACATATTTACATATAAAATATGACGAGTAAGATATATTGTGCAGTTTTAAGTTACATGAATTCGTCAAAAACGCATCCAGAGATAACTTTTTTGATTACCTGGTAACTGAAAGGTAATACTATAAAATCATTTGACTTACTAGTAAGTAAATTTTTTTTATAGTCTACATATAGTTGACGTTACATAATGTGTGTATTTTTAATGGACAAATATTTCCTTTTATCCCGCGAAAAAAATGTCTCAAATAATAAAAAAAAGTGAATAGAGTGAAGGAAAGTGATTGACACAAGTGAAATAGGTAGTAGTTATAAGCAAGTTATAATAATATTACAGTTAGTTATTAGGATGTGGATTTTTAATACCTTAAAATATAATAATAAAGCATTTCGTACGTCTCAAAAATATTTTTCGGTCGCCAATTTTTAAGGGTATATTGTAGTCGAACGCCCCCATACAAAACGCAGCTCCAATCTCATTTTAATAATAGTGAATAAAACTCAATAATTTTTTACCTACGTAATCACTACTTTAATATCTAGGTTTGTGGTGCATCCGATTTTCATTAAATTATACAGTTTTGAAATTACACTAGCTCAAAAACTCGTAATTTTAGATAAAAGAAAGACCCAACTTTAAGCATCTCTTTCAAGAAAAATAAGCATGTTTTTAATATTTCTATTGCACCACAAACATGGGGAATATAATGAACTTTCTATAATGGGAAGTAATTTATACATGTGTACTATACTTTTTAAATAAATCTGGAGCTACGAATAACTGGCTCAAACTGCTAAAATCGAGTGCTATTTACTAAACGCTATATAATAAAAAAAATAATTATAGTCCAAAAGAAAAAGGGTTTAAGCCAGAAACGATAGGTCTAATAATACACTATATTTACATGTAAGTTTTTTTTAAATAACAAGTTGGGTTTATATGAAAATTCACACTTTGGCTGGCGGGTATATGTCCTTAAGAATGATTTTTTATTCTAACATAAATATGGTTTTTTGTTTCAATCTACCTACTGGTCAAGAAAACAACACGTATTTTTAGTGAACACTTCCTGTTCAATTCACAGAGTATTTTATTTGTTTATATAAAAAAGTATATTTACAATCACAAAACTAAATAGAAACACAAAGTAGGCAAATGTAATTAAAATGCTGGAGGCGGGCAGCCCTATCGCATGTTTACGTACAGCGCGTACTTATTTCGAAGACAGAGCCGAGTTACACTACAGAATAGATAACATTACCGTGCCATGGGTGTCGTAAGAAGCGACTAAGGGAAAAACACTGGAAGGTGGGCAGCAGCGCCTTCTAAATAACTGCCAACTTACACTGCGATCCCCAAGACGCCTGCCAAGGGTGGGGATTATGGTAAATACCCCCTTAATAAGGGGAGGCTGTGTTCAGCAGTGGACGATCCAGCTGTACAGTAACCTGCGAATAAATGTGTTCAAAGTCCCTGGAGATGAAATGATGGGAATTTTGTAGACTAGCATCCTCGATCAAGTTTTCTTACAAATTAATCTAAAACTAATAAGCATTACAATTCAACGGGGCAACTGGTAGTGTGCTGGAGCATTTGGACTGCCTGTGAGTCTGCAATAACTTATAGGTTGTATAAATGCTTTTGTTGTAGTAGCTGTAGTGTCTAGCTGTAGTGTTTTTTTTATGCCTTATAGGTTAGCCTTTGGCCACTATCTCACCTGATGGTAAGTGACGATGTGGTCGAAGATGTTGTTCAGGCTAATCTAGAATTACTGGCTCTCAAGGACAGCTGCCGGAACACACCGTTAAGTGCTTGGCGACAGATTTTCAACTTGAGGGTGGTAGCTAGCCATGCGGGCATTCGCAAAATGGCCTATCACCATGCTATAACGACTGCCATCGTAAGACAACAACCGGGACCGACGGCTTAACGTGCTCTCCGAAGCAAGGAAGCGCTCAGTAGTAATGTCACCAGCAGTCACCCATCCAACTCATGACCGCGGCGGACGTTGCTTAGCTTTGCTGATCGATTTAAAATGGCTAAGCAAACCTCGCTACGAGCGCTTCGAAAATAAAGGCATAACACCGGTTAAAAAAATAAATAAATCTAAAACTAAAAGATCTCAATTCTTTGTTATAATGTACATTCAAATAATTATTACAAAACGAACGAAACAACATTCTAACATTCCGAAATAGTCGTAGGAACCTCGAGAGCCTCATTAAAATAAAACGAAGAGACAGTAGTAGGCGTAAGCTCAAAACGAGCCTCCGACATTAATATGATTATGATGTTTGCCTTGAGATAATTTCGCAGGATAATATGAGATTTTATTTTATAACCAAATTTTTTTAGCTCGTAAAAGCACCGGAAATCTTTTCTTTACTTCCCAAATCCCGTGTTCAGCAAACTCTCTGTAAAAAATGGGAGAAAATTTTATTTTAAATTAATAGCAAGATGATTAAAGGTTCTGAATAAAAGTTATCTTATGCTTAAAAGCTTTTTCGGTTAAATCTTCTTTGAAAGATATTATGAAGTTTTCCTGTAATTCCTACGACGTTTTTCCTTTTTATAAGTATTTCTTGGTTAAAAACTATTATTTTAGACACTTTATAGTAAAAGGCCTGGAAATGTTTTGAGCAATTCAGTTCAAAACTTATATAATAACCCTTTCTCGGTGCTTGCCTTTATAGTAAATTGCTATGGATAAACGCTACGGCGTTCGGCGAGCATAAAGAGGCTATAAAAACTTTAAAACATCATTAAAGTACATATGAATAGCATTACTTATAGTAACTTATATTAAATCTAAGTTAATATACGATAAGGTTCCTAAGCAAGTTTGAAAAAAACTTTAATAGTATTATTTTAAGATTTTGAACTTCGAGCTTAGGCAGAACTCTGTGGCTAAGAGGCCAGAATATTTGAATGTTAATTTTTTTATTAACCTAAGTTATTATTATTTAAGTTATTATTATATTATTATTATTCACGTCGTTTATTTAAGAACATAATTTTTAATTTTTTTACAACATTCATAAATAAAAAAAAAAATATTATAAAATCTTAAAACTAGGATGCCACCGGCAGCGGGGTAGGGCTCAAGCTACCAGAGCGGTTAGGGCTGTAGAGAGAGGAACCTTCGGACAATGTGTGTCGTGTCGTGTATCACTGCCTTCTGCATCTGAACCTTGATCCAACCGTCTAGTGAGAGCCTCTTGAGATGTTGGTTATTATTATTATTGTTAACCTAAGTTTGTTTCCAGGTATCGGATCCAATCCTCTTATATTTTAAAAAGAAAGATAATTAAAAAATAAAAATATAGATAATACTTAGTTGTTAGACCACATAAAAAAATAAAAATACAAGATTTACAATTTAAAATAATAGTGTTACAATAGGAGACCTTATTACTAAAAGCAATTACTTCCAGGCATCCTTTGGATGGAAAGAGATTGAAATGCAGCTGTATTTGCAAAATTTTCACATTCTTATATGAGTTAAATCGATCAGGGTGTGTTTAAGATGCTATGATTGATATAATGAGTGTTGGAATTTTCAAAAAGATCAAAATATGTCAAGTGAAGTGTCATATCAATAAAAAATCATATAATAAGGTTTTACGTGTAGAATTAATGAATAATATGAATACACCAAAGTTATATAGGTTATATGCCAGAAATAGTAAAATTCAGTAAACTATACAGCAAACTTATACATTTTGAGGTAAACCTACGAATAAATTGTATAATAATAACAAATAATCACTTACCATCGGGTGAGATAGTGGTCAGGCTAACCTATAAAGCATAAAAAGAAAAAAAAAATTGTAGAGGTAAACGCACTAAGTGCATTTATATTTCTAAATTATTTATTTCATCATCATAATTTGCATTGAAATCTGGAATGTGTTCAAAATTTGTATTTTATGCATCCAAAGGATTCTATGAGGGCAGATATGTAATTAATTCCTTAAAGTTTTAAAAATCTTAGATGCCAATGTATTGGTTAACAATTTGCATATTATACTCAAATTCACCTATTCAATTAACCTAAAATAAAGTTAAAGCTATGGTAACTGCAGAGTGAAGCAATGAATTAGTGAATCTGTGATTCATCAAAATTGACATCCGAAATGGCGAATAAAATCCGGAAGCCGCGAACGAATTTAATTTGCGAATAAAACGCCTGACTTCAGTAAAAATTCTGGGTGAGTAGGTTACTTTATGTTACGCTCTAAAAGCCAGTTTTATGATTGCTCGTAAAAAAGAGCCTCAGGGAGCCAATTTCGTTCTTTAATTAGGGTAACATTCTTGTTTTACACGAATCGTGTAGCCATCTGTATCAACTCTGTGTACGAATAGTCGAATGTCTATAAGCTTCACGCCTAAAACGTGCCTAGTGTCATTTGAGTGCTTATTTTCCGTCATAATATTCCGTTTTTATAGTAATGAACGAAAGTGCCAGATGCTCTCCGTTTTTCATTACTTAGTGTGTTTTCGTAAATGAGTAACTGTTTAGGTACAACTACAATATACTAATGATGTTTCTCACTATGGATAGAATTTACCTATTAAGGATACATTAGATAGATAGATAGATGACACTTTATTGAGACACCATTTAAAAAAAATAACTTATAAAGATAACAATACAAAATATGATGTAACATTAGGCGGTCTTATCGCTTAGAGCGATCTCTTCCAGACAACCTATAACTGGAGGCCAATATTTTACTACAAATACATAGACGGTAGTCTTCATAATACAAACAAAATAATTACTTAGGAAGCATCTAAAATATGTACAATTATAAATAAAATAAATGCAATTAAAGTAATAAACATTCAACACAGTTCATTAATAACACATATACCTACATAAATATATAAATACATATATAAAATAATATATAAATGTATATGTATATACATAAGTCGTATGTGGTAGGTTTATCTTTAAATAAAAGTTAATAGCCTAGCCTAATAACATTACAATAATATTTATATCTTGTATAATTATAACATTTGAATTCTGTAAAGGCTATAGAGCGGGTCCCACCAGCTGTCTTGTCTTGTTGGGTCTCATAACAACATAAGTTATTGTGCACACACAAAGCACTGTGGCAAGTGAAATGAATGATATGAAACATAATAACTAATTTTCCTGAATAAGAAGCGCAGTGTAGTGATACGCAAAACGGTAGCACTACAATTGCAGTGCTACCGATGAGTAGGCGTAATGTTTGATAGTAACATAAGGCGGGCAGTTAAAAAGTTCATTAAGCAAAACAATTAACTGTTTTTTTAATGAATTAATATGTGGTCAGCCGATCTAACTTCTAGAACTGCAAGTCAAATACCATAAAATTCTACCTTGAACTGCGGGTAAATTCTGGTCATTTAAATTAAAAAATAAACTTGTTATAACGATATCGCCGATGTAAGCGCTCTATTTCATCGTGTTTTGCATTTTCTTATTTTACTATCGCTTAGCGTTAGATACGATAGTGAACAAAACGCGAGGCAAAAAACACTTAAAGTCTGCTAAATGCTATATACAGTTACACAACATTCAAATGCGTCCACCGTTCAACAATAACCTCCTTCAGTAGGGGGGAGAGGAGTTTGATATAATCCCATATCTTAATTATGTATTAGTACTCTTCTTATGAACTCTAGATGACGGCAACTCACATAACAAGTCACAAAAAAAAGTTTGGCTATAGTTTCATTTATTCAAACCCAGCAAGAAAAATGATTACGCAGCTTCTTTATTCAATTGGTTTTTGCACTACATTCTGGACAATATATTTGAAGTATTCTATTTATGAGGTAGAACCAGCCTAGTAACGTTGACTATATCTATGAATAGATGATTGGTATATAGCGTAAAGTGTCGTTTAGAATCTTGAGGCCCAGAGTTCGTTCCTGGCTGCCTATGCTGGCGGCATTGCCCCGTTGGATTGCAATGTTTATTCCTTCAGCTAAGTAAGGCTTCAGTTAAATCACGCGTTGCATCGACCAAACGCCCTGATATGTTTTCGGAAATAGCAAATAAATAAATAACAATACCCATGAACCCAATGTACCTAAACATAAATGTAATCTACATAAACAAAAAGTGGCTAAAATATGTAAATACTAAAAGTATATATATGACCTAACAAATTATTAATTTACTAGAAACTTCGTGTTATTAACTTTACAGGAAAAAAATAGTCCAATTGCAATAAAGCCCTAAAAGCATTGGTTAAATAATCAAAATAATTGTCTTACACCGCTTCTACTAGCCTACACCTAAATGTAAATATGGTATCCAAGTCATGAGTATGATAAAAATTGTGTTTAAGCATTTATTATTTCTCCAAACCTCCAATTTTTGTCAAGGCAAACGTTGTCCACGTACATTAAACGTAAAAAAACATTTAAATAGGTACACTTACCGTATTTCATCATTTATCAAAGCCAACACAGTTTGTGTAGTCCCGAACCTTTTATAAATTCACGTGTGATCGAGTGAGCTCGTCGACCTTCAGTTTGAAATAGCTCGGTATCGGCGGGCCTCGTACGTGTAACTTTATTCTAGTATTAATATAACCGGTGCATTTACCTTGACCCGGCCTTCACCCGCCGACGTGCAGCGGACAGATATTAACTGCCTTACCACATGCTGGGTATACAACTAGCTCTCGGTTCCCGGAGCTCATCTTATGCCCGGGAGGCTTAAAGATGAGTGTTAAGCCATCCTGATTAATCACCCGTGTTTATGTCAAGCCAAGAAAAAGAAAAACAGCAGGATTTTTTAGTGCCAAGATAATGAAGATCAACAAATGAATATGAAAAAACATCATATCCTTAATTTAATAATATAATATCGGTTAGTTATTATTTTCACTAAACGAGTCGTACTGAGCGTTCACACAAATATTGTATAACTACCGACTGAACATCGTACAATGATTCATTCATAAAGCCTACAAGGTGAAATGATTAATTAACGAGCCGCTTTGTTGTCAGTTTCAATCAATTATGACTAGGAAATAGCCCAAGACAATTAACTACAAAAATAACTGTCACGTAATAATCTACGAAGAGCTACACAATTGGCTACGAACTGCTACGAGCTACGAAATTTATCCCAAAGACGGCTAGGTAGAATTTGCATTTCATGATGTAATAAATATCTGAAACATCACTTGTAACGTACCACCACAAAAGTAATTTAAGTTAGAGTAACATATTTCTTAATTCACAGAGTTTAATATTTATTAGAGTTTTAATATTTATTCACTTAAAACGGCTTTAAATGTGATTCTTATCACATATTTCCTTTATTAAGTTAGTTATACGACACACCAATTATTTCCGTCATTATCTTTGATTTAAGCGGCTCGTTTAATTAATATTAGTTATCATAAAATTATCAATATGTATCATGAAAAATAATAGTAGGTAAACTTACTTTTAAGCACCTAAATGTTCTAAGTATTTAAACATAAATCAGTAATCTCGGTTTGTATGATTCAATTTTGATGACTTGAAAACTTACCATTTCTGATTTATAGACAAAAATATTTTAAAATTTCAATTTTTAATCTGTCTAGCAGTATTTGCATGATGGGCTTACAAACAGACAGACAGACAAGATTTTTTTTTTGTATAGTACTACATTCAAGTAGGCCAAAAAATACATACGTATTGACTTTTAATATACAGTACCTTGCTATCAGAATTAAAAACTCAGATAACTTAATTTTTTATTTATGATAGCTTAGCGCATCAGGTGAAATATAAGTGGCCAAAGGCTACTACTACTGCCTAATAGTGACTGGTCAAAAATGTTGATCAGACTAATCTATACACTGTTGTTACTGGCTCTCAAAATATATATATTCGAAGTATTTAGGTCTTTATTAGGGTTCTAGTCTTGAGACCACTGAACTGAGACCTTTAGTGAAGTGTAAATCAAGTCTCTATATTCGCATGATTTATGCAACATCGCACACTGCATACAAGATATTCAATACATCCGGGAACCTAAAGCTCCTCTATTACGAGGTCTATCACAGACGTTGCACAGCTGGAAGATTTAAGCGTAGATATCCATCTACCCATATTGTATAACCGGTCTCCTATCTGTTGTCTATTGATGCCCGTAAAACACTGGTACAGGTTCAATATGGATCGCTAAATTAAAAACATAGTTTAAACTTTAACGTATGTAGCTATTCTGTTCTTATTTCATATATGATCTTATTGTTTCTACACATTGTATTATAAGGTGTATAATCCAAATCTCAAAATGGTTGGGCCATTTAGGGGACAGTCTAAGAACTTGTATAATATTAGCTGTCAGAAAATTAATAGTAATAGAAGACGTGTGGCATTCGGAGACTGCCGCGGTATAGCTATTACATAGCATTTTTTATCAACTTATGCAATTATAAATCTCGATACGTTAGTTGTCAAAACCTTTTTTTCTGCCAAAATTTAGTTCCTTTTACGCACTGTAGAGGCGCTGATCAAATATAGTATCACCGCTGTGCCGGTCGGAGTGGGGGGTGTTAGGTTATTTTCGTTACGGAATTTCTGGATTCGGTCTCCACGCTCAAGGCCCGCGATAGAAGCTATACAATAGCTTAACAGCAAATATATATTTATCCTTATTTTTTTTTCTTAATATGGCACCAAAAAAATGTTGTTCTCTAATAATTTGAAAGCTTTCCATCCAGAAAATTGTGTACAAGAACAAATTATTTTACGTGTTGTGGTTTTAACGATTTTTGTTTTAACATACAAAATAGTTTTTTTTACCAGCATTGTTCTTTTAGGCAACCTAAAAACCTTTTTAGGCCCACAGGCACTCGAAAAGCTCCACCCCACTACCAGTTGTCAGCGTGCCAAGTAAATAAGTTATTATTAACTCTAATTTGTATGTAGCCACTAGTGTATGCATTATTTTAACTTCTATTCATCTACCGCCTTATCGATAACAATGTGTTATTCCGATTTTAATAAAGATGCCTGCTAATAAATAAAATATTCATAAGCTCAAAGACGTTATTTATAATCTGGTATAAACACATAATCATTTATTAGGTAAACTGAATTAATATAAAAATATGTTCATTTGTTACAGGTGTAGGAGAAGCTTACAAAAACTATTTTATTCGGTAAGTAAGTCCAACCATAAATAATATTAGCTCAAATATGATATGTTCCACGTAATCTGTTCGTAATATTATTAATACCACCCCAAATAGAATCGAATAACAAACCTAGATGTTACGTAAAGCGGTGACGCAATATTTGCGTGAGTTGGAACAACTATTTTCCGTTATTGTGTCATAAATATATGTGTAAAATGTGGTAGGTAATGTTAATTTCGATAATGATATCTAAAAAATTTTTGGTACTGATATTTCTAAAACTTCTTTCTTTATAGCTTATAGGCTAACCTTTGACCACAATCTCACCTGATGGTGAATGATGATATTGGTCGAAGATATTGTTCAGGCTAGCCTAGAATTACTGGCTCTCAAGGACAGCTGCCGGAACACACCGTTAGGTGCTTGGCGACAGATTTTCTACTTGAGGGTTGTAGCTAGCCCGGCGAGCATTCGCAAAATGCCCTACCACCATGCTGTAACGACTGCCATAGTAAGACAACAACCGGGACCGACGGCTTAACGTGCCCTCCGAAGCACGGAAGCGCTCAGTAGTAATGTCACGAGCGGTCACCCATCCAACTCCTGACCGCGGTGAACGTTGCTTAACTTTGCTGATCGATTCAGAACGGCTTAGCAAACTTCGCTACGAGCGCTTCAAATAAGTTTATAGATTTTCAATAAATATTTTTGATATAATTCTTTCGTGAATTCGTAGGTTGACGTAGCCTATTCTTCCACGAAGCAAATTGGATGTTTGTAATGAATTAGATATTCTTTCAGTTGGAGATGGAAGTGAAATGTAGTCGATTTGTAGTCGCGTATACCGTTACGTGGCTAAAGGATGTAAAGTTCGAGTAACACAGGCTTCGATGGACGCCAATGGAGTCGCGTATACAGATGAGTCAGTCGGGGCACGGCAAGCATCACAGGCCGGAGGCTACGTATAGAAATTGCTCGCAAGTGTTGCCTCTTGACATTCTGTAAGTACTTTTCAATTAACATTAACATTGTTTTTAAAGGCTTCATAACATTTTCATGAACCCTTCAATAAGATCATCGTGGCATCAGATATGTTATTACATCTGTAAATTTTGAAGCAATAATTCATTAACTGTCAATATCGAGTTGTAGGAGACCGCCGTGTCTACGTAGTTTTTTTTTTTTATTCCTGATAGGTTAGTCTTTGACCACTATCTCACCTGATGGTAAGTGATGATGTGGTCGAGGATGTTGTTCAGACTAACCTAGAGTTACTGGCTCTCAAGGACAGCTGCCGGAACACACCGTTAGGTGCTTGGCGACAGATTTTCAACTTGAGGGTGGTAGCTAGCCAGGCGGGCATTCGCAAAGTGCCCTACCACCATGCTGTAACGACTGCTATCCTAAGGCAATAACCGGGACTGACGGCTTAACGTGCCCTCCGAAGCACGGAAGCGCTCAGTAGTAATGTCACCAGCGGTCACCCATCCAAGTTATGACCGCGGCGGACGTTGCTTAACTTTGCTGATCGATTCAGAATGGCTAAGGAAACTTGAAATAAAAAAAAGGAAAGTTGTAACTTTATCCGTGATAAAAGCGTACTGATTAGGATTATCTTACCGATGGATATCGTGGTCTGCATTTTTATGGCCTGTTATTAGTGGTAGTATAAAGCGGGTACGAACAAATTATCACTTTTAACTATATTAACTGTAACCATTTCGAAATAGCAGATATCTACGTTGCGATAGAAGATGCAAAAATTTACTTTATCCAGCATGAGTATATTTATGTATAATACAAAATTCTAAGTAACAATAATAAATTATTCTGGTAAAGATCACGGTACCTACCTGTTTTATCCGCAATGTCTAACGATGAGAATTTATAGAGTATGTAGATAAATGAATGATTAGGGCCATATTCTCATACTCTAGTCAGTTAATTATTAGTAGGTAAGCAGTTATTTATTAACATTTCAATGGATATTATATATATATATATATATATGTATATAGGTGCCACTAACATTAATATATATATATATATATATATATATATATATACACAAATTAATATAAGAATAATTTCTTTACAACTTCTGATTGACGTAGATAAATAACTGCGCAACTTACATAAAAAATAAACAAATACATTCAATAAGCCAGCTAGCTGGGTTGAAACAGAGAACTAGAAAGAATGATGATTTTTTATTCTTTCTTTATGTAGGTAGTTTTAATTGACTATCAAAAACAATTGAATTTTATTTTTGTAACTCCATACGCCGCGGTATATGTTCTGACCTAAAAAGTATAAGAATCAATGAAATTCAATCAAATTTCATGTCAGAAGGAACTACAGAGATGAATAAATAAAATATAATAAAAATTTCAATGAATGTGCATGATATAATCTGAAATTCTTATATGAATTTATTAGTTGACTAGAAATTCATTTGTTATTCCATTACATCTACGTTAAAACGTATTTCATATTTTATGAAATGTCTGCCGTCTTCTACAGTACCTAGGTTTGAGGAGGACAAGAGAATCCCATTTCTTTATTAAAATTGACTAGATGCACTTGGTCCCTTGATAATGTACATATTGGTGATTTGTTTCAGTTTGGTGTTCCAAGTAATCATTGAACAACAATATATACAAGTATTTTGTTTTCAGATGGTTGCCGCGGTCGGCGTTCCGCCCAGCGGAAGGCGAGCTGGCGGACTGTGTGCTCGTGGTGGGGGTGTCGCGGCCCAAACTAGCCGCGGCCCTCCTATCCGTCACGCTACTCTCCCTCTTCCTCACGTTCCACGTCCTCTACGACAGCGCACTCTACAGCATACAGGTCGGTGACATTTTGAATTAATAACTCTTTTGGACCACAGTGCTCTTTCTCTCTCTCTCTGTCTCTTTCTCTCTCTGTTGTCAAAAACAAAGTTTTCAATCTTAAATGAAATATAATATTTCTAAAAAAAGGATTCTCGAGTTCTATAATATTTGTTTCTTACGTAATGATTCAAACAAAAAAGAAACCCTTCACGGGAATTTCCGTGTGTAGTAAAGAGATTATTTTCGCCTATATCATGCTAGACGATACGCCGTCAGTTGCGGTCACAGTGTCACCAAGTTCCCACTCTGCTGGATACCGCACTGCACTCGTCACTCCAGGACGTGAGCTTGATAGTATTGTTCTTCCTGTAATTTCACTTCGCACTGTGCCCTTGACGATTTAACTATTACTGGATATTACGATATAAATCCCAATTATTTTTTTAAATAAGTTTGAATGTAAAATTGCATATTTCCTAATTCACATAGCATGAATTATTTCATGCTATGTGAATTACAGAGGATATTATATTTCACATTTAGAGAACCTATTGTTAATATACCAAAATAAATGTCTACTGCTCAAAACAAATTATTTGGGATTAAAACAAAACTTAAATATAGACGGTTTGAATGTTTTTTCCACTTCACAATAAAGTTCACCGTGAAATTAAAACACGATCTCTATTTATTAATGCTCATATTTTTGTAATACAAAAAACATATAATTTAATTTATTTTATAAATATTACAAGCACTATCGCGTGCTAAGCGGAAATTGTATTTTAATTATTATGAAACCATAATTGAATTATTTTCTTCAATAATATTCATTACATAATAAAAAGTTGCAATTATATGAACGCAGTTACGATCAAGTTAAAAGTCAAATTAAAAAAAATCTCTAAATATTTACTTCTTCCTTGCACATAAATCAACTGATATTTAAAATATAAGGATAACCAAAGTACATAAACACTCAAGAAAATGTTTAAGACGCACAATTATTAGCAAAACATTTTAATTTTGTGAGTAACCGAATTTACTTAAAAGTTTTTTTATGACGTCATTCCGGCGTGCCGTGCATCATCAATCGATTTTAAGAGCTAGTTCTCTGTTTTTATAAAATACCTTACGTGTTTCCAACAATTACCCAGCACTGTACTTCCGCCATAACTCTTTCACAGGCTGTCTAGATTGATAGCATGCCTGGATATTGTACAAGCGTAGCATCCGGCTTATTGAAGCGTTCGTGGCGCTGCGCGCTGGCCGGGTCGGAGCCCAGCTTGCATAAAGCAAAACTGTATTTCAGTAGGTGTATTTCAATAGTATTTTGGTACGTGTTCTTACGTACAACAATAGTGATCGCTAGGTTATTACCGATATACGTATGCTTCTCTCAGTTACTGATTCATTCGATGTAAGCTGATGATACTATTAAAATATCAGTATTATCAGCTTACAATGGCAAAATATACTCTTGAGGGTATTAGGTTTAATATTTTAGCATCCTTAAGTAACAAGC
Source organism: Plagodis dolabraria (assembly GCA_963854805.1). Classification (NCBI taxonomy): domain Eukaryota; kingdom Metazoa; phylum Arthropoda; class Insecta; order Lepidoptera; family Geometridae; genus Plagodis; species Plagodis dolabraria. The sequence goes on along the minus strand of OY978448.1, from coordinate 21,707,695 downwards.
CTTCCATCAATAGCTTACACATTGTTTTGTGTTCTATTTATATAACCTTATCAAAAAATCCATCCACGTACATTAAAATATACGCTAGCTAATGTTGTACCATCATGATTTAGGAAATCTATAACTGTTGTGTGCTTTTGTTGTGTTAGCTAATTATGGTTATCTGAGCTACTGTTGTGTAAGTCATGTACTTTACGTTGGTAAGTCAAACTTATACAACAGGTGTGGCAAAAATCATGATCCAGTCGAATAAATACAGGTTGAGAATGAGTTGTAGTGTCTTAAGATCTCAGGCTGTTAGATGCTTGGCGACAGATTTTTTTCTTGATGGTAGCAAGCCAAGCGAGTATTTGAAAAATGCCCTTCTACCATGGGGTGAAAGGTCAATGAAGCTAAAGCCGGCGCGGCGGTCGGGGTATCGAACCATGGACCTGGGGCACGGCAGTCCATAGCTATTATAGATAGTGCCATCCACGAAAACGCGCCCCACTCTTCTTTCTTGTTCGTTTCGAAGTCCCATGGAATAGGGACGGGCAAATAAAAACAAGTGTTTAATATATCGAAAGAATTCTCACGGCCTGGAAATCCCGACGCTGTATAAAGTTCGTGTGGTACAATTACGCTGTTAGCTGCTTCCGGCGATATAACTCTTTCAAAAGCTGTGTGTTGCTTAGACAAGCTCACCATGCCATCCGGTTTGTTGAACCAGTGCGTGAGCGGGGCGTGACAGCCCAGCCCTCGCTAGATCACCTAGAAGTGATATCTAATCAATGATTGCTATACACCGTTAACAGTCTTGTTTATTGTTTTTTAATAGGCGGTTTGCTTTCATCGATTAAATGCTACACGCTTTTTAAATACTAGGTACTGCATCGTCTTCCTACCATAACTCACGTATGGGGAGGTTGGTTGAATATGTCTTCTTTACTATACAAAGGACCACACATGCATCATTTTGTGCGTAGAATATCATAGCCATCAAGATCCATGACAGAGTCAAAATTACCAGTCTCAACAAAAACCCTACCTTAAAATGTCAGGTTGCAAACAATTCAGTGACACCCTGTCGCGTCCGTCGTGACTCTGTAATCGTAATTAATACTTCAAAGATAACGCGACAGCCGCGGCACCCTTCTTTATGATGCCCTTTTACACTTGTACCCTTCGCGGAATAACGGCCGTTTTACGACGACAACTACAACCGACTGGGTGTAATGAGTGCGTAAACACGGCTCTAGGCACCGTTTTATAGATGCGTGATGTCGATTTCATGTAACTAAAGCAGCCTACTTTCTCCGTATGGCAGGTGATTGTTTCTCATTCCAAACGCAATAATATGCAAATCACAATTGCCCAGTAAATGTAAGTTATTATGTTTATTGTAAAAATATTTGTTTCAAAAATGAGTGTTGAAGTTAATAGTCTTTTTTCTAACCCATAAGCCACAATCCACGTGCTTTCTGTACAAAATTAATGTTAGTTTGTTTTATTACTGAAAAATTATGCCTTACTTTTTTTGTTACTATCAAAGCGAAGCCAAGCTGTACACATTTGTGAGTCCAATGCCCAAGTCAGCTAAGGTTTGTTTAGTCCGTATATGTTACAAACAATGCGCAAATATTTGATCAATCGATATATTTGAGAATCTTGAGACGTGAGGATGTTGGCGGTTAGTCATCCAGACCAGACATAATGTTACGTATTCAAACTAAAGTGAATATGCATAGTACATATTATAGTACTCGCTGCACCGTGGCTTTGCTATACAAAAATGATATAAAACCACTTTATTTATGTTAAAATTGTCAAATGAAATGTTCCCATACACATAAATTTAAACAACGATAATTATTTTTAAAATTTCGATGCAAGCGAAATTTTAAATACCAATTTTTTACAGGCACTAGGTATGTAGGTATATATCTAAACGTTCGCCTAGTTTACTGACGTGAAAAAAGTGAACATGAATTCCCAATACCATTATCGATTTTTCTAAACATTCGCTTACCGTTTTTAGCGTTACAAAGAGTTTTTTAATTTATTCAATCGTAGGTTTGTTAGTCACGGTCACAAAAAAACACGATTTTAAATGGAATTAAATAATATGTTAAAACTTACCAAATAACATATGCATTATAGTATATTAAACACCTTTATTACCTAATTGTAGTTCCAGGATATTGATTATAATAGCACACATCCAAAATATTAACTGCTGTAAAGTAAATTGATTACACAAATATTTAACTGTGATGAACATGTTCCTACATTACAGATTAAGCCACATCTGACGTCACAGATTACGGCGACAAGCATATTAAAATTCTTATATTTATGGAAATCTTTAATTAAAATAACTATGTATTCAATTCTTTTGTAGGTTGTAGGCACACACACACACAAATTACAGACATTTGACCAAAGGAAAATAAGTCACAGAAAAAAACCATAGACTAAACACAATCATCATAGACCCATAAAATGCAGTGTTACTACACTTAACAAAAATAAATAATATACAGTCCATTCACAGTAATTACATAGACATTTCTAATTGTATTTAATTGTTGGGTTGAATTGCTTGCTTCCAGGCACTATAGTCGTCTTCAAAATCTACCTAATATTTTTGATAAATCGGTGATTATTAATATCTTAACAAGCCAAATAAGATTCAGAAGAGCAGGAGAAAAAAATGAGAAGCCAAGAAGTAAAATGAAGAAGACATTTTAGTGGGAAAACAGTGATAAGTCTGGTTTAATCGTGTGTTTTTTCTTCTTCTAAATTTGTGCCCAACTCCTACTACCTATTACTAATGCTACTTTTTTATCATATCAATTTTTAATATCATTTGCATGGTGGTAGGGCATTTTGCGAATGCCTGCCTGGCTAGCGACCACCCTCAAGTAGAAAATCTGTCGGCAAGCACCTAACGGTGTGTTCCGGCAGCGTTCCTTGAGAGCCAGTAATTCTAGGTTAAGCCTGTTTAACACCTTCGACCACATCATCACTTACCATCAGGTGAGATTGTGGTCAAAGGCTCTAACAGCAATAAAAAAATTAAAAAAACAATGACGTATTCATTCCATATGTGCTAGTCTGAGCAACGTCACATAACGGTGACGTAATTCCGTAATAAAAGTAGTAAAGCGTGCAATTAAACAATTACATAACAAGAAAATAAACCAACCAAGCGCGAGTCAGATTCGCACAGCGTTGTTTTCATACCAACACAAAGTACGGGGTTGGGTTTTTTTCTTACTTATCCATCATTTTGGTTATAATCACAGCTTAAAATATACTAAATATATCGGTATTTTCAATATTTTTAGGTAACTATACTGGTTCATAACATATATTGATTTTCAGATTTCTAGCAATTTAGATTTGAAATAATATTTACAACTTTTTCGAACCTCATTTCTTTAGTCTTCTGCACTTCGTGAATTTATATCTGAAATAAACATATGGCAGACTGAGAAACAAAGTGACAGTAATCTGAATGGATAATGTTCCAATGCGATAATGGTTGCAAGTCTCGTGTATCAGGGCGGCATCAATCACTATTAGTGGTTGTGGTTTAGTATCAGATTCTGCTCCACATCTCTCCGTGTGAATCAATTGCAATTTAAGGGTAATCTGTCTGTTTGGTTCAGTAAACATTACCACACGATTACCACTAATTGGAGTAATTCAATGTTGAGATAGTTCTACACACAGCAATTCCTTTTGTTAAATCTATCAACCGTTTAATATTGTAAGTTCATCATCATTAACACCTGCCAAGCAATTAATTACTATATGATAATGAAAGGGAAAAAAATAAACACAAGCGATATTCCACAGCCCATCCGTCCTTGTGGCCAAGACATTACTCAACCTTATTTTAATTCGAAGTCATAAGAACAAAAACGTAGGTACACATAAACAACATATGTTACAACAAAATCTCTTCAGAATAATATAGCAAAATACTTGAAAATGTGTCTACAAACATAAGCAGTTTTACTTGTAAATTATAAAGGTACGAAATAAATGTAGGTAGGTATTGTTAGCGCTAGAAAGTAAAAGAAACACAGCAAGTGTTAACGCAAACGTAAACTAATTTAAAGTAACTTGAGCAGAAATTCAAGGCCTAAGCCTTTTCTCCTCAGCCAATTTGTTAGGATTCTCGAGGAAATTCTGTTTACTTTTATTATATGTATCTCGCAGTTTCTAGCTCGGCAGCGTTACTTATACAATAAAATGGGTAGTTAGTAGCAAAATATGAGCTTCAACGAAGTCTTTTAAAGGCCTCAGCACGTAGCTACAGGGTCTGACTTGATATGAATACCAGTTGTATAACTAAAAATAGTATCTACTGTTTCAACGTAGGTTCTGTGCGCCTGTTTTATATGGGCGTCTCATGCTTAACTAAAACTTAAGTACGTATAGTTAAACAAATGTTGAGAAATATGCGCACATAAAAAAAATGCTTTGGTTTCGAGTATCATTCCTGATTCAATGTAATAACGATTGTCTTTTCAAGTGTATTTATTACATGTTGTGATAAACGTTCAAAAAATGTTTGCATGTCATTATTTATTTTCACAATATTGGGTACTATGACAGACAAAAAATTTGGTTAAGTTTGTGGATTTGATAATGATGCTATAATGATGAATGCTTCCATAGCATAATTTGAAATGCACCAGGACAGTATTCTGGGGTTGTTGGTTCAAGTCCCGCTGGAAGTTATCTTTCTCTGTCTGAAATAATTTGTATGAATATATAATGTTTAATTACTAAAAGCTTGAAGCCTTTGAATTTAAAACTGCAACTTTTTACTCGTATCACATGTACACAGTTATAATATTACATGCTTAGAAATTTAGATGAACTTATTTAACACAATTGCGTTAGTACGAATGAAGGAAACGGAACCATCATTGAATTATTTGCCTGAACGCTTTTACGAATTCTGATTTTGAGGGACAAATCTGTATAAAGGCTTTTAAGTGGCTTCTCCTTATGTATATATATATTATTTTGTAACTGTAGCTGTAAGCCCACGAAAAAAAAAATAAAAAAAAAATATATAAAAATTACGTGTTACGTTGTTTGTCCTATACTACTGAAGCGATTTTAAATTTGATTTGCACACTGTGTGCAATTTAGTCCAAATTGAAAGATAGGTAGCTCAATTTAAAGCCGTAATTACCCGTGCGAAGCCGGGGCAGGCCGCTAGTTAGATAATAAAAGAAAATTTTTGTACAAAAAGCAGGTCGTTACGAAGGCTGCAAATGTACTGCTCAAAACAATTAGAGAAACGAGATTTTGGTATTTTCTAGTCTAAATTTTGGTGCTCTCTACCTTTTCTATAAGTTTAAACTAGAATTAAATTTGTTTTTTTTTGTTATTTTTTAATTAGTACATAGTAAAAAAACTTACTTTGTATTTTTTTTAACAAAAAAATTTAAAGTTATTGGCGTAAAACCAATTGTAATAAAAATAGATCCGTCACAAACACATTCGTTTTCAGTGATTTGTAGTCGATGCATTTGTAGTTGATCTTGCAAACGTGTAATTTACATTTACCACACCTTCATGAATATTCTACTGCCTTACGGTATCGGTGCCACAGTCTGTAGATAACAGAAGAAGCTACTCCGAGGCATTTCCTACATACAAAAGAAAATGGCGTGTTCAAACTACTATAAAAGTTCTTGAAAAGACTACATGGTACAACTCATTATACTTTGTCTCAGCTTGCTTTGTTATACATTATCTATTATTCAGGAATAGCTTATTTAAAATGGTGGAGATATAATCATTAAATAACACCAATATATAAATTTAATGGTGAATTTCATTTAATCGTATAATACCATATACAAATCAACAGGTATATGCAATTGTGCTTACGTTCTTTGTAGACTGCTGTGTTCTACTTATTTGATCTGTTCAATATCAGCAGTGTGGTTCTTCTATTAAGAAGAACGTTATAAATCCTATTGAGTTTGTGGGTACCAATACTCTCCAGTAAAATCCACATGAACTATTTCTGGTTACATTCTACATTTCTCACATGATGTTAAAAAACGTATCGTGCACAAACACTTTGCAGTGGTCATAATGACGCATACAAACAATTTGACTATAAGCACTATCTATATATACAAATACTTAGTCCTACTGTATTATGATACATTTTAAGGGTATTGTGTATGTAAAGGTATGAGTGAAGAAGTAGGCTTCTCCAGTCTCCTTTGACACGTATTTAAGTCCTGGATACATATACGTTTTATCTCAATTTATTTCTTAAAAATATTATTTATTACTTAAAAATATGTTATGCCATGCAATACAAAAACGTTTGGTCCGCTTAAAGAAGCTGGTGGAAGGATCTTAGTTTAAATGTTGTGTTATGTGATTCAATTCGTCAAAATTATTCAATCTATCCATCAAAGTTAACTTGGATTATGTGGTTAATTAATGTTTAATATGTTCAGGCCGCCAGTATGGCGTCAGCAGCAAGCGAAAGTCGCAAGCTGCTTGCCAATCAGGAAACTAATAGCCGCACCATCAACCATCCAATGGCGTTAAGGAAACGTCTTCGACCACCACGTCAGCCGCGACCAGCACGCAGACTACCACAGGTAAAACATAGTACATGTAAATGAAAAAATATCCAGTAGACAGAATTAATAAGAATTGACAGCTCCTAGGTTATATAAAACTCAAATAGTATATCTTCTTCGAATAGTACGAAATAAATATTATTTTTACTACGCACTGAAACGATTTAATTAAAATACAATTAATCCCTTGTCAGTTGGAATTTGTGTAATCATATTTGTATCAGTGATCAACATTCGGTATTAGATTTGTAGTGCCAGTAATTTACTTCTCCAAGAAGCATAATCGCTTCATCCCAATACGATGGTTAAAGAACGATAGGGAAAATTTTAGTTATGACTCATTTTCATGTTAGCTCAATTGGATTAGAGCATTCCCCGGCTAAATGGATTGACGCGGGTTTGAATCCGGCACATGACTTAAATTTTTCCCCTCGTAAATTTGTAATTTTGTAGCTTGGTCGTATTTCACAAATAAAATAAGCTCTTCATTACAAGACAAAAAACTGTGCCTGGAGTCCTGAAATAGTTTTATATTTAAAAATATGAAATAACTTCGCAGAGATACACAAGTTAATTAAATTAGTTGGTAACTTCACTCGGAGTAGCGTCTGGAAGAATAATGAAATATGTCGTGCCCAATTACATCGTCTACAAAACCTATTATATATATATTTCTAAGAAAAACAACGACACGAACGGAATATTTTTCGCACATACTTAATTCACAACATGCCTTACATTAAATCAAATGTTACCTGTAAAAAAGTAATGTAAAGACGGGACTCACTTCCAACACTAAACAGTATGAAATAATTTGGTGTAGTCAACAAGTTATTTTAGTGAGATTCAAATCACTGACCTCACATTACCATGAACGTACTTCCACAAGTTATTTCATAATTTTCAGTGGAAGTTGGTTACGTTGTTTAAAAACTATGTATTTCCTTTCAGCATCCATTCAATTGAAAACTACTCTATCGATGTTGATGAAATTTAAATGGGACTAACTCATAGGTACTAACCTAACCTAACAAAAATAATAATCATCATCAATTCATAATTGGTAGAGTAATCACTTAATAAACATACAAAAAACAACTTGAATTGAGAGCTTCGGTAATAAACACAACTTAAAATAAAGAACGAGGGAAATGATTACAGGAATTTGAATAATTTGAAACAGAAATTAAATTAATCAGAAATTACCATTATTAGCTACGCCAAACTTTACTATTCAAGCTTTATTTTTGTTTTTATACGGCAGGCTTTGATCGTCGGTGTTCGTAAATGTGGAACTAGAGCCCTCCTGGAAATGTTGTACCTTCATCCAATGGTGCAGAAAGCTTCTGGAGAAGTACACTTTTTCGATCGAGACGAGAACTACGCGTTGGGGCTGGAATGGTACAGAAACAAAATGCCGTTGTCCTTCAAAGGCCAGATCACGATCGAAAAGAGCCCGAGCTACTTCGTTACTCCCGAGGTAAGCCTTGAAAGTTTGTTATATGTTTTCAATCTCTTTCGTATAGCTGCTGGATTGGAGTTATATAGTTTTACCTCGTGTCGCAAATATTGTTCGCTGTTCAAGGTGAAAACTTGATTAGGTTTTGTCATGCATAATGTTGCGTGATGCCGTGGAAACAATACAAAGTTGAGTACTTGTAGCAATGTTATGGAAACGACACTAAAAATAGATGCACCCCAATGTACCTTTATTTAACTAGCTCTTGCTTTCAACTTGACTTATGGTCGTCATTACGATTGAAAAACATGCGATGTGATTAAATTGAAATAAAACAATGAACAGAACCACAATGGTCTCAACTTTTAGTGACTTCAAGGAAGGCAATCACTGCCAAGGTAACAATGTTAACAATTATATTATAACCTTATTCTCAAACTTTCAACAATGGTTAATCAGAATATTTATGAGTATTTTCATAGGCTGCATTGAAAAAGATTAATCTCTAAATGAAGAAAGCCAGTAGGTATATAAATTAATCAACTTTAATGGATTTATCGCGTTTATTTTTGTCCCCACATTTCAAACAGTTTAATAATCGTGGAAACGGGTGGAGTTAAGTTAAAGTTTGTTTATTTTTATCAGATAAACAGATTCTGTATTGATCAAAAACCTTAGAATCTTTTCCTAAGCAATGATACCCGAGAGGTTATATCTATGGACTGCGATGCCGCAGGTCCATGATTCGATCTCTGCCGACCGCTTGAGCTTCACCGCATGGTGGAAAGATATTTTGCGAATGCTCGCTTGGCTACCTACCACCCTTAAGTAGTAAATCTGTCACCAAGCACCTAATAGTGTGTTCCGTGTTCCGGCAGCAGTCCGGGGAGCCAGTAAAATTACAGGTGTACATAGGACTAAACAATTACTGTATGTCTCAGGGTGATGGGCACAGTCCATGTATTTCGTTACTTATGACGAAATACATCGGTTATAGGCAGAGGATACCGCTTAATATCAGGTGGGCATCGTGCTTGTTCCGTCACAATAATAGAGAATAAGTTTAAATAGTACTATTAAGTAAGTAAGTGCTTAATAATAACAAATACTTTTAAAAGTATCCTAAAAAATATTAAATAATATTTAAATAAAACACTTAAAAAAAGCATAAAACTATATATCTAGTGACAATTCCGCCTAATTTTCCTGTTATCTACGTGACGTCACAAACATCACGCAGCCTAACCGGAAGAATACCCGACTAGTTTCGCTTCTAAACGAAGCATCTTCAGGAGGTCTAGACTTAACGAGCGCACGATCGAGACTAGTGTATCGATCGTGCGCTATTTTTTAGGATACTTTTAAAAGTATTTGTTATTATTAAATATAGATTTCCGCAAAGTAACGCCTGAATCTATCCATTACCTTATAAGTAAGTGTTAATAACAAATAACTAAAATGAAAGCTTTTCTACGAAACCAAACAGGCGTTCTTCAATTCTACTAACCTCAAAAGTAATGTGACTTTTAGTTGAATGTTTTGGAACATTTCTATCAGAATATTGTGTCATCAAGTTATTTGTTTATTATTTTCCTTCGAATGTTCTGAAAGACAACAACTGTTGAAGATGATCCGAAAAGTTGAGTCACATTTTGATGTTGTGTGATCGTTTCGGTAACTTTTTTTTTATGCTTGATAGGTTAGCTTTTGACCACTATCTCACCTGATGGTAAGTGAAGATGTGGTCGAAGATGTTGTTCAGGCTAACCTAGAATTACTAGCTCTCAAGGACAACTGCCGGAACACACCGTTAGGTGCTTGGTGGCTGATCTACTTGAGGGTGGTAGCTAGCCAGGCGGGCATTCGCAAAATGCCCTACCACTATGCTATAACGACTGCCATCCTAAGACAACAACCGGGACCGAAAGCTTAACGTGCCCTCCAAAGCACGGAAGCGCTCAATAGTAATGTCACCAGCAGTCACCCATCCAACTCATGACCGAGGCGGACGTTGCTTAGCTTTGCTCATCGGTTCAGAATGGCTAAGCAAACTTCGCTACGAGCGCTTCGAACTTACTGCGTATTTTTGACGATTTGGCTAATGTTGACATTGACATGTTTTCTTTCAATTAAACCCCGCACATATTCCTTGAAATCCCTTTAAATACCTGTAAAATACCTGTGGTTTGCTGTGCTAGATTTTCACCTCTCTATCTTTTCCCGTGGTTGTTGTTAGACACGACTAAGGTTAAATATGTGAAGATGGGCTGTACCGCCTCCTGTGAAACCGCTCGCATATACTGCGATCCCCAAAACGCTGACCAAGCGTAGGTATTATGGCAACCCTACACTTTAAAAGGTAGGCTGTGTTTAGTAGTAGACGATTCGGTTGTTACAGCGTAGTACTGTACTTGTATAAATATTGTGCAAGACAAGATTAATTTATCAGCGATATACATAACATAACAGAAATTGATTTAATTGTTATTATCTGAAGGTACCAGAAAGAGTGCGAGCAATGAACTCCTCAGTCCGACTGCTCCTCATAGTTCGAGAGCCAGTCACACGCGCTATCTCGGACTACACGCAACTTAGAAGCCGGGCAACTCCATCGGCGCCTGCGCATCTCCCAGCTTCCGGCCATCCATTGCCAGACGCTGCAAAGCCATTTGAACACCTAGCTATTTCCGCTGACGGCTCTATTAATGTCGCATACAGGTTGGTTCAACAAACTCATCATCAATCTTAACACGTCCAGTGTTAGCATTATTAAACTTTTTTTTTTCCGTCGGTATGCCCTTATTAAACAAAATACTATGAACTATATACAACACTATATTATATACAATTCTATACAACTATATACAGCTACTACAATAAAAGCATTTAGACAACCTATAAGTCATAGCAGACTCATAGGCAGTCCAAATGCTCCAGCCCACTCCCAGTTGGCAGCGTAAAGCATTATTAAACTGAATAGAAATATAAAAACTTAAAAAATTGGCTTAATTTACTTTAATTTATTTTTTGTTTTATGTACAATATGTACATATGCAAAGTATTTCAAATGATACGCCCACTTTCTTTAGTGAGGTTTGTTATACACTGTGTGTTATGTATGGTAAACGTATCATAATTATACTCGTTTTTTTATAATATGAAACTGAACACAAATGATTTGTTGCCTTATCTTTTTTTTAGTTTGTCAACATTCTATTGCGCCGCCCACGTTTGTCTACTACACAAATTCATGTGTGAATATTTAACGAAGAGGATTTGAGCACATCTTATCATTTCTTGTACGAAAAATATTATATTTAAACAATACATTTTTGGGGCATACAGTTAGTAATAGCTACAATGTAATCGCAATCTTGCAGCTGCGTAATGATTGATAGCACTCAGTATCTTGGTATCATGGTAGATAGTTCAATGACTTGGAAGCATCACATCAACTCCACAGTCGCGCGTATTCGCAAGCTTATTTATGTATTCAAGAAGTTACGTTATGTCGCTGACTGCAAATGCCTAAAGACTGTTTACTATGCCCTGGCTCAGTCAGCATTGTCTCGTGGGGTGGTTCCTATAAAACCCAAATGTTAAGACTTGAACAAGCTCAAAGAGCTGTATTGAAAGTGCTTGCTAAGAAACCAATTCGTTTTCCCACTGCAGAACTTTATTCACTCTTCGAGATTCCCACTGTTCGTCAACTCTTTATCATGCACGTAATACTACGCAAGCACAAGCAAATTACCTATAATTCCGAAATACAAAACTCGAAGCGCAGGTCAAATCGAACGTCGTCGAACGAAGCTCGCCAGTCGCCACTATTATCATACTGGGCCATCACTTTACAACAGACTAAATAAAATTTTAAATATATACCCGCTTACTCTACATAAATCCTATCCATTTCCTATCCACAAATCCACTCTATCCAAATCCTCGAATGGCTTATGACTTTGTCATATGAAGATACCGAAAATCTCCTTATGAAACCTATTTAGAATATAATAAATACTTTTAAAAGTATCCTAAAAAACATTAAATAATATTTAAATAAAACACTTAAAAAAGCATAAAATTATATATCTAGTGACAATTCCGTCACGCAGATGACAGGAAAATTAGGCAGAATTGTCACTAGATATATAATTTTATGCTTTTTTAAGTGTTTTATTTAAATATTATTTAATGTTTTTTAGGATACTTTTAAAAGTATTTATTATTAAATATGGATTTCCGCAAAGTAACGCCTGAATCTACTCATTACCTATTTAGAATACTTAGTTTCTCTACTAAAAACCCACCTACACAAATACACAAAACTCACAATCACACACACACACACACACACATGCCCGATATAAGAGATACTTCTTCAATTAATTTTCGTAACCATTTATAATGTAAACAATCTTTAATACACTTCATTAACGAATTAAAACTGTTGTGTAAATTTATTAACTAATATTATATTGAAATTAGAAGTCTTATAGTTTAATACATAAACTAAAATTATATTATTGTGTAAAATACTTTACTAACCTATATTAATTATGGTAAAAATGTATAAAAAAAAACTTACTAATAACACTGTAAATTTTGGCTCACTGTATACACCACTTTGTTTAAGGAGGCGGGCGTTGCTATCTGTGACACTGTCTAGTACTATAGCAGGTGGCACCGTTTCAGTTTTTATTGTTTCCTATGTTATTTTTTGTTCAGAAATAAAGATTATTATATTATTATTTTATACAATTATAACACGGTATAAAAAAGGCAACGTGGGCTGAGCGATTGCAAAAATAGATTTTCGAAACACGCAGAGCTTCGTGCGATAATGAAAATAATTTAAACGGGGCGGATATTCCAATAAACATATTTACTATTTTTTACCTACATAATATGCCTGCATTACAGTAGCAATGTATTGTGAAAGACCTTTTTTCTAAATACACTTAGGCCCTGTTTCAGAATGTTCGAGTAAGTTCCAGTTTTACTACCCAGAACATATTTATTAAACAAAACACTATCTTTGCGTTTCACAGTCATTGATTTAGCCTATCCATCGGTTAAAGCTTGAAACGCGCTGCATGTTAACTGTTATTTTTATCATTCAGGTATTTTATGTGTTGGTTAGCAACCCGAAACTTTATTAGGGCATTCTGAAACGAGCCCTTAATCTAAGATAATTGGACTGGGACATGGGATATAATTTCCAATCATCAAAATAATTCAAACAAAATAAAAATAAAACTTGTTGCAGGCCAATAGCCATATCGCTATACCATTCGTACCTGCACCGTTGGCTGGAGGTGTTTCCACGAGAGCAGATCCTGGTGGTGAATGGAGACTTGCTAATTGAAGACCCAGTGCCACAGCTTCGACGCATCGAGAAGTTTCTAGGCCTTGAACATAAAATTGGTATGATATATAAAGTCTTATTTTCTTGTTCGGAGAATTTCACATAATACTTTTATATTACTTTTAGTAATTATAATTAATCAGACACTAGAAACTATAGAACCGATCAAACATTTAAGCCTGCACCGAGGCAGCGGTACGTAATTGTGGTTCGTTTGATCCCTTGCTGTATCTTTATTTCTTAATTTTGAGGTATGGAATTAATATAGTATATTATATTTAAGGATTCATTCTATAAATCATACACTTTGGAAACTCGACTACTTAAAATTTTCTCGATATAAAAAAAAACAAAGTTACATCTAGAAAACGAAATAAACCCTTAGTACAACGTAAATACTTAACGGAGAGTCATTCGTATTTGAATAATAATAAAAACAACATGTTTTCTATATCGTATACACATTACTTTTTTCAAATATGTAGGTATTTGTTTTTACTATACGAAGGAAATACTCAAATTCACGCATGTTCCGCCCATTTTAGTAAGAGCCGCGATCCCGCGTTGTCCCTATCCGCTCTAGTAATTCTGCGGCCGACGGATGGGGACGGATGCTGTTGGCGTGCCTTACGCACACATACGCGGCGCACCTAAAAAGCTCGGTGCGCCCTTAATGTTTTTTATGTTTGATTTATAAAGTTTTAATAATATTCCAACAACTTTCCATAACACATAAAATAATATTATACCCCAGTTCTAGCGTCTTCTTAACTAACCTTCATAATATAAGTTATGAATTTATTTTTACGGTACGAAACTTCATGGTTTTAATTGAACATAATTCTGCTTATTAGTACTAAAGTTTATTGAAAATATTCTTATATTCTTATCTTATTTCTATTGGGTAACTTCATGATGTCACTAGTCTATTCCATAATTTATAATTCAGACCATAATTAAACAGACATCATTTTCTTATGTTTTAAACAGGGAGAAGAAACTTCTACTTCAACGAAACCAAAGGCTTTTACTGTCTACGAAACGACACCACAGATAAATGTCTTCGAGAAACAAAAGGTCGAAAGCATCCTCGAGTAGACCCAACTGTCGTCACCAAGCTACGGAAATTTTTCATCCAGCATAATCAAAGGTTTTACGATCTAGTAGGAGAAGACTTGGGCTGGCCGGAAGATTAACTATACGAGACAAAATATCGATTACCACTTATCAATGGTACAATCGACATAAATCTTTGTGATCAAACACATATCAATCTTACTATACATATCAAAACGTATCACTAGTCTGTAAGTTTTTTAAATCATTTATGTATACATCTAGGATAAACTATATGTAGGTATAAGGGAAATTATTTATGAAACTGTTTTTAAATTAATTTCTTTGTAGTTTTAATTTAATGAGTTTATTAGATGAATTGTAAGTGTAAGGTCGTTGGTGATTAACTTTGAGAGGGAACAAGAAATTAATCGTTGGATATTTCTATTAAATTCTCGTTATATTAATATAATTTTATCTTTGAAAGGTTTTTATCACTGGCAATCATTGTGCACTGATTTTATAAACCGACCCACTGGAACCCTGAGCAATATATTTTTATATATAATTAAGTATTGTATTAAATTATACAGTGTTTATTATACAGATATGAATTTTTAACTATTTGATATAATTTTGTTTGATAGGAATAGTACGTTTTATAGATTTAAGGTGAATAAGTATGAGTGTCGTAACATTTCGCTTTCTACTTTAGATGTTGTAATTTTGGCCGTGTTTTGTGAACTTTTGTGGAATTTATGTTATTAGTGATTGTGATTTTTCTGATACTAGATTCTACTTACTTATAATTCCTATAAAATAACATAGTTTTATCAATAAATTAAAATTTTACGATGACATATCAAAACGTTGTCTTCTAGGTGTAGTTTAATGATTTTAATTAATTGTTAGTGAAAAACAAAATACAACATGAAAAGCGTGTCCGTAGATGTCTCTCAAAAATAAATCTGAATCTAAAGTGATAATTTATGTTGTAGTCGTATTATATCAAAATTTAAACTCAGAAAATCAAGTAAATTTTAAAGTGAAGAGATTACGATATAAATTCGACGCGGGTTTTAGAAGTATTCTATTTAAGTGTAACGTCCAAGACTGAAGAGTTAGATGAATAAGTCGTAAGTAATACCTATTTAGCATAAAATGTCCATAGGTAATACGTGAGACGGCGTTCCCTGAACATCACAACCATCTGCATAAATTAAAAATCGACGGCATAAAACTTGGTATTTTAAGGAAGTGTTTGTTTCTAAGTAGAAAATTTGCTTCCAAATCCAAATTTCAGAGTCAACGAATATTTATATGTTTTTATGAACCCTAAAATATAAGAGCACTCCTTAATATTTTACTCAATTTAAATATTTGAAAAGTTAAATTGTACCTACAATTAGGACTTGGCCCTTGCGGCGGACTTATCACAATTTGTTGAAATACCTGATGTTTGGAACCGTATCCTAAAGTATTCAAATATGGCCAATCGGTCGGAAATGGACGGACGACCCTTGTCAGTCTTATTTTATATAATATTTCATTGCAAAAATATATTTCCTACGGTTTGGGTTAAAAAAATACAGTTAAAAGATACACTAAAAAGAAAGAAAATAAAAATGAAGATATATCGACATACATTTTCAACAAAGTGAGTTACTTTCATTTTATTTGTTTAACCGTCTTTAAATTGTATTTATTACTATACTTCCAACAAATTGTGATAAAATAAGAATATCAAGCATATCAAATATTAATTAGTATCTTTAATTAAGGTTTTTGATTCATTAAGTTAGTATTAAATAAATATTTTAAGTGATTCTCTAGTACATTAGATGATAATTTAATCACTGTTAAATGTTGTGCACGTTCGTAAGACGTAGTTAAATTTTTATTAGGGCAATAATTTTTATAGATTGTTTTAGATATCACAACTATGTTGACATTACTATTTGAGTTCAAAATTCTATATTTCGATTTAACTTCTTAGTAAAATCGTATTAAATTCACCTACTTACATGTTTTAGTCATTAATATTATAGTTTATGTATATTTTTACTAAAAAAATTTAGTAGTCATTAAAATCTACAAAGTATTATCTATAATCTTAATGTTACCTTAAAATCATGTAAATATCTTCTTGAATCCTTTTAATAAGTTACCATTGTACCTACATCTTCAATAAAATACGAAGCAAGAAATATAATTTCGTTTTATTAACAAGGGCTTTGACCCTCTTTGAACAAAAACATTCTTAGCTTCTTTTTATTTACACTCCATTGTTTTACTTTTATGAAGATAATTACCTTCAGCTACGCGAAACCCTCTTGCTGCTTTTGCCCTACTTTATCAAATAATTTACCTGGAATTACGTGAATTGTTGGTTGACTACTTGGGCATTTCGAAGTCTAAATTACAAAAAAATATTGAGTTTACACTAGGCAGTTAAATTGATGAATTGAAGATGCCTCGATTTCCTTTGTGATATGACACATAAATTAAGCTGAGCAGCGTTAGGAAAATAATGCAACCACTTATATTCTTACATTGCTCAGTGCACGCCATTCTTTAGTTATTACTAATTATTGCACTGGAACGCGGTCCTTGACTATGACTCTGTTGAACGAGCTCTCTCGTACGCAGGAGGAACAATCGTGAGAGCAGTGCTCATTATAAAATCCGAAAGCAGAAAGCTTGCTAAACATCTGAAGTCACCGACTAATCGTAGCATCGAGATCTCGTAACTTGTACGGTAAAGTGGCAATGGGTAGGCAACATTGCTCGAACAATCTGTAACAGCTATGAGGACGAAAAGTTCTCGAGTGCCCACTCGCTGACTAAGTAGGTCCCCATTATGTAGACCGTTTATGAGTCTTAAGCATCAAGAATCAAGACTTTACGCTAATAGCCGTCCATTTCAGTTCTTTTTGTGGGAAGCGTTTTATAGAAGACGTCTTTTTTTATTCCTCTTAGGCTAGCCTTTGACCACTATCTCACCTGATGGTAAGTGATGATGTGGTCGAAGATGTTGTTCAGGCTAACCTATAATTACTGCTCTCAAGGACAGCTGCCGGAACACACCGGTAGGTGCTTGGCGACAGATTTTCTACTTGAGGGTGGTAGCTAGCCAGTATTCGTAAAATGCCCTACCACCATGCCAACTGCCATCGTAACACAACAATCGGGACCGACGGCTTAACGTGCCCTCCGAAGCACGGAAGCGCTCAGTAGTAATGTCACCAGCGGTCAACCATTCAACTCATGACCGCGGCGGACGTTGCTTAACTTTGCTGATCGGTTTAGAACGGCTGAGCAAACTTCGCTATAAGTGCTTCTAATCCAGATTATTCCAGATTTTTATTTTAATTTATACCCTATGTCCAACATTGGATGCCAATTTAATAATGTAAGTACATACTTCCCACAATTTGTAACTTTGTATCATGTTTGTTTTTACCAACCCACAAGGATATGCCATCCACAAGAACACAAGTTGCACAAGAAATATATGTATGTATTTTGCTTTGTAATGATATATTGAGGTCGAAGATAATGACTAGCTAAATAATAAACGGTTCTCAACGGCTGTTTGGTACAGCACCAAATATTTTTCTGACATTTATCAAACAGCCGTGTATCACAAGTACCCAATTACTCAAATACAACTATTTTCTTGTTATGTTTTTGCTAAGCTATCATTTTTACGCAATCTCAAATGATGTTTAGTAGTACATGATAATAAAATTATGGTCGAAGGTGGTAAACAGCCATAACTTAGAATGATCACTGGCTTCCAAGGACAGTTGCTGGAAATCATCATTGGGCGAAATTTTCTACTTTTTTTTTTATTGCCGATAGGCTTGAGGTCAGCTAAGCTGTCGGGCATTCACTAAATGCACTATCACCATTATATAACTACTTCCGTGCAAAGACAACAACCCATGACTTAATGTGACCTCTGAAACACGGAAACGGTCAGTAGTAAATGCTACTAGTTATCACCTATCCAAGTGGTGACCGTAGTGGATGTTGCTTGGTTAGGAACGACTAGGTAAGAGCACTTTGAATGTGTTTCAGATTTAGACATCAATGCACGTTTCTCCTTCGTAACATACGGTTGCATTAGGTAGGCAAGGTAGTGAATGCTAACGCGTCCCTATCTTGCTCCACCTTGGCGGAGGACTGCTCACGGGGGGGTTTTAGTGGGTTCATGTCCCACACATCCCCTTATACACACGCAGAGCAAAGGCATTTCCCACCCTCAAAAAATTGTAATATCATTTAGACTGTATTAACATATAGACAAAATTGTAATAATACTAAGGATATTTTAAAATAAACTAATCAGTGAACAAACATATACATAAAACTTATGTCTGACGTCTTTCGCATGCGTTATCATTTCGAACCATAGCTAAAGTCGTTTTGTAATATCATCTCTACGCTCAAACATAACAGAAAGAAAAATTTTGCAAATTTTGTTAAAAGCTACATCTATACCCGCTTTAATGTTATAAATATATATATATTTACTACTACAGAACATACAGTTCCGTATTGATCAGTACACTACAGCAAATATCACGTAGGTACGTACGATAAGTGGCAACGCATTAGCGTGTTTAGTGTATTTATATATAAGGTTCATAATAAATTCTTGACGTCGAAACAGGTTCCCAAATAGTTCCCGCAACCTTACAGCATCAATCACGACAGCGATCTTCGACCCTCGTGTGATGTACGGCGGTGGTGTGTTACAGATTGATGTACCAGAAAATATCTGAGCACAGGTTAAACAAGCCAAACTTTATCTACATGTACAGTTATTCTGAAGTTGTTTTATGCTCATTTTCGTTAGGCTTTTTGATGACTGTAATGACTTACTTAGAAATGATTTAATGATTTATAATGACTGTTTTCTGATTTTGTGGAGATTACGATCCAGCAGCGCAATTACCGAAGTTAACGATCGGCAAATTTGACATTTAAAATCGTCTAAATTCGATAAAATGTATTGTATCGATGTTTGCAAGTACAGAACCTACTTAAACGATCGGTAATGAAATTCGGTAAACATCGTTAAAATTTAACGAAGTTGACGATAACCCGAGCATGGAACTTTAAAATGACGCCTGAGATCGTCTATTTTGTAGATTTTAAAGATTGTTTTGTCAGGTTTAAATAGAAGCTCGACATTACCCAGACAAATTTTAAAATAATCTTTTGGGCTCCTTTTATTATTGAGAAAAGAGCGGTGCTGTGCAAATGCTGCAGGGAAGAGGTTGACAAATGATAGCAGCCCTACCTATCGGACTTTCGCAAGAGTGTTTCCAGAATCTATTTCAAATATTGAAATAAATTGTACTCGCTCTTTATGCAAGGCTGTGAGAACGGATATTAGGACGTGACCTCACGGTCTTACCAATACCTAAACCTAACCACACTACACCAATACCTAAGTAGGTATTTAGTTGTTTAGCTATTTGCTTATGTCTTTTGCAGCGGGCAGAAGAATTTTGAGATGTTTTAATGGTTTACGAATAGCTACGCTTAATAAAAATAATAACGATTATCTAAAAAAGCAAGTTTTCTTCTGCATGTGTATCTGGAAGATAACTTCAGTCAGCTGTCATAACCACTATTTTCTCTCTGATTTAACGTCAACCCGATACTGAGAAAGTTTATAATTTAGTGTCAATTTTCTATAATTTGTTATATTCAACAAAAACATACTATATTTATCTGTTTTATTTAAAAAAAATGCTGCAATTGTAATTATTTTCAGAAAAACTCATTGCCCTAGTGAATGAACAGTTTTAATAATCTGTGCAAAAACAGTCATATTACGAAGTCGCCATTTCGTAATAATCAACATACTGTCCACAATTTAACGATCGTAAGCCGTCGATAAGAGTTATCAACAACAGTACCATACTTGCAATAGGCGATATGATTCGTTAAATTTCTCGATCATTGCTATTCGATAATTTAACGAGCTATTATACTACGGTACTTGCACTGCAGATTTCTAACATACCCGATTCTTTGAATTTAATGTCGCCAAACGCGTCTCTTGAAACTATAAATATTTTTTTAAAAATCATATTGAATGGAAAACAGATAAAAGAAAAATATTTTGCAACAAATAAATAATAATGACAAGATATATGTAATACAAATTAAAAAAAATACATACATCTTTTTTGTCGCAAAACTGTGTAGTCAAATTCAAAAATTAACGTAATATATTACACATTGTAATAACCCACCTCAAACGATAAGGAATATGAAGGTAATAATGAGACTGCATTTAAATAATTATAACTAGAAAATCTATCGCCAAGCACTTACCGGTGTGTTCAGGCTGCAGACCGGCAGTTGGGCCAGTGAAATTACAGGCACATGAGACTTAACAACTATGTCTCAAGATGACGGGCGCAGTGCAATTCGTGACTTGTGACAAAAGCATCTGTTATAGGCAGAGGTTACTCCACTTAAAATCAGGTGGTCCTCGAGCTAGCTCCATCACGATAACATAAAAAATATATATTATCAAGCGATCCATCCACATGAAGAAAGTTTTCTCCAATGGTGTCTCCAATGATGGCCATTCCATTTTTGGCGCCTAGGATTATATCAACAAAACTCATTAGCTATCAACATAGTCAAACTGTTCGTTCTCTTGGACCGCACCTGAGGCTAAATAAATAGCAACGTATAACCGGAAAAATAACACGCCTTTTGGCTCCCGTTTCCTATTTCCCCGAGGTCTGAAGACATGGCAGTTTCCTATTGTAATTATTTGTCAGACCTCCATGTATTATGACATGTTTATTGTGTATACATGGGAGTAATGTAACGGTTAGAAAATATTGGGTTTTCCTTTCATTTTCCGTGCTGAGGTAAATACTGTAGCAGAATTGTATGCTCAAAAGACGCCAACAACATTATTTATTTATGTGAGGCAGGAACAATATGTTTTCCTTAGGATACAAGAATAAATATAATAAAAATACCACCTTCGACCACATCATCACTTACCATCAGGTGAGATCGTGTGCAAAGGCTAACCTATCAGCAATAAAAAAAAATACAACAACTTTTAATTTAACAAATTTGAGTTCTAATTACTAAGGGCACCTGATTTATTTTATAAATTTAATATTATAGGATGCATGATTCTGGCGTTGCTTTGCGGATATCCTTAATTAATGACATATACTAACAAGACTGAAAAACATTCTTGAAAAAAAACATTTCCCACGTGGCGTTCCGGGTTAGAATTACACCTCCTTATTTCTTCCCGTGTGGGTGTCGCAAAGGTCGACTAAGGGAAAAATACTAGAAGGTGGGCAGCAACGCCTTCTTGAGATCTATGCCATTTTACACTGCGATCCCCAAGCCGCCTGCCAAGCGTGGGTATTACGCCTACATAGGGAGGCAGTGATCAGCAGTGGCACGATCCGGCTGATACAATACTATAAATATGTTTAAGTAAATAATTAAATTGCTATTTTAGAAAAAACACCGCTTTAATATCAACAATTTAATATAATTTTACTTAAACACAAAGTATGATATTATTATACAAAAATATACTAAAGAGAGTTACGGTTTAGTTTATATAGACGGCCAAAAAGTTGGCAAAGTGCGAATTACTGCGAGAGAGAGAGATTCGAGCACGTTAAAACAAATAAAGGTTAAAATATGAAGTCTACTGTTGTCTAATGTTGATAGCTAATGGTGCTGAACCCTTCGTGCGCGAGTCCAACTCGCACTTGGACGATATTTTGGGATTTACTGAGTCAAATTCAAAGAATGTTGTTATGAAATGCACACAAATTTTATAATTTAAAATTATCATAAAATGTATAAATTATTTAATTTGATATTACAGATGTATCATCCAAGGCTCACTGTTATCCTATGAAGAAGCTATAATGGCTCACTGATAGAAGATCCATATAGACGACGCGAGTGTATGTTCGCAAACTATATCTAATACTGCGATCCCCAAGATACCTGCCATGCATGGGAATTATAACAAATCCCTTCACAATGGGGGAGGTTGTGTTTAACAGTAGAAAATCCAGCTGATAAAGAATCTGAAAAACAATAAAAAATTTACATAAGCTTGACATTTCTTCTTAAGTTGCCAATGAAATACTGAGCAGGTTATCGTTATCAGCATTGCTTACATTTATATACCATTACTACACTATTGGAAAAAACATTTTTCACCGCAACTTAAATACAATCATACTGTTAATACCAAAAATCATATATGTATGTCGACCTACAAAAGTGTTTGAAATGTGCTAAACATGTTCTTGCTTCTCAAATTTCTGTAAATGCAACCTAAGTATTGAAAGCGGAATTTACTCAGTTTCATTAAAGGATGCAAATAATTGGCCTAGCAGGTGACACAGAATAGGCTTCCAATTACAGGCCAATCGCTAAACTGAGGTCAATTGCTTAAATACTGGAAGATGAATAAGAATGTCGTGCCATTTCTTGAAAAAGGAGGCATTCTCATGCCAAATCAGTTTGGGGTTTTACATCGCAGTTCAACAGAGGACGCTGTTACATGCCTAGGTGACTTTGTTGCCGGTAAGCAACACGAAGGACAGAGGTGTATAGGCATGTATCTTCCTTGATCTGAACAGATTTTGAGACAGTCTAAGGCCAATACTACTCAAAAAGTTATAACATATCAGTGTACGCGGACGAACACAAAACTGGTTTGAAACCGTACCCGTGAGGTCGAAGACAGTGAGTAAAACTTGTCGAGCATTACATACTTCCAAGAAGCTCTATTTAGAAATTTTGTACTTTAACAAATTATTTTTTTATATAAAAAGTATTTCACCGTTTGCTTACATATTTACGCATGAATATATTAATACTAAAAAGTGAATTTCCGAGAATCCCTTGATATATCGAGGAAAATATATAAAAAGACTCTTTTAATGTATACCTCATGAAATATTTACGAAGATATTGTTTTCAACTATTATCTCCCCTGGGAATTTTTATTCTACAAAAACCTCATTACTCAAATTCACAATACACAACATTATTATTTCATGATGTAGAAAATTTTTTTTACAATATTTAACTTCTGCCTTTACAATGAGATAAAAAAAAAACCACCGCAGTGGCGTGTAACACCGCAATGTCAGATAATGTACCTTGAAACAGGAACGCTATTGACAAGCAGAACGGTGATGTATTTGACAGTACTAGCTGTAATTGACAGATATGATTCTTACCGTTAGGCAATGATTTTAGAAAAAAGTGGAAGAAAAGTTATACGCTCACTGCTAGTGGCACATCAAAACCTTGCTAATTGCCTAACATGAGCTTAGTTGTCGTGGATTAACGAAGACGTCGCACGTATTTGGAGTTTTATTTTTGCATCCCGAATTTAACTGTGGCTGATACAATACCATAAATATGTATCAGCCACAGTTAAATTCGGGTATAATATATAGATATAAGTACACCATCCTTCTTCCACTTTTACTCTGCCTTGTATTATTATTATGCTTACCTATGCGTTTTAAGAGCGTGCGAGTAGTGCGGCGCGCGGTACGGCTGGACGTAGCGTGCCACTTCTAAACATCGAATGAGATTTAGGTGACTTATCTACCTCTTTTCTTTTAATATTATTGTTGAGGCATCTGACCGTTTCACCACATTTCATTATATAAAAATACATATGAAAAAAATACAATAATAAAGTATTTATTTAGTACAAATCGTTTTAAACAAACTACCGTCAAGTGTTGTACATATCTCTATATGAAAGTGTTTATATACAAAACAGCAGTGATGTCCATATCAATTTTACAAATCATATTTCTAAACGAGTTACATCCAGAGTTAGTCCAGTAGTTAGTTAAAAAAAGAAGCTATAATTACATATACTCAATGACACGCAAATTACTATTTGGCACATTATAAACTAGGGTGAGACGATGTTTGTTCGTTTCTTGACCTATTTAATGTTTTATTATTAGGCCGTCATAACCAAACCAAAAAATTCAAGTTTAAATGTATACTGACTAAAGTCCCCTTTGTCTTTTGTGAATATGATATTAGTTTATATATTATATTGTTATCCGGATAGATTAGTCCTTGACCACCATCTCACCTGATGGTATGCAAGCATGTGGTTGAAGATGGTAAACAAAAAATAACATAGAATTTGAAATAGCTCTCAAAGATAGCTGGAATGACGAGCTAGGGGCGATAAGGTTTCTTCCTGAAGATGGAGCCTAGCCAGGCATTCACAAAATGATCTACCACCACGCAAACTGTCAGAGTATGAAAACTCTGGCACTACCAGCTGACGGTCTAACGTGCCCTTCGAAGCCACAAAAGCACTACGTCTAGTGGTCATTCAGCCAATTAGTGAGGGCAGATTGCGGTTGCCGGTAAATAACGTGGCAACACCGCTACAAGTGCTTGTAAAGATTGTTAATATTCAGTAAAATTTTATATTTTTATTGCCTTTACTCACCAGGTGGTGATTGATAAGAAAGTCGGTGGTGTTAAGAGACTTAACCTAGAATTACTGTTTCTCCAAGTACATCTGCCGGCACACACACTTTCTTGTTTGGCGGAAAAAAGTCTTAATTAGTGGAAGGCATTTTGCGAATGTCCTACCACTATACAAAATATCCTACCCCAAAACTGAATAATTTTTTTTTACTTCAACAATTAGTTGTTCCACATCCACGAAGTAAACTATAGTAAAGTAAACATATTGCAAAAACATACGTATAATATCATCTAAGGTCTTTATTTCAAACGACAGTTGTCAAACTTGAAACGGTTACCTCAAGTAGAAGATTTGACAAATACCTTAGTATAATTGTAGTGTGTAATAGTATATTATTTGCTAAATTATTTAGCAAACATAGTCAAATCCATATGCAAAAGAGATTACACAGACACACGTTAAGAATGAACACCTACGCAAAACGTCGTAGCTTGCCTACGCATTACAGGCCATCAACATTTCTCGTAGCACTAGCTACGTAGGCACCATTCTACGCTTTACATCCACAGTTCTACGTGACTCATATGATTGTTGATGATGATTGTCTATATATCAATATAGTCAATATTGCAGACTCAATTTCAAAAAAACTCAAAACCCTCTTACAGCTTATATATAGTGTCCCTCTTACAGCTCTTATAGTGTCGAAACAAAATATGACTCAAAATTTTAATATAATTTCGAACCGTATCTCAAAGTAATAAAGTTCTAAAACTGTGGTATTGTATTCGGTTCAGATAGATCTCGTGCACTCAAACTGCATACTAATAATCAACTAACTAAAATTTCAAATCGTTAACTGGTAAAACGTTTCAAATTTAAATTTTCATATCATACCTACATACATACAGCAATAAAATATAATCTTATCGTATCATATTTAAGTCAGAACTCTCGTAATTTATTTCATTCAATTCATATTAGTGAATATATTTTATTATTATTGTGAGGGAACCATTTCGAGGCCCACCTGATAATAAGCGGACTAACCTCTGATTATAACATTTCGTCACAAGTCACGTATTGCACCTGCGCCCATCACCTTGAGACATAATTGTTAAGTCTCATTGTGCCTGTAATTTCATTTATATTAGTTTAAGATAAAATTGGCGTTCTACCGAAAGCGTTGCAAAATCATCCCAGAATTGCTAGGGCAATGAGCTTAATAGCTAAACTGAATAGTCATATTTATGATGCAAAGTAGTGTTAGGTAAAAATATAGCACCGGTAAATAAATAACACGCCATTTTGATTCATGAAAAACTACATTTCTCAAAAATTTGGATTCAATAAATCCTAAAAAAGAAAATACATCTTTTTGTGTCTATTATAAAAAGAATATCTCTATTTTGACACTTCAGGACAGTGTTTAGATTGAAGCGTTCGCAGTGAAGTTTGGTTAGCTGTTCTTAACCGATCACCTAAGTTAAGCAACGTCCGCCGCAGTCATGACTAGGATTGGTGCCGCTAATTACATTACTACAGAGTGCTTCGGAGTGCACTTTAAGCCGTCGGTCTCGATTTTTGTCTAAGGACAGGCAGTCGTTATAGCATGATGGTAGGGCATTTTGCAAATCCCCGCTAAGCTAGCTACCACACTCAAGAAGAAAATTTGTCGCCGAGCACCCAACGGTAAGTTCCGGCTTCTGTTCTTGCGAGGCAGTAATTCTAGGCTAGCCTGAACAACATCTTCGACCAAATCATCACGTATCATCAGGTGAGGAAGTCGTGAAAGGCTGGCCTATCAGCTATATAAAAATACATTATTGAAATATTTTTTTGCGCTAGTATAAAATTATGTATTGTGTAATTATGTATTCACTGACGATTCTTGAAGAATTATTTCACCTTTTGACACCGCCGCCAGCTTGAACTTCACCGCATGGTGGAAGGGCATTTTGCGGATGCTCACCTTGCTAGCTGCCACCCTCAAACGGAAAATCTGTCGCCAAGCACCTAACAGTGTGTTCCGGCAGCAGTCCTTGAGAGACAGTAAAATTACAGGCACATCAGACTTAACAACTCTGTCTCAGTGTTATTGGCACAGTACAGGTCGTCACGTTATGAAATGCATCTGTTATATGCCGAGGTTGATCCACTTAAAATCAGATGGGAATCGCGCTTGTTCCGTCGCAATAACATAAAAAAAGGAAGAACAAATTAAATTTTAATATTTATATGTTTGCAATAAAAATGTATATGCACTGCGGATTACATTACAAAGTTAATGTTTAGATATGCTTCTAGCAGATTAATCCAAATTAACGGCGTTTGCTATTATTAGATTTCACCTTTTTCTAAATTTACATATATATTTTGATATCTTGTCTGTTTAATCTGTTTAAACGTAAGTAAAAGCCCAGTCAGCTTCTTTAAAACTTAGACAATTAGTCAAAACATACGTAAGTTCTTTTGTCTTCCGTACACAGTAACTACATACAAATTACCTACTAGAAAAAACTTGGCATCATATTTAGGCACTCTTGATTTAACGGAACTGGCTGAGATGTCGGGACTAGTTAAAATTCTGAATTTCTTAAGGATTTATCCCCTCACAGACGTCAGGATTGGTCCCTCTGCTAGCTATATTAACATACAGGTTGTAGCATACCAGTGTGAAGTTGGCAGCCAAAATTTGCAGCCTATAATCCGACTAAATTAAGAAGGTAAATTAAGTTTTATCAAATTAGTATGAAAATAATAAACGCAAAAATTCCTGAAAAGCATAACAACTACGTTGATATTATTTTGTTGTATATAATTTGTGTAGTTGTATATTGAACCAGCCAGAGTTTTTTTTTTTAAACACACTAATTTGGTTGCTGGCTCATTTCGACGTGTAGGACCCCAGAATATAACCAAATATATACAGAACCGTAAAGCAGTTAAGACAACCTATCATAAAATGGACAAAAGAATATGGCTAAACCAAAACTTAACCCTTCAATGTCCATCGGAAAACCAGTACTAAAAAATCTGTTCACGAACTCAAAAAACCAATGATTTCAACCACTCAGACCCCAGAACTTCCTGTTTCGATAATTGATTCTTTTAATTACATACACATGCTACTTAAACACGATTGTCTCATTGTGGCTAAATGACATCTTAACCCTACAACCCTCATTACAAAATATACCCAAAAAATAAATTATTTTATATTCAAGCATATAACTGCTTAGAACCGCATAATGTAGATATGTTAGTTTAGTTTTATAAAGTGAAACGATCAAGTTTCACAATTGTTTAACCTAGAAAGTGGCTAAATGATAGGGTAACCTTTAATATTCGAGCTAAAAATATTCCGAAGAATTTTTTATCATGCATTGTTTTGGCTGCTAGCACATTTCGACATGTAGGACCCCAGAATATAACAAAATATATACAGAACCGTAAATCAGTTAAGACAACCTATCATAAAATGGACAAAAGAATGTGGCTAAACCAAAACTTAACCCTTCAATGTCCATCGGAAAACCAGTACTAAAAAATCTGTTCACGAACTCAAAAAACCAATGATTTCAACCACTCAGACCCCAGAACTTCCTGTTTTGATAATTGATTCTTTTAATTACATACACATGCTACTTAAACACGATTGTCTCATTGTGGCTAAATGACATCTTAACCCTACAACCCTCATTACAAAATATACCCAAAAAATAAATTATTTTATATTCAAGCATATAACTGCTTAGAACCGCATAATGTAGATATGTTAGTTTAGTTTTATAAAGTGAAACGATCAAGTTTCACAATTGTTTAACCTAGAAAGTGGCTAAATGATAGGGTAACCTTTAATATTCGAGCTAAAAATATTCCGAAGAATTTTTTATCATGCATTGTTTTGGCTGCTAGCACATTTCGATATGTAGGACCCCAGAATATAACAAAATATATACAGAACCGTAAAGAAGATAAGACATCCTATCATAAAATGGACAAAAGAGTGTGGCTAAACCAAAACTTAACCCGACAATGTCCATACGAAAACCATACTAAAAAATCTATTCACCAACTCAAAAAACCAATGATTTCAACCACTCAGACCCCAGAACTTCTTGTTTTGATGATTGATTCTTTTAATTACATACACATGCTACTTTAAAACGATTGTTTCATTGTGGCTAAATGACATCTTAACCCTACAACCCTCATTACAAAATATACCCAAAAAATAAATTATTTTATATTCAAGCATATAACTGCTTAGAACCGCATAATGTAGATATGTGAGTTTAGTTTTATAAAGTGAAACGATCAAGTTTCACAATTGTTTAACCTAGAAAGTGGCTAAATGATAGGGTAACCTTTAATATTCGAGCTCAAAATATTCCGAAGAATTTTTTATCATGCATTGTTTTGGCTGCTAGCACATTTCGACATGTAGGACCCCAGAATATAACAAAATATATACAGAACCGTAAATAAGATAAGACATCCTATCATAAAATGGACAAAAGAATGTGGCTAAACCAAAACTTAACCCTACAATGTCCATACGAAAACCAGTACTAAAAAATCTATTCACCAACTCAAAAAACCAATGATTTCAATCACTCAGACCCCAGAACTTCCTGATTTGATAATTGATTCTTTTAATTACATACACATGCTACTTAAAAACGATCAACTCATTGTGGCTAAATGACATCTTAACCCTACAACCCTCATTACAAAATATACCCAAAAAATAAATTATTTTATATTCAAGCATATAACTGCTTAGAACCGCATAATGTAGATATGTTAGTTTAGTTTTATAAAGTGAAACGATCAAGTTTCACAATTGTTTAACCTAGAAAGTGGCTAAATGATAGGGTAACCTTTAATATTCGAGCTCAAAATATTCCGAAGAATTTTTTATCATGCTTTGATTTGGCTGCTAGCACATTTCGACATGTAGGACCCCAGAATATAACAAAATATATACAGAACCGTAAAGAAGATAAGACATCCTATCATAAAATGGACAAAATAATGTGGCTAAACCAAAACTTAACCCTACAATGTCCATACGAAAACCAGTACTAAAAAATCTATTCACCAACTCAAAAAACCAATGATTTCAATCACTCAGACCCCAGAACTTCCTGATTTGATAATTGATTCTTTTAATTACATACACATGCTTCTTTTAAACGATCAACTCATTGTGGCTAAATGACATCTTAACCCTACAACCCTCATTACAAAATATACCCAAAAAATAAATTATTTTATATTCAAGCATATAACTGCTTAGAACCTCAAAATGTAGATCTGTTAGTTAAGTTTAATAAAGTGAAACAATCAAGTTTCATAATTATTTAACCTAAAAAGTGGCTAAATGATAGGGTAACCTTTAATATTCGAGCTTAAAATATTCCGAAGAATTTTATATCATGCATTGTTTTGGCTGCTAGCACATTTCGACATGTAGGACCCCAGAATATAACAAAATATATACAGAACCGTAAAGTAGATAAGACATCCTATCATAAAATGGACAAAAGAGTGTGGCTAAACCAAAACTTAACCCTACAATGTCCATACGAAAACCAGTACTAAAAAATCTATTCACCAACTCAAAAAACCAATGATTTTAACCACTCAGACCCCAGAACTTCCTGTTTTGATGATTGATTCTTTTAATTACATACACATGCTACTTTAAAACTATCAACTCATTGTGGCTAAATGACATCTTAACCCTACAACCCTCATTACAAAATATACCCAAAAAATAAATTATTTTATATTCAAGCATATAACTGCTTAGAACCGCAAAATGTAAATCTGTTAGTTTAGTTTTATAAAGTGAAACTATCAAGTTTCATAATAGTTGAACCTAGAAAGTGGCTAAATGATAGGGTAACCTTTAATATTCGAGCTTAAAATATTCCGAAGAATTTTATATCATGCATTGTTTTGGCTGCTAGCACATTTCGACATGTAGGACCCCAGAATATAACAAAATATATACAGAACCGTAAAGCAGTTAAGACAACCTATCATAAAATGGACAAAAGAATGTGGCTAAACCAAAACTTAACCCTTCAATGTCCATCGGAAAACCAGTACTAAAAAATCTGTTCACGAACTCAAAAAACCAATGATTTCAACCACTCAGACCCCAGAACTTCCTGTTTTGATAATTGATTCTTTTAATTACATACACATGCTACTTAAACACGATTGTCTCATTGTGGCTAAATGACATCTTAACCCTACAACCTTCATTACAAAATATACCCAAAAAATAAATTATTTTATATTCAAGCATATAACTGCTTAGAACCGCATAATGTAGATATGTTAGTTTAGTTTTATAAAGTGAAACGATCAAGTTTCACAATTGTTTAACCTAGAAAGTGGCTAAATGATAGGGTAACCTTTAATATTCGAGCTAAAAATATTCCGAAGAATTTTTTATCATGCATTGTTTTGGCTGCTAGCACATTTCGATATGTAGGACCCCAGAATATAACAAAATATATACAGTACCGTAAAGAAGATAAGACATCCTATCATAAAATGGACAAAAGAGTGTGGCTAAACCAAAACTTAACCCGACAATGTCCATACGAAAACCATACTAAAAAATCTATTCACCAACTCAAAAAACCAATGATTTCAACCACTCAGACCCCAGAACTTCTTGTTTTGATGATTGATTCTTTTAATTACATACACATGCTACTTTAAAACGATTGTTTCATTGTGGCTAAATGACATCTTAACCCTACAACCCTCATTACAAAATATACCCAAAAAATAAATTATTTTATATTCAAGCATATAACTGCCTAGAACCGCATAATGTAGATATGTGAGTTTAGTTTTATAAAGTGAAACGATCAAGTTTCACAATTGTTTAACCAAGAAAGTGGCTAAATGATAGGGTAACCTTTAATATTCGAGCTCAAAATATTCCGAAGAATTTTTTATCATGCATTGTTTTGGCTGCTAGCACATTTCGACATGTAGGACCCCAGAATATAACAAAATATATACAGAACCGTAAAGAAGATAAGACATCGTATCATAAAATGGACAAAAGAATGTGGCTAAACCAAAACTTAACCCTACAATGTCCATACGAAAACCAGTACTAAAAAATCTATTCACCAACTCAAAAAACCAATGATTTCAATCACTCAGACCCCAGAACTTCCTGATTTGATAATTGATTCTTTTAATTACATACACATGCTACTTAAAAACGATCAACTCATTGTGGCTAAATGACATCTTAACCCTACAACCCTCATTACAAAATATACCCAAAAAATAAATTATTTTATATTCAAGCATATAACTGCTTAGAACCGCATAATGTAGATATGTTAGTTTAGTTTTATAAAGTGAAACGATCAAGTTTCACAATTGTTTAACCTAGAAAGTGGCTAAATGATAGGGTAACCTTTAATATTCGAGCTTAAAATATTCCGAAGAATTTTTTATCATGCATTGTTTTGGCTGCTAGCACATTTTGACATGTAGGACCCCAGAATATAACAAAATATATACAGAACCGTAAATAAGATAAGACATCCTATCATAAAATGGACAAAAGAGTGTGGCTAAACCAAAACTTAACCCGACAATGTCCATACGAAAACCATACTAAAAAATCTATTCACCAACTCAAAAAACCAATGATTTCAACCACTCAGACCCCAGAACTTCTTGTTTTGATGATTGATTCTTTTAATTACATACACATGCTACTTTAAAACGATTGTTTCATTGTGGCTAAATGACATCTTAACCCTACAACCCTCATTACAAAATATACCCAAAAAATAAATTATTTTATATTCAAGCATATAACTGCTTAGAACCGCATAATGTAGATATGTGAGTTTAGTTTTATAAAGTGAAACGATCAAGTTTCACAATTGTTTAACCTAGAAAGTGGCTAAATGATAGGGTAACCTTTAATATTCGAGCTCAAAATATTCCGAAGAATTTTTTATCATGCATTGTTTTGGCTGCTAGCACATTTCGACATGTAGGACCCCAGAATATAACAAAATATATACAGAACCGTAAAGAAGATAAGACATCCTATCATAAAATGGACAAAAGAATGTGGCTAAACCAAAACTTAACCCTACAATGTCCATACGAAAACCAGTACTAAAAAATCTATTCACCAACTCAAAAAACCAATGATTTCAATCACTCAGACCCCAGAACTTCCTGATTTGATAATTGATTCTTTTAATTACATACACATGCTACTTAAAAACGATCAACTCATTGTGGCTAAATGACATCTTAACCCTACAACCCTCATTACAAAATATACCCAAAAAATAAATTATTTTATATTCAAGCATATAACTGCTTAGAACCGCATAATGTAGATATGTTAGTTTAGTTTTATAAAGTGAAACGATCAAGTTTCACAATTGTTTAACCTAGAAAGTGGCTAAATGATAGGGTAACCTTTAATATTCGAGCTCAAAATATTCCGAAGAATTTTTTATCATGCATTGTTTTGGCTGCTAGCACATTTCGACATGTAGGACCCCAGAATATAACAAAATATATACAGAACCGTAAAGAAGATAAGACATCCTATCATAAAATGGACAAAAGAATGTGGCTAAACCAAAACTTAACCCTACAATGTCCATACGAAAACCAGTACTAAAAAATCTATTCACCAACTCAAAAAACCAATGATTTCAATCACTCAGACCCCAGAACTTCCTGATTTGATAATTGATTCTTTTAATTACATACACATGCTACTTTTAAACGATCAACTCATTGTGGCTAAATGACATCTTAACCCTACAACCCTCATTACAAAATATACCCAAAAAATAAATTATTTTATATTCAAGCATATAACTGCTTAGAACCTCAAAATGTAGATCTGTTAGTTAAGTTTAATAAAGTGAAACAATCAAGTTTCATAATTATTTAACCTAAAAAGTGGCTAAATGATAGGGTAACCTTTAATATTCGAGCTTAAAATATTCCGAAGAATTTTTTATCATGCATTGTTTTGGCTGCTAGCACATTTCGACATGTAGGACCCCAGAATATAACAAAATATATACAGAACCGTAAAGAAGATAAGACATCCTATCATAAAATGGACAAAAGAATGTGGCTAAACCAAAACTTAACCCTACAATGTCCATACGAAAACCAGTACTAAAAAATCTATTCACCAACTCAAAAAACCAATGATTTCAATCACTCAGACCCCAGAACTTCCTGATTTGATAATTGATTCTTTTAATTACATACACATGCTACTTAAAAACGATCAACTCATTGTGGCTGAATGACATCTTAACCCTACAACCCTCATTACAAAATATACCCAAAAAATAAATTATTTTATATTCAAGCATATAACTGCTTAGAACCGCATAATGTAGATATGTTAGTTTAGTTTTATAAAGTGAAACGATCAAGTTTCACAATTGTTTAACCTAGAAAGTGGCTAAATGATAGGGTAACCTTTAATATTCGAGCTCAAAATATTCCGAAGAATTTTTTATCATGCATTGTTTTGGCTGCTAGCACATTTCGACATGTAGGACCCCAGAATATAACAAAATATATACAGAACCGTAAAGAAGATAAGACATTCTATCATAAAATGGACAAAAGAATGTGGCTAAACCAAAACTTAACCCTACAATGTCCATACGAAAACCAGTACTAAAAAATCTATTCACCAACTCAAAAAACCAATGATTTCAATCACTCAGACCCCAGAACTTCCTGATTTGATAATTGATTCTTTTAATTACATACACATGCTACTTTTAAACGATCAACTCATTGTGGCTAAATGACATCTTAACCCTACAACCCTCATTACAAAATATACCCAAAAAATAAATTATTTTATATTCAAGCATATAACTGCTTAGAATCTCAAAATGTAGATCTGTTAGTTAAGTTTAATAAAGTGAAACAATCAAGTTTCATAATTATTTAACCTAAAAAGTGGCTAAATGATAGGGTAACCTTTAATATTCGAGCTTAAAATATTCCGAAGAATTTTATATCATGCATTGTTTTGGCTGCTAGCACATTTCGACATGTAGGACCCCAGAATATAACAAAATATATACAGAACCGTAAAGTAGATAAGACATCCTATCATAAAATGGACAAAAGAGTGTGGCTAAACCAAAACTTAACCCTACAATGTCCATACGAAAACCAGTACTAAAAAATCTATTCACCAACTCAAAAAACCAATGATTTTAACCACTCAGACCCCAGAACTTCCTGTTTTGATGATTGATTCTTTTAATTACATACACATGCTACTTTAAAACTATCAACTCATTGTGGCTAAATGACATCTTAACCCTACAACCCTCATTACAAAATATACCCAAAAAATAAATTATTTTATATTCAAGCATATAACTGCTTAGAACCGCAAAATGTAAATCTGTTAGTTTAGTTTTATAAAGTGAAACTATCAAGTTTCATAATAGTTTAACCTAGAAAGTGGCTAAATGATAGGGTAACCTTTAATATTCGAGCTTAAAATATTCCGAAGAATTTTATATCATGCATTGTTTTGGCTGCTAGCACATTTCGACATGTAGGACCCCAGAATATAACAAAATATATACAGAACCGTAAAGCAGTTAAGACAACCTATCATAAAATGGACAAAAGAATGTGGCTAAACCAAAACTTAACCCTTCAATGTCCATCGGAAAACCAGTACTAAAAAATCTGTTCACGAACTCAAAAAACCAATGATTTCAACCACTCAGACCCCAGAACTTCCTGTTTTGATAATTGATTCTTTTAATTACATACACATGCTACTTAAACACGATTGTCTCATTGTGGCTAAATGACATCTTAACCCTACAACCCTCATTACAAAATATACCCAAAAAATAAATTATTTTATATTCAAGCATATAACTGCTTAGAACCGCATAATGTAGATATGTTAGTTTAGTTTTATAAAGTGAAACGATCAAGTTTCACAATTGTTTAACCTAGAAAGTGGCTAAATGATAGGGTAACCTTTAATATTCGAGCTAAAAATATTCCGAAGAATTTTTTATCATGCATTGTTTTGGCTGCTAGCACATTTCGACATGTAGGACCCCAGAATATGACAAAATATATACAGAACCGTAAAGAAGATAAGACATCCTATCATAAAATGGACAAAAGAGTGTGGCTAAACCAAAACTTAACCCGACAATGTCCATACGAAAACCATACTAAAAAATCTATTCACCAACTCAAAAAACCAATGATTTCAATCACTCAGACCCCTGAACTTCCTGATTTGATAATTGATTCTTTTAATTACATACACATGCTACTTTAAAACGATTGTCTCATTGTAGCTAAATGACATCTTAACCCTACAACCCTCAATACAAAATATACCCAAAAAATAAATTATATTGTATTCAAGCAAAGAACTGCTTAGAACCGCAAAATGTAGATCTGTTAGTTTAGTTTAATAAAGTGAAACAATCAAGTTTCATAATAGTTTAACCTAGAAATTGGCTAAATGATAGGGTAACCTTTAATATTCGAGCTTAAAATATTCCGAAGAATTTTATATCATGCATTGTTTTGGCTGCTAGCACATTTCGACATGTAGGACCCCAGAATATAACAAAATATATACAGAACCGTAAAGCAGTTAAGACAACCTATCATAAAATGGACAAAAGAATGTGGCTAAACCAAAACTTAACCCTTCAATGTCCATCGGAAAACCAGTACTAAAAAATCTGTTCACGAACTCAAAAAACCAATGATTTCAACCACTCAGACCCCAGAACTTCCTGTTTTGATAATTGATTCTTTTAATTACATACACATGCTACTTAAACACGATTGTCTCATTGTGGCTAAATGACATCTTAACCCTACAACCCTCATTACAAAATATACCCAAAAAATAAATTATTTTATATTCAAGCATATAACTGCTTAGAACCGCATAATGTAGATATGTTAGTTTAGTTTTATAAAGTGAAACGATCAAGTTTCACAATTGTTTAACCTAGAAAGTGGCTAAATGATAGGGTAACCTTTAATATTCGAGCTAAAAATATTCCGAAGAATTTTTTATCATGCATTGTTTTGGCTGCTAGCACATTTCGACATGTAGGACCCCAGAATATGACAAAATATATACAGAACCGTAAAGAAGATAAGACATCCTATCATAAAATGGACAAAAGAGTGTGGCTAAACCAAAACTTAACCCGACAATGTCCATACGAAAACCATACTAAAAAATCTATTCACCAACTCAAAAAACCAATGATTTCAATCACTCAGACCCCTGAACTTCCTGATTTGATAATTGATTCTTTTAATTACATACACATGCTACTTTAAAACGATTGTCTCATTGTAGCTAAATGACATCTTAACCCTACAACCCTCAATACAAAATATACCCAAAAAATAAATTATATTGTATTCAAGCAAAGAACTGCTTAGAACCGCAAAATGTAGATCTGTTAGTTTAGTTTAATAAAGTGAAACAATCAAGTTTCATAATAGTTTAACCTAGAAATTGGCTAAATGATAGGGTAACCTTTAATATTCGAGCTTAAAATATTCCGAAGAATTTTATATCATGCATTGTTTTGGCTGCTAGCACATTTCGACATGTAGGACCCCAGAATATAACAAAATATATACAGAACCGTAAAGTAGATAAGACATCCTATCATAAAATGGACAAAAGAGTGTGGCTAAACCAAAACTTAACCCTACAATGTCCATACGAAAACCAGTACTAAAAAATCTGTTCACGAACTCAAAAAACCAATGATTTCAATCACTCAGACCCCAGAACTTCCTGTTTTGATAATTGATTCTTTTAATTACATACACATGCTACTTAAAAACGATCACCTCATTCACTTTATAAAACTAAACTAATAGATCTACATTTTGCGGTTCTAAGCAGTTATATGCTTGAGTATAAAATAATTTATTTTTTGGGTATATTTTGTATTGAGGGTTGTAGGGTAAAGATGTCATTTAGCCACAATGAGACAATCGTTTTAAAGTAGCATGTGTATGTAATTAAAAGAATCTTTGATCAAAACAGGATGTTCTGGGGTCTGAGGGGTTGAAATCATTAGTTTTTTGAGTTCGTGAACAAATTTTTTAGTACTAGTTTTCGTATGGACATTGTCGGGTTAAGTTTTGGTTTAGCCACATTTTCTTGTCCATTTTATGATAGGCTGTCTTATCTTCTTTACGGTTCTTTATATACTTTGTTATATTCTGGGGTCCTTCTAGTCGAAATGTGCTAGCAGCCAAAACAATGCATGATAAAAAATTCTTCGGAATATTTTGAGCTCGAATATTAAAGGTTACCCTATTTTTTAGCCACTTTCTAGGTTAAACAATTATAAAACTTGATCGTTTCACTTTATTAAACTAAACTAACAGATCTACATTTTGCGGTTCTAAGCAGTTATATGCTTGAATATAAAATTATTTATTTTTTGGGTATATTTTGTAATGAGGGTTGTAGGGTTAAGATGTCATTTAGCCACAATGAGACAATCGTTTTAAAGTAGCATGTGTATGTAATTAAAAGAATCAATCATCAAAACAGGAAATTCTGGGGTCTGAGTGGTTGAAATCATTGGTTTTTTGAGTTGGTGAATAGATTTTTTAGTACTGGTTTTCGTATGGACATTGTAGGGTTAAGTTTTAGTTTAGCCACAGTTTTTTGTCCATTTTATGATAGGCTGTCTTATTTACTTTACGGTTCTGTATATATTTTGTTATATTCTGGGGTCCTACATGTCGAAATGTGCTAGCAGCCAAAACAATGCATGATAAAAAATTCTTCGGAATATTTTGAGCTCGAATATTAAATGTTACCCTATCATTTAGCCACCTTCTAGGTTAAACAATTATAAAACTTGATCGTTTCACTTTATAAAACTAAACTAACATATCTACATTTTGCGGTTCTAATTTCATATGTTCACCATATATATATGATTAAAGTGGATCTCATGCCTGATTCTTCATTTCCCAACATTTATGATCAAGTTACTCTGGACCAGCACTTTTATAAATCAAGGTAAGTCGTTTAATTTTACATAGTATTTAGTTATGCTATCCTTAAATAATTAGCGTTTGGATGAGTATTTCGTTATATGTAATTGCTTTTTTTATGCACAAGAGGTAATCAAAAGTACATTTTTGCCGTCAAACATGTACTTTCGATTTCTTTTCATGAATTATAATAATCAATCGTTAGCAAATTTATTTTATTGCATTATTAAGCTTCAACATCCGTTCATAAGTATCCCATAAGTTAGTTTATCTTAATCGTAATCTACAAAACAATAGTTGTAATTTGTGAATCGGTATGCAAGCCTCAAAAAATCAAAACAGGAAGTTCTGGGGTCTGAGTGATTGAAATCATTGGTTTTTTGAGTTCGTGAACAGATTTTTTAGTACTGGTTTTCGTATGGACATTTTAGGGTTAAGTTTTGGTTAAGCCACATTCTCTTGTCCATTTTATGATAGGTTGTCTTATCTTCTTTACGGTTCTGTATATATTTTGTTATATTCTGGGGTCCTACATGTCCAAATGTGCTAGCAGCAAAAACAATGCATGATAAAAAATTCTTTGGAATATTTTGAGCTCGAATATTAAAGATTACCTTATTATTTAGCCACTTTCTAGGTTAAACAATTATGAAACTTTATAGTTTCACTTTATAAAACTAAACTAACAGATCTACATTTTGCGGTTCTAAGCAGTTATATGCTTGAATATAAAATTATTTATTTTTTGGGTATATTTTGTAATGAGGGTTGTAGGGTTAAGATGTCATTTAGCCACAATGAGACAATCGTTTTAAAGTAGCATGTGTAATTAAAAGAATCAATCATCAAAACAGGAAATTCTGGGGTCTGAGTGGTTGAAATCATTGGTTTTTTGAGTTGGTGAATAGATTTTTTAGTACTGGTTTTCGTATGGACATTGTAGGGTTAAGTTTTAATTTAGCCACAGTCTTTTGTCCATTTTATGATAGGCTGTCTTATTTACTTTACGGTTCTGTATATATTTTGTTATATTCTGGGGTCCTACATGTCGAAATGTGCTAGCAGCCAAAACAATGCATGATAAAAAATTCTTCGGAATATTTTGAGCTCGAATATTAAAGGTTACCCTATCATTTAGCCACCTTCTAGGTTAAACAAATATAAAACTTGATCGTTTCACTTTATAAAACTAAACTAACATATCTACATTTTGCGGTTCTAAGCAGTTATATGCTTGAATATAAAATAATTTATTTTTTGGGTATATTTTTTAATGAGGGTTGTAGGGTTAAGATGTCATTTAGCCACAATGAGTTGATCGTTTTTAAGTAGCATGTGTATGTAATTAAAAGAATCAATTATCAAAACAGGAAGTTCTGGGGTCTGAGTGGTTGAAATCATTGGTTTTTTGAGTTCGTGAACAAATTTTTTAGTACTAGTTTTCGTATGGACATTGTAGGGTTAAGTTTTGGTTTAGCCACATTCTCTTGTCCATTTTATGATAGGTTGTCTAAACTGCTTTACGGTTCTGTATATATTTGGTTATATTCTGGGGTGCTACACGTCGAAATGTGCCAGCAGCCAAATTAGTGTGTTTTAAATTTTTTTTCTCTGGCTGGTTCAATATACAACTACACAAATTATATACAACAAAATAATATCAACGTAGTTGTTATGCTTTTCAGGAATTTTTGCGTTTATTATTTTCATAGTAATTTGATAAAACTTAATTTACCTTCTTAATTTTGTCGGATTATTGGCTGCAAATTTTGGCTGCCAACTTCACACTGGTTTGTAGCATCGCTAAACGTACTCGTAGTCTCGCTGTCATTGTGTAGAAATCTGGTATTCGGTAACAGGCCATCCCTTCTTTAAATACTGGTAGCCATAAATATCCGTAAGCTTTTCGTCTCGTAATTAGTTTGCACTTGGGTACCAAATTTTTGTATTACCATCACTGACAGGTGTACTGCAATTGTCAACTCGGTCATGGTGACTTAATTTTATCCCTTTTCCATAGTGCTAGTCGAATTGCCCGCCAAGTCGGCCTTAATAACGTAATCCATCTGGCTTTTACAACCTCAAAATGTTGTAACTAGTCCCGAAACGAATAGTCTAATGCATGACGATGGTAAAAGACCTGACGGAATTTTAGTAAGTTTCATGGAAGTAAGAGAGGTCATTAGATTGGGACGCTACAAGCACTTTAGTGCCATCATATCTCTTTGAAACTATCCGTGCGGGTTGGCGCTGCGTTTACTTTTGCGAAGTAACTAAATTGGCAAAAGTATGGTTATATTGGAAGTGGTTAAATATTTTAGACAAAACACCTGAAGTATATGGAGTTAAAGTATGTGTACTGTGATCATAAATATAAATTTTATATTATTAAGCACTGAATGGTGTATAAAAGAAGCTGTCTTTGAGAGCCAGTAATTTTAAGTTATCCTGGTGTATCGTCCGTACCTGCAGGAAATATGGGTGCAGTGGAAGAAAAACCCTCATCCACACGAGAACACGCTGCAAGTGGGGCGTTACTTGTTCGTAATACGCGAAGCTTTAAAACTTGAATTTTTGTACTCACTCATGAGCACTGATGTGATGACGCTTCCAAGGTGGTCAGATATGCAAATAACCACCTAAAAATACTGGCCAGAACTACGGTAATTAAACGTGGACTTACCGAACCAACGCTCGCAAGAAATCTTCCGTCTTCTGGTTCTTCATGGGCAGTGAACAATACCAAACACTCGCAGCGGCTTCGCTAGCCGGTCAAAATGCGAAGTGTGGCCAACAGTCACTTGTGCACTCTTTTGTATACATTTTTAAATATGTGGTTCTTATTCGTAGTTTATTTGTAATTAGAATTTAAGGCTTTAGATCAATTTTGTTTTATGTCAGTTGTCAATATATTTTACGACGAGAGCAAATTTGTTTCCTTTTATCTTGAAATTGTTTTATTTTGAGAAAACATTTATTAGGGAAAGCTTAGTTATTCAAACGAGGATTATAGAATAATTTCACTAAACACAATTTCAAGAGTTCATCATTTCATTACCACAGATCATTGACAAAGTTTAAGATTAAAAACACGCACAAAACGAAGAGGATCGACGCCAGACAGTTCAAGGACAATTTAGACAACTTCACAATAATGACAGCTAGGTGAGTTCCGAATGGCGCTATTGTAAATACAGCCGACGCTGGACTCACAATCGGTTTAGAACACCTGAATAGCATTTCCTTCATTTATCATTAAATGAGATAGCAGTGAAAAGTTAGATAGAATCTTTAAAAAAGGAGTCGAATATAATGTGATAATATACCGAATAAGCAAATCCGCCAAATGTTACAGTCCTTGAAAAATTCGAACATTGGCTATGATTATTTTAGTTTGAATTTAATGTTAGATATCCACCTGGTAGGCAATTGTCAAAATATGATGTCACAAAAAAATTGCTATGACATCATTTCAGGTAGGCACATAATAAACAATCACTAAAAAATAGCTTACTAGCTCCAATGGACGTAGGATATTGTAGCCTCGAAAAAAAGACTGCTGCACATGACCGGAACCTTTATAAAGGAAAAGTGGGTGAATATGGGCACATTAGTTTGATTTTATCTTAGCTTGAATTTGGTTGTTATCAGACAGTAAAAGTTAAAGATTTAAGAGTCCCCAAGCCAATAAAAGTTTTAGCTTTAGTAGCTTTAGAGTGTCACTACCGGAATCGAAAGGTTGGTTAGCTAGGGATTTGCAGACTCCAGAATAATAACACGATTAAAAAAGTTTTCGCAATCTTAAATTAGTTTAATTCTTTTTATCCTGTTGGGTGCGCAGTAATGTTTGAGTTAAGCTTTACTTAGTTAATCGCTTTTACCGTGAAATATTAATAATGAT
This sequence comes from Plagodis dolabraria, assembly GCA_963854805.1. Classification (NCBI taxonomy): domain Eukaryota; kingdom Metazoa; phylum Arthropoda; class Insecta; order Lepidoptera; family Geometridae; genus Plagodis; species Plagodis dolabraria. Next base: position 21,664,669 of record OY978448.1, on the reverse strand, counting down.
GAATCATACATAAATTAATAATGATCAAATATTACTTGTAGAATTACACCTGCATAACGGTGGGTGTGTATGTAGATACTTATAGCATATGTGTTAATAGCTTATTCATGAAAGGATAAGTTGTAAAATTATAGATACATTGTAAAATTTAGACCAGGCTCAGGCCAGACGTTTCAAACATCAATAATTACAATAAATCACAAACTCCCACAAATGCGTCGAGAAGCTGACCCAAGCTTAACACAGTTGATGAAATGAACGACCTGCCATCTTACCTTACATTAAGGGAGTCACCTACAAAATTGGTAATATCTTAAGACGAGCTTCAGTAAAAACTTACTTTGATTTGCACTAGAACCAAATTTTAAGATTTGTCAAATGATAAATTCCCCAACAAGATGCAGGAATGCTTACAAGCTTGAATATGCAGGAAATCAGTATTGGAATCAAAAACCTTCCGATATTACATGCCCTAGTTTTGTGGGTAACCCACAATCAAACTGGATACCAATCCAAAAATATATTACTCAAGAAGAAGTAGACCCAAGAATACCAAGACTAACTCATGTACTATATAAATCATATACTGTACACCACACCATGTGATATCACACACATCAAACCACACCATATCAGCTACTTAAAAAGTTGTTCAAATCCATTCAAAAGTCACTTCAATCAATTATTTAAAAATTAAACTTGTTAGTTAGCTGGGTACCTATAAAAAATATTGAGATAGTTAAGTGATGTAACATATCTATGCAGTTTGTGATATTTTCAGCATAATAAGTAATATTTAAAGGTGTTTTTGTTAAATTGAGACATGTTCAACGATTATATACATATAAATAATACAGGCCAAGCGTGAGTTAGACTCGCAAACCGAGGGTTAGGACCAATACAGAATGTACCAAAACACATTTTTTTTTCATTACTTACCAGATAAGGGTTCTCCAAACTTTAAAGCCTTAGGGCCACAATGATTACGTCAGTATGTTTCAAGGGCCAATACAGTTTTAATTTTTCTGTACTTTATTTTTTTTGCTAGAATAATCGCAGAGTTTTTTGAATTTCAATCACTATTGTGTATTGTGACGCTTCAGGCGCTGTCAATAGTTGAAATTTTGTCATAGGAGTGAAAAAGAGGCAGCGATGGTGAAATAGCGAATATTTTTGGTAAAATGCGATAGCAAAGCTCAATAACACAAGACTAATAACTTAAATTGAAAATTTTACTCTTCTTGTCCCACTTGATAAGGTTTTGCTATTTTATTTACATAGTTTCACACACATACATATATAAATAATTAAAATATATACGTTAAAAGCGTAATTCAGAGTCAACTTTGCAGTTTTATTCATCGACAAAATTTTAAGGAAATATTTCGGACTTTTCTGGGTCTCAGCAAATATGATCCATATTAATATATTATTTTCTTACTGCTACAAAATTAACATATTTTGCCCAAATTCTGTTCAAGTAAAGCTATTCAGCATTTGTCAGCGTCTTAACGTTATCTAGTGGCGAGTAGTGGTACTATGTATTGTAACTATGTATTAGCTACCCGCTCTATTTGCTCGTGGGTTGTTTTCTGTTCTTGGTACTACTTGTATGAGAAAACGTTTTCCAAAATGAAGTACACAAATAATGTTTACAGATCTATATTAACCGATGAGCATTTCAAATCTCTTTTAATAATTGGCACAAGTAAAATTGATCTACAACTACAAACTATTATCGGTGGAAAGTCACAATTAAATAAATCTCATTCGTGTTTTTTCTTATAGCGTGATTCATTTCATTTATTTGTTTGTTATTAGTATGTTTCAGCATAGGTACTTAAGTTTTTTGTGACAAGCTACTTGCAAGTAAATAAAAAAGCGTAATTATCATTCAGTGTTTTCTTCTTCAAATTATCACAGCAATAGTAAGACATTGGGTGTCGCGGGCCCGATTGATGGCACTGGCGGGCAGGATTTGGCCCGCGGGTCGTAGTTTTGAGAACCCTGTTCTAGATCCTTAGAGAGTATCTGACCCATATATAGTCAGTTTTCAGGGTTCCGTACCCAAAGGGTAAAAACGGGACCCTATTACTGAGAGTTCGCTGTCCGTCCGTCCGTCCGTCTGTCACCAGGCTGTATCTCAAGAACGGTGATTGCTAGACTAGAACTCCCCACATAAACAAAATCCCCCAACATATTTAGTATGTTGTACAGTATATACAGTTATAATTATATACAGTTATGTATAGTTAAAAAGTTTTTCGTACGAGCGGTAGTCACATATTGTATGTTTTATCTAAAAACAATAAAATTGAGACAAGATTATAATTATTTTTCTTGAACTACACAAATGCCAAAACAAGACACTTTTTTATGTTAAAAAGTACTCTGACGTACAAGCTGGTGCCTGATGGTAAGTATCACTACTGTCCATCACAGTTAAAGTGTCACCCGTTTGTGACAATGCACTGCCTTTGCCACTCCGAGACACTGGTTTTCCCGGTAATTTCACGTCTAACCTAACCTTCAAACTTTAACAGAGCAGTGTTGGCACACTACTATTTGGAGGTAGAATATTTCAGACTGCGGTGGTACCCACCAATATAGTCTCTTGCGTAAGAGGCCTGCCACCTGGTTTGAAACCTGATTGGCACCACCCGGGGACAATGTGTGTGGTATTGAAATCAAGGGCATCTTCCAAGGATGAGGGTGATTCAGTTCCCAAAGAAATTTGATAAAGATTGATTTAGCATTGGTTTTAAGTCCGGCCGAATACCAGCTGCCTACCTGTTTTGGAATGCTTTTGTTGGTGGTATATCCACTTACTTTCTGTAAATGAGTATTGTTTCAAAGACAAAGATATAAATACCTTGTATTCCTAAGGTGATCAGACCTCTACATATATGAATTAGCTTTAATAAACGCAAAATACACAGAAACTAGCAAAGTAGGTCAAGTAATTAAATCTCAACCAGAAGTTTCTGTTTCATTGGAGCTGTAAACGGGGATTATTACAAGAATATATTGCTCTCTATAGACACAAACAGGATTAATTCCTTGAAGTGTATTGTAGCTACTATGAATTTACATGAATATAAATTTGTGAGGTACATATTTGTAGTCATAACTTATGGTTATGGATTAAAGTGTGACTTAATTAACAGTAATTTCATTCTTTTTATATTAACACTATAAGTCAATTTAATTATTGACAATACCTCATAAGATCATTATTTTGTGACGTTTGTATGGCGCAGTACCACTTAAAAGATTTTTCGTCGTTTGTAATTCTATTCCAAGCCTGGTTAGCTATCACCTTCAAAAATAAAATCTGTCGCTAAGCATTTAGTGGTGTTCCGGCAGCTCATTGAAATCACTCACTATTAGGTAGTGTTCAAGGACTAACCTATCAGCTTAATGAATCAAAACAGCAATATCATACATATATGTATGATATTTGGAAGCGCTCGTAGCGAAGTTTGCTTAGCCGTAAATTGCTAAATTAAGCAACGTCCGCCGCGGTCATGAATTGGATGGGTGAACGCTAGTGACGTTACTACTGAGCGCTTTCATGCTTCGGAGAGCACGTTGAGCCGTCGGTCTTGGTTGTTGTCTTAGGATAGAAGTCGTTATAGCGCAGTGGTAGGGCATTTTCTGAATGCTCCCCTGGCTAGCTACCATCCTCTTGTAGAAAATCTGTCGCCGAGCACCTAATAGTTTGTTCTAGCAGCTGTCCTTGAAAGCCAGTAATCTTAGGTTAGCCTGAACAACATCTTCACCTACCATCAGGCGAGATTGTGCTTAAAAGCTAGTTTATCAGCTATAAATAATCAAATATAAACAAAAATAATAAAAATCATGCCCAAATAAAAGTCAAATAACCAAAATGAAAAAAAAACAAAGGAAAAAATACTAAAATTTCTGTTGAGCTGGAAGAAAAACACCCGGTGCTAGAGACATTGGTGTATATTATTATTTGTATTTTGTAAGATAGTGTAGTTTTATTAAATCCAATGACTAGGGTTAACACATACCCAAACATTATTCAGCCTCCAGGATATTCATACATATCTAAACATGATATTGCGTTCATGTGAACAGGCGTGTGTAAGATATCAAATAAAGCCTTCTATCTCACCGCCATTCGGCTCTCGAGTGACAAATAGCCGTCGCAGACCCCTCTGTTTAATCAAAGCCACGATCTGGTTTAGCATCCATTTGTAGCTTCTGTATATTCACTACGCAGGTAACAAGATGAAACCCTTCTTCAGTATTCCCTAAACCTCTACTAAACACGGGCAGAAATTACAAGAAATGATATTAGCATGGATAATTTTGTTCTAGATGTTATTGCAAAACGTTTTTATATTTCAAGTCTGATGATTTGCATGGATAACCGCTATTGGCATTACTGCTTCCATGCTTCAGAGGGCACGTTAATCCGTCGGTCCCGGTTGTTTTCTTAGGAAAGTATTTGTTATACCATGATGGCAGGGATTTTTTGCTAATTTACCTAATTTATTTTTATTGCCTCCCTAGCTACCACCCTCAAGTAGAAAATCTGTCGCCTAGCATCTACCGTTGTATTTCGGCAGCTGTCCTTGAGAGTCAGTATATCTATGATAGCCTGAACAATATTTTTCTCATCATCAGGGAGATAATTGCAAAATAATAAAAATGTTCTAGTTGCAGTTTGGACACAAAGCAATATTTTTGATATAATTATTTTTACATTTACTACCTACTCGTACTGTGATTTTCTTTTATTAAATATGGTAAATATTTTATTTTAAATGTTTATTTATATGTAATTTTAATTGCAATTTAAAAGACAAACATTCATTTCACCGACTCGTAAAAATACAGGTTCTATTATTACAGTTGAAGTTTTACTAAGCAATAATATATTACAGAATGGCTCTAAGTATGGTGGTTCTTAATCGCTGTAGGCGTAAATGCAAAACTTACTTACCGCAGGTAGAACTCCTACACAATTTGGTTAAACAAGAGTGTCATTAATATTCATAATGTATTCAAGCAAGTTTTGTTTCAGACCAATGAATTTATGTAAGTCCGCGTCGCTTGTGGCAACACCGTTTAAGATATGTCAAGGAATTATTTTAAGTTAAATAAATAGTGAAAATACTTATTTATAAAGATGTGATATTGTAATATTTGAACATCGGTATATAGTGAACAGAATACCTGCGTCCTGCGAATCAAAGTAACAACCGTTGATGCATTCAAATAAAAGTACCTCAAAAAACTTACGTTTACTGGGGAGAATGGTTTTCATCAACTTACTATACACCAATACATAGCCACAATCGCTCCCACTCGGTGAATTACATCAATAATCACACATTAGTGATGTATTGACTTTCTTTGCTTGAAATAGCAGTGGAAGCAAAGTTATTGAGTCTTATGCATCAGGCTAGTACTGATGCACCTCAACACAGAATTACACTACACAATAACTCAATATCTAAGTTACTAGGTACAGTAAAAACCAAATCATAGACCCTATCTCAGTGTGTACATCAAGGATTCAAATGCTTTCATTTTGTGGTATGTAATACTTACCTCAATTCTTTAGTATAAATGTGTGTTCTAATAAATTACATTCAATTAACGGTAAATAAGTTCTTTGTGAACTTTTTTACTCAAGGTACGTAAGTAATTTTCATTAGCCACTTCAGTGAAATATTTTGTACACTTCAATTTGAACCAAGTCCATTCAGCCATTGTGGCATGTAAAAAACCCGAGTTAGGTTCTAAATTATTACAGGAATCGCTGACTTTAACTAGGGCCAAATGTAATAATTGTTTAATTCCCAATATATCTAATAATTTTGTATTGACAGTTTATTATTCATCAAATCCCTTATGTTGTTACAGCGTGAATATAAAACCTTGATAAATAAGGCTGATCAGATATATCAGGGAAAAAAGTGGCTTACATTTTTAATTCTGATTGATTTCTGAATGCTTACAGAAACGTGAAAAACTTCTTTATTAAACTGCAGATGGAGAAACAGTACTAATATGTCATGGCCAATAAGCAATAAGAAGACAAAATCTCGATCGTGCGCTTGAAGATTCAAGACCTTCTGAGGATGCTTCGTGTAGAAGCGAAACGCGTCGAAAAATTCATCCAGTTTGGCTGCGTGGCGTTTGCCACGTCACATCGGCTTAGCAGGAAAATTTGGAGGAATTGTCACTAGATATATTTTTGTATTTTTTAAGTGTTTTATTCAAATATTAATTAGATGTTTTCTTAAAATATTTTAAAAATATTTGTTATTATTAAATATGGATTTCCGCAAAGTAACGCCTGAATCTATTCATTATTTCAATAAGAAGGAGCTGGTGGAATCAAGGTTCAGCTGCATTGAGGTCTTATTGGTTAACCCACGTGCCGCAGTTTAAAGTAATATATAATGGACATAAATATACCTAACACAAATAATTCAGTGTTCTATGTGATAATAATATATGTATACTTAAAATATAATAAAAATAACAATGATATATGAAGAAAAACATAATTATAAATACGCGACCTATTGATAAAATTGACTGATCAGAAAATGACTAGCACTCGCTAACATGGGACATAATGAACATCCGTACAGAGATACATAATTATAGCTTACACATTTTAGTAAATAATACGGGATAACTCACGTGAATCAGTCAGATAGCTCAAATAATAGCTTGCGCATTTTCTAAAATGGGACTTTAGCCAAATTTTTAATAAGCAGATGATATATTACAGTATTTAAGGTTGGTAAGAAATTGAAATTAAGTAATATTTTATAAGAAACGCCAGTGAGCAACGCTTGATTACCTTGTTTGCGTTGGACCAACGCCAGCCAATAACAAAGGTAAGAATTGCTTACGAAGCGGTATTTGCATTTATTGCAGTAATTAATCATACCGAGAACCCTAATGGATGCCGTTGGTGAAGAATCACTGAATTTATATACGTATTGTGAGGGAGATAATGGAAATTGAAACCGCTTTACGAAAGCGCATTCTTTACTTGGTAAAGGGTTATTTAGGTTTATTATGGAATTACAGAAGAAGACCACGAAACGATTATGAAATCGTTTCGAGGAGCTGATCCTAACGAATTTGTAAATAATTAAACAAAAATAATAAAAAGAAAAATACCTTTCAGGTCCTTATATGATAACTGTTGATGAGGCATTTGTTGACGTCCACAGCCGATAGACGTCCACCTGCTGTAGACGTTGGGTCTTCATTACCTACCTACCTACTACTTGTAAACTTCAAGCATATAACCAGCGCTTATGCGCTAGCATAAGCGCTGGTTTTACTCTTTGGAACATTTCGGAAGTAGAAAATTTCACCCAGTCATTTTTCTTCTCATTTGTCCTTAGAATCAATACCGTAATGATTCTAAGTAGATAAGTATACTTTTATTTTTCAGAGATTCTAGTGGTACAAAGAGGATGCGTTTGTAATTCTTTAGCGCGGTTATGGTTATCTATGACTTCATTTGAACAATTGTTAAATGGTGTAACCATTTATTACCAAAACTGTTGATTTGATGAGAGTTATTTAACGTTAACTAAAGATGGTTCAACGCACTTTAAATAATTTAAACTATCCAACAATATTTACAAACAAAGACTGAAAAGCTTCTACTCATGTTGCTACGATATTACTTTGAAAATTTATATTCATTGTAATTGCTTCCTCGGTTCTTCAGTTCAACGACATCTTTAGAGGATATTCAAAGTTAAAACAAGCAATGGCGATATCGCCACCGTGCACCAAGCCTTGACTTTATTGTTCCCCACAATTAAAATAAATAGATGCCCGAAGTAAATTAGTAAACATTCTCAAGTTATAACTAAGGCCATAAAATGAGCATAGAATTATGACAATTCCAAGGCTTACAAGGCCTCCAAGGTGAAACTAGGAAATCAAGGCCAGACGACTTCAGTGAACACAACCTGAACACGCCACCACAATTGTAAAATGCAAAACAAAGGCAATTTGAATTGAAATATTAATTACTTAAAACGCCAACTGACAATAAAACTTTACGTCCTGGCCGAACAAGTCGAGATAAAGGCTAGGACACAACTAGAGAAAGTAGGTAGCCTAAAATTGGATGAAAATGAATAACATATTTTGTGCATTTTGTCAATGCTGCGGGAACTGTGTAAATTACAGCCCTTTATTTCAGTTTCATACTCTAATTATTTACTACACCACTACATAGCCTAACAAATATAAAAAAACATGCACAAAAATCCAAAAAAAATAACATTAAACTGGTAATTCATGTTATTGAAAATGATTTTTTTTTTAAATAAAACGTAAGTTTTGAATAAGTAGATAAATATATCCAACCTGAGAGCAGGAGATACAAGAAAAAGTTACTACTTTAATTAAATAAATTTAGTTTTAAAAGTACTACCTATACTAATGAATTAAAGATTTTTCAAAGACAGTTGAGCAGTGATATAAAGATGACGTGATGATATGTCAGTCGAATATTAAAATTAATTAAAGGTCAACACATATCACATCGTAACCTATCAACGTCTCGCCTCGCTTCATTCTTACTTTTCCTTTGACTCCCGAGTTGAGTGGACGCCGATATGGCATTGCAGTATGAAGTTGAACACATATATATTAACCATTGCCACCCGTCGTTAAAACACACACTTATACGGTTATCGCGTATTAACCTCTTTTTGCGTAGTTAAATAAAAACTATTCCATGTTCTTCCTCGTGTCTAAAATATTTCCATACCAAATTTCATGCAAATTCGTCCAGTAGTTTTGGCGTGAAAGCGACACAGACAGATAGACAGACTTACTTTCGCATTTATAATATTAGTATGGATGTGCATGTAATACCATTACAAAAAAAGGATCATTATCAAAACTAACGTTGCAAATCAGGTATAATTGTATACTTTAACCAATTAAAAGGACACTAAGTATTTTGTTACAATTTTTATCAACAGAATTGAAACCTAACTGAGCAACTAATTAATATGCGTAAATTTTTTTCATCTTGAAATATTTTTTCATAACCTTGATTTTTATTTTAATACCATTATTGACTTATTCTCTACAGACACGCAAAATAGCAGATTTAATTAGAGTAAAAGATGTTACGAGATTATTGACGTGACGTAACATTTTAATTCCAAAATGTAAATTGAGCGGGTTTCAGGTTTCATTTTGATATTTAAAGTACTTCCTGTTATCGTAAAGTAATACAATTTATTTTCATAGTATAAACTACGGATTTTTACGGTTGAAAATCTGTTTAGTTATGAGAATCAGACCTACACCAGCCTCAGGATTATTCTCTCAATCTGCATTCCGGGATCCCGGCTTGGACAGTTTTTAATAAAGCCGGGCACCTGGATTGGACACTAATTTTAATGCTGGTACGTCTATATTAGACTTGCAGTTTTTATTAATGATTAACGACCTCCCTACGGTAATCAAGGACGCTAAGTGTTTGCTATTCGCAGACGACCTCAAGTTGTTTCTGCAAGTAGCAAATGCTTCAGATTGTGAACGGCTCCAGCAGGATATTAATAGAGTAGTACAATGGAGTGAGGATAATAAACTACACTTTAACATATCCAAATGTAGCGTTATGAGCTATGGCCGGGCGATGTCCCCGCTGCAGCATCGGTACGAGATGGAGGGCGCGCTGATTACACGCGTGACAAACGTGCGAGATTTGGGCGTGGAAATGGTAACTGAGTTGACGTTTCGTAAACACATAACTAGCACATGTGGAAAATGCTTCAGAAATTTAGGTTTTATTATAAGACAATGTAAGGATTTTCAGAACATTATAGTCCTGAAAATTTTATATAATGCACTTGTTCGTAGCCGGCTCGAAACAAGTTCTATGATCTGGAGTCCCTATGAAGATAAGTATAATCTCATGGTGGAAAAAATTCAAAATAAATTTACCAGATTTCTATATTTCAAACAATACGGCGTGTATCCTTACTACCCGCTGATGTACCCGAGTCTGTTCGTCAACGGCATGGTCGGGTACAACCAGCTGAGAGTGAGCAGAGACGTTGCGCTAGTCAAGTACGTGTGGGGAGTGCTGCGTGGCCACGTTCACCACCCGGAGGTATTGGCAGCGCTGCAGCTGAATGCTCCGAACGGGTACTTAGAGGCACGACGCCGCCCTGTTATGTTGAAGGTACCGTTTTCGCGGACTAACTTAAATAAATTTGCCCCATTGTCACGAGCTATACGTCTTCTAAATGGCATATCAATTCATGTTGACGTATATAATTGTAGCCAGGCGAAATTCACAGAAGTCGCGTGCAAGCTATCCGAGAATAGTATTTAGAAATAAATGTATGATTGTTTATATTTTATTCTGAAGGTAAATATTTCGTTATATTGTATACTAAGTTATATTTGTTTACTAAGTACTATTTTTTTCTTACAGCGTCGCATTGGTAATTCTGTAATGATGTTGTAATTGATTTTATAAATAAATAAATAAATAAATAAATAAAAAATAGATTCTAGGCTAGATTCCTTCAAATACCATAATTTAGATAACTACGTATAATAAAATAATTATGAAATAAGAAATTATATCTCAAGAACAGGCGACCTCACATCAAAAAGCGGAGCTCAGCTGGGCTTACCGTTGAAATTACTTGAAAATGTGCTTGGAACTAGAATAAATAGCATTAAGGAAAAAAGCGCTATACACTTACCAAGAGATCGTATTATAGCAGTTATATATTTAACTTTTTTGTTTATTTATGATAGTGTATATGTTGAAGAAGTTTCAACGTACCTACTTTATTAGTTTCTTTTTCATCCAATGCTATATTTTAGTGGTATGAAGTGATGAGACGGTCATGTCACTTAGCTGATGGTAAACAGTACGCTTATCCATTACAGGTGCGGTATCACTTTTCTCGTTCTGCGTGACACTGCAGTGCGCTTGTCAGTACAAGACGTTAGTTCTTATGTCTAATTTGTCCAATAATTTCACTTAGTACAGTGCTGAAACTTACATGATAGAGGAAATTAAGTGTTTTTTCAATTATTGTAAAGGAAGTACTATTTTTTGTGTACATCCACATTAAAAATTTTGTTTAGTGGTAAATGTTTCCTTCATACTCACAAGGCACGCCCGTTCTCATTAAATTATTGATGCATATATGTACGGGTAGGCCCTGTACACGACGTCTTAGTACGCGTGTAAATGCTTATAGTACGTACAGTAAATCAATTAAATATAAAATATGTTCGCTTGGGTAGGAAGTAGTAATTGCGAATATACACTCAAAGAATTTGAAGGGTAGTTACATTCGCAAGTGGAAAATTTGTACTTAAATCCGAAATAATTCAAATATGCAAAAGAAAGTTGCATTTAATATTTTAAACGAAATAGGAATTCCAATTTTATTAAATTCCAACTTTACTACACGATCTTTAAAGGACAGTTACGACCATTAAGACAATAAATGATTATATAGGATAACTGTCAGTCGTACCTTGCTCTTAATTAGCATTGCAACAACCTGTACAAGAAAAGTGTTAGTTGGTTTTGATCACCATTTCCAAACTATGTAATAAATCGGCATATTAAGTGTTTATCGGTAATAAAAGGCTTAAGTACAAATACAGGTATTATTATTGGTAGTATTACTGAAATTACATATTCCTCCTGGTTTAGTTTTACCGATACTCTTTACAAAAAGATCTAAAAATTTTAAATTTTTATGGTTTTACATTTATATATTTATATAGATACTATATATTCTACCCAGTGAGTTCTATAGACGATGATACCAAATGATGGAATGCCCAGCTGAAAAATAATAAAATATAATTTTTAGTCTTATATTCGTTGTTTGGGGTCAACATTTTACACAAAATGAATGACTCACTCGTCTACGAGTAAGAGACTCATGGCAAACGGACGGATAGATAGATGGACCGACGCTACGGATAAATAGGCAGACAGAAAAAAACTGATTATAGGTAGGCTGGCTAATATTATTTGATTGAAATTAGTTGTAGTCAAGATTTGCATCTCTGACATTATGATACTTTGGCAAAACGTTTAGTTTAGTAGGCGTTTCGATTCTTTAATATGGCTAGTTGGCATTAGGATGTTTGACATACTGCTGCTAGATTGATTCACCTTGTGGTTTTGGCAAAGCACTCGTTATAATGGTTTAGTAAATTGAGAATTTTCATAGAAATGCTGTAGAATGAATTGTGAAAATGTCTTGCAAACTATTGAAGTGGTTAGCAAAGTTGTAAAAGCCCTACCGACCATAGTTCTTGATTCCGGACTGTATCTGTAACCTCAAATAACTAGTCCAATTCGCAGATCGAACCCCAGTTCTTCAGATTCTATAGCAACACATTAACAGACACAACGAGGCAGTACCAAACAAACGGTCCTTTAATGTCATAGCTATGATTTACAATGTCAAGAATATATATATAAGGTGATTTTGAATATATCAACAATACTGCGGGAGGTGTATGTGGGGAGTGTTCCACTCAAGTTTAATTTTCACGCTCACAAAACAGAAATAACTATATTAACTATTGCCTAAGGTACGTCTACGAACCTGGTGTATCTACTCCATTCACAATTCACAAATTTTACTTACCTACATTATTTTTAATTTCAAATCTACGTAAGTACCTCTTTGGTTGAGTTATAGATACCTAGGTATGCCGTATTGTGTTAATCCGCTACCGCACCGCGCGTTCTTTTGCCACAAGCCGCCAAAGACCGACCAGAGCAGAATAGGTAAGTACACTAAACAGCTGTTTTGTTGTGCCTACTTTAGCGGGTCATTGACTTCACGTGGCGTTCGTATGTGTGTGAATGGAGTAAACCGCGGTTGTCACTATCATGCTCAAAGACACTGCGCCACTAGCTATATGTTAATAGTAAGTACTGATTTTGTGTATGTGAAAATTAAACATGAGTGGAACATATTCAGTTATCGATTCCACACCACCCCCCGCAGTATTGTTGATATATTAATATCCACGGTATATAATATATTTACTGGATACTTTCAAACCCTGAAGCCTACACAATATACCTAGATACATGTCAACTAATTACTCATCTATCTACGTATAGAACGTTTCATAAATCTTTGATGATTCGTTCAAAACTCTAATAGATAGTTCAATTTCGTCACTGCGGAAGCAGACGAGACCACTAGGCGTGTGACAGGGTGACTGATGGTATTGAGTAATTTAATACCTTGTCCGTACTTTGTTACTCGGATAGAGTAATTTCGTGACAAAGGTACCAACCTATATTGTTACGAGTTGCGAGTTCAGGAAAAAAAAGCAACACTTTTTCACCAAACTGACACCTTTATTCACAAGTGCTACAGTCATTTCACACGTTACTTAAAACATCACTAAAACCCTGTAGTGTTCGCGATTTAAAGAACACTAAATCACACACTACACTGTATAAAACTGTACGCGCTCGGAGCACTGGGTCCAAAGATAATCGCAATGTATTTTGTTTTAAACTTACAGCAAGATTGACTGGTCGGCGCGGACCCGATTTTATATATACCGAAAAGCCAAAGTTCCCAGAAAGTTCAGTACTAGGCTAGATAAACAATAATTTACCCCGCTTAAGGGCCAAGTCTTTCAGTGCAAAATACAAAATCACGCTCTGTGCGATGCCACAGAATAGGTATTAGTGCTCATTGTCTAAGCGTCCCCGTCATGGAGATTCATTCTCCGCAATCATCTAACAAGAGATGGGCGGAATAAGAAGTTGCTCTACTTTTAAATTTATTTATCATACTGATATTTGTTATTGTATAATGACGGCAACAAATTGCCAAGAAAGAAAATAATTTTGCTAAAAAATAAATAGGCGTGGATGCTTTTATTTTATATTTATATATAACAAATGTTAGTGTTCTAGACAAAAAAAATCATACTCATTGTGATGAAGTTATCCTCTTTTACCACATTAATACCTTATTTCATAATGAACACATACATATATTCTTAATTCAAACTCAAAACAATCTCAACAACTCGCACTAACCTAGTTTGATGCATTCCTACCTGAGCTCTCATTGCGAGCAGTGCTCATTACTTACCTGTTTTTAATATAATATATTAACCTACTTCTCTACTTAAATTATAAAATAAAGTTAAGCTTATATGTAAAAATGTTTATTTGTCTGTAAAAACAATATAGGTATTAAGGTTAACTTCACTGTAACATCGTGTCCTGATTTTCACTGTTGCTGGTAAACTTTGTTCCGGATTTGTACTATTCCTGCATCATGTAACACTATCCCGTACCATCTGTGACAACGAGCAGCTCTCGGGGAGCCCCAGGCATTTAGCCCTTCCGTGGGGAACTGACACCGTTGCAACTTTTCTAGATAATTTTTTTTTATGAAATAGGAGGGCAAACGATCAGGTGGTTCACCTGGTGGTAAATGATCAACGTCACCCACGAACGTCTAAAATACCAGAAGTTGCAAAGATGCGTTCCCAAGGAATTCTCAAATTTTAGAAGCGAATAAATTATATCTATAAATTGACCATTTGTTTTAGTTTATGAAATAACAAAGGTCAGTCGTTAAATAAACTTATACATATACATTTAGTTGGTACGAGTATGTGTAAATAAAAATTGTCGTAAAAAAAAATTTGGTGGTTGGAATAGATTATAATATATGTTTGCAGAAAAATTACTTCTTAGAGTACTCATGTTGATTCTGGCCCGTATTTCATACAATGTCCTCTAGATCCATTGGCTGGATAATAATAAGAAAAAAAAGTGAGAGTAGAACAAACTGCTGCAGCCATGAAAAGGTACTGAACTCTGGATCAAGCAATGGTCCGACGATTGGAGAGGAGTGTTTATAAGCATTGAGTAGATGTACGGGTACCGGGCTGCCCGTGGTGTGCCTGGCTAGAATGTCACCAGCCCCCATCTTTCCGTCCCACATGATCGATTTTTCAGAAACCAAGCCATTCCGTATGATGGGTGTTGAAATCGCCAAATACTCTTTATTAGGGATCTGCTCAAGCGTGAAATCTGTAGCCATCTGTATGTGCTACATAAATTGATATAATATTATGTCATTATCGTTATTATGGGACCTACAAAGAAACGCGTAGATCTGCGGATGGTCATCGCAGTCTACGCGCAGTCAGATGTTAGACGCCGAGCACCGATATCCTCTGATTTGAACATAACACCCCAGGCAAGGAGAGGAGGGGGAGGGGGCATTCAAGTGTAACTCATAAGGATATAGTGTGGCACTACCGCTAGCATTTTTTCCTTGTGTTAGTGTCACGCTGTTTTTATTCTCGCACCGGTCGTTTGCGATGGATGATGTTGACGAGGGCGTTATTTTTTGTTTTTTAAGTTTCTTTTCAATTGCTTGCATTATGTATGGGGGGTCTTTGATTGGAATTGAGCGCTCAAGGCGGGAATCAATTAATTCAGGAAGCATACAATTTATATAAAATTTGGTTAATTGGCCAACCAGTAATACTACTACTATTATTACTACCACCCTCAAGTAGAAAATCTGTCGCCAAGCATCTAACGGTGTGTTCCGGCAGCTGTCCTTGAGAGCCAGCTTGATGATGGACTGAACAACATCTTTGACCACATCATCACTTACCATCAGGTGAGATAGTGGTCAAAGGCTAACCTATGAGACATAAAAAAAGATTAGCCAGCAACATTAACAATGCGCGCACTGAATGTTAAAATTTATCAAGAAAACATTTTTCTTGTGTATCACTTACCTATGATTTCTATTTTATCACTCTTACGTTTGACTTCAATTTATATTTTCTTGTACACGCATATTTTTTGCGTTTACGGTCCATATTCTAATCAAATAACTATTAACAAAATAAATATACAGAAAATTACAATACCCTAAATTTTTTTTGTTAAGTAGAGCAGCTTTTGATGTGTATCAGTGCACGAACAAGGTTAGAGCGAGAGCAATGTAAGAGCGAGAGGTACGCGCAACATTTTTCGTGGCCCAGACGTCCGAACTCTGAGACGGCTCGGCCGTCACTGAGGTTTTTACAACGGGATTCTAGTACATAAACTCATTTTTCTTAGTATTCTATATGAAATTATTTTAACTACAGTTATTAACTTGAAATACTTATTTATATATTAATCCATTAATTAAACAACAGCCATTGTAAAAAAAAGTAATTACTACTAAAATACGCTCCGATATTAATAAGAAGAAACCAGTTTAATATGCACTAAAATAAAATAAATTTGACGAAATTCCGAACTAATGTTTAAGGTAACGATAGATATTTAGAAAAAAATAACCACCGCATTTTGGAGACAAAGATGAGGTCCTATTTCTGTGCTGAGCAGTTTTCCTGTTTTCTTTTATGTTGCTACGAAAAAAGTACCCAAATCTAACCCAAAATGTGTCTGGGCACGACAGAGCCGTGTTTATCGTTTGATTTGTAAACCACAATCCTTCTTTTTGAACCTTAAAAATATATGTAGTGATAGCTTATATGAAGCATATTTATGTGATACAAGTATTTTATTATGTTCCTTAAATAAAACTGGGTTTAAAAATACAACAAAATTGCGGAAATTCGATACCCCGTGTCGACTTTGCAAGACTGCAGCCTTAACGCAAATATTTTTTTATGAAATTCCACGTAATTCTAACTAATATTTATACTGTGATGTTTACTATTTGCCCGAGAACAATGACGACCCTTTTTTAACCGACTTCAATAAAGGAGAATGTTTTCAAGTAGTCTAGTATTTGGTGTTTTTTTTAATGTTTGTTAACCGCAGAACTTTTGAGTGGGTGAACCGATTTTTATAATTAGTTTTTTTTGGAAGCTGATAATTGTCGTTTGGTTCCGTTTAAATATCACTATTTCGTCTTTATTAATATAAAGACGAAATAGTTGGTAACGTCGTTGTGGAATAAAGTGAGAGTCAAAAAGAATAAGGAGTTTCTTTTTACTTCAGAAGCGGGATACACTACACTCACAAAGGTACAGTAAAATATATAGTTTGTAATGATTTTTCTTTAAATTAACGATCTCCCTTTTCAATCTACCTACATATTTTAACAGTTTTTTTTTCTTTATTTTTTCGTTACTATTTATTATTCCATGCTTACGCAACCACAATGGTTCAGAATTAAAACCTTTAGTCAGGGCTACCGTCTGATAACGTTTTATGCATGACGTGTAGATGTATCAGGGCATTTGGCCGGGGCTACTGCTTGGTATTGTCGGTGGTACACTACATAGTGATGCAAAGGTTTTAGTCGTCGGATGTTTTGATCGGGGCAACTCTCCGATAATATCTTTCGTCAGTAACGTTATATATCAATGTTGTAAACGGCATTTGGCCGGGGCAACTCCCCGGTAGTGCTAATTATGCAAAATAATTATAACGATACAAAACTCTATAATCGTCGGATGTTTGATTGGGGCAACTCTACGATAACATCCCTCGTCAATAATATGGTTGCTTGAGTTCTGTGGACATATTACGATATTATGACTAAAAAAAATGCTAATAAATGCCACAAGAATATAACAATAAGGGAGATCGAATGTGTAGTATTAACAAACAAACAGGTGAAGTGCGCCTGTACGATAATCATAGGTTAAGTGTGCCTATTACAACATGAAACAGGTTAAGTGCGCCTGTACGATAATCATAGGTTAAGCGTGCCTATTACACCATGAAACAGGTTAAGTGTGCCTATTTCAACATGAAACAGGTTAAGTGCGCCTGTACGATAATCATAGGTTAAGTGTGCCTATTACACCATGAAACAGGTTAAGTGCGCCTATTACAACATGAAGCAGGTTAAGTGCGCCTGTACGATAATCATAGGTTAAGTGTGCCTATTACACCATGAAACAGGTTAAGCATTGCCCCGTTGAATTGCAATGCTTATTCGTTGAGCCAAATACGTGCCAGCATTTTGATCACGCGTCACATCAACCAAGCGCTCAGATAAGTTTTGGAAAATACGTTGAGCTCCCGGTCCCCACGGACCCAAAACAAAAAAAATTGTTATTACATAACGGAAGTGATATTTAATCTGCAATATTAGAATAGTTCTTTTCATTTGTGAAATAACAAGCACGTTGCTTATAAATCCTTAATTAATTTGAACTTACAGTTTCATCTGTATTTTGATAACAGGATGTGGTGTTATTTCCATAGTTTATTGGCATAATGTGATATTTGGATTATAATTAGATATAAATAGTGTTTCATAAATCATAAAAAAGATTGAATTATTTTCCATGCATATAAATTTACATATATAATAAAATTTACAAACGAAGTGGCGCAGTGCCATAATCATGACTTTATATCAAAACATATTCTAAAATTATCTAATTAATTTAAAACTATCATAGAAATAAGTGAACTAATTTAAAAAAAATAACGATTCAAAATAAATTATATAAATAATAGAGAACATCTATAATTAATTACGTCATATCGATTTCACATCAAATGCTATACTAGAAATGTGGGTGCCTTCATATGTATTATATATAAAAATGGTAGTACAAGTTTTTTTTTATTATTATTTGTTCAGTCTTATTCAAAATTTTAGGTGTATAGTCAAAATATATTTACAGCTGTAATCACCGAATGTCATGATTTATAAATTACACATAGTATCTAATTCAGTTAATTTTAATTAGTTTTGCAATGATTCATTAAAATAGAGTAGTATATATATAAAAAGTATCTTCACCCAATTATGTAGTTAAATATGAGTTATATGATCATTATATTAAAAAATTAGAATGAAAATAATCAAATGTAGCTAGTTTAATTAAAAATTGTGTCAACAGTTGTAAATTATAGTGTAAATTGTTATACTGTAAATTGTTATAATGTAAATTGTCATAGTGTAAACTGTTATAGTGTAAATTGTTATAGTGTAAATTGTCATAGTGTAAATTGTTATGGTATAAATTGGTATAGTGTAAATTGTAACAGTGATAGTGTAACTAGATACGTGCGCCAGGGGGCAGCACGACGAGTTACTGGGGTAGGGGTGGAACGAACTACCGAACGAAGCCGAGTATTGTGAGATCATTCTGAAAAGAGCACTCGTTGGCTCCAGACATGGAGAAATTACTGTGGAAGATATATAGTGTTATATAATTATTAATATAAAGACGAAATAGTTGGTAACGTCGTTGTGGAATAAAGTGATAGTCAAAAAGAATAAGGAGTTTCTTTTTACTCCAATAACTTAAAAATGTTTTCCCTTGATTATAAAGTCGCTGACAATGAATGACGATCGATCCCGTAATAAGCAAGGGTTGCTAAAATGAGTGAAAAAATTTAGTTTACCAAAAAAAACAGGTGAATAGAGAACCTCCTCCTTTTTTGAAGTTCAGAATTTTGGAGCAGTGATAGCTCAGTGGCTTTGGGTATGGACTGCCGCGCAGCAGGTCCATGGTTCGAATCCCGCCGCTGGCTTGAGCTTCACCGCATGGTGGAAGGGCATTTTTGCGAATACCCGCCTGGCTAGCGACCACCCTCAAGTTGAAAATCTGTCGCCAAGCACCTAACGGTGTGTTCCGGCAGCTGTCCTTGAGAGCCAGTATTTCTAGGTTACGCCTGTTAACACCTTCGACCATATCATCACTTACCATCAGGTGAGATTGTGGTCGGCTTACCTATCAGCAAAATAAAAAAAAAAAAAAAAAAAAATTGTAACCGACTTCAACACTCAAAAGTGTGTTGTCGAACTTGTCGAAGTCGGTACCATGCCGACATTATTGTGATTATAGGTACTTTGAACTATCATGGTACCGACTTCAACAAGTTATTTCACACTTTTGAGTGTTGAAGTCAGTTCTATTTATTGGTAAATTTTTTTTATAACTTTTATGGTGATAGGTATTATTATATGTATATGGTGATAGTTGACATTCTGGATATCTTACACTTGTATATTGACTATTCTAGATTATTCGAGTCTTTGCGCTGTAACAATATCAGCTAGATCTCACGATTCCGGTAACCGAGTATTGGTTGGTATTTCACCTCCCGTTTGGTTGCGGTGAATACGAGGATAAAATTTAAAGCGTAACCAAGATATATGGTGTTTTTTTTTATCATATGCATGCAAGGGTGTCGGCGTAATTATATTTGCGCGGAATATGTACAGGTTTTAAAAATTTATATGCGAATTTATGATCATTGAGTTGAACGCAGGTGGTATGAAACAAATAAGGGTTTTAAAAGGGTCACATTGCGTGTTGACAAGGCGTTATACTGCTAGCCATAAAAAAATAGAAGTACTTCAAGAGTCATTATTAACTTTTTTGTCTGTTTTAGCAGGTCATAGGTATAACCCGCTAAATATTTCATACCCGATGATTGCACCTATCAATTAATTGAGGTCTTCCTCAAGATTCCTAAGTAACGTTAATTGTTACACATGCATATATAAAAGAAGCGTTGTATTGTTAACGGTCTTTAATATCACTACATTTTATCTTACTAATATAAAAAACTGATACCAAGCTGGTCTTTGATAACAATTTCATTTAATGATATTATGTGATTATGTGGCCAAAGGTAAAGCTGGAATAACCTAGAATGGAAAATGGCTCTCAAGGACAGCTGCCGGAACACAACGTTAGGTGCTGGCGACAGAATTTCTACTTGGGGGTGGTAGCTGGACATTTGCAATGTTATTGCTACTATGTCATTGTACCTACATAGAGCACAGAATTCTACGCTCTCGAACGATAACGAGCACGGGTTGATTGGTGTAAGCGTGACAAAAAATCTAATTGTGATTTTAACTATAGACTGTTCCTGTCTGCATGATTTTACTTGAAAAACAAAAGAAAATTACTGCTGAAAACTACATCAACATTTGTTTGTCCTGCGTCTTTGAAAAAGTTAGGCAAAAACGATCAAGAATAAGCATCCTGTTGTACCATGACAATGCTTCGGCCCAAACCTTGAACAAGGAAAAGTCCCTTTAGGCTTTTGAAGAAGTAGAGCTCGGACCCATCCTGTCATAATCCAGACCTATCTACATGTGACTTTCACAATAACCTGTTAAAGCGCTCGGCATATCGCAACCGCATGCCGTAGATGCGTTCGGCTTTTTTTCGCCCCATAAATCGCGTCTCAAGTGGGTACGCACAGTCACATAAACAAAGCTTACGCCTTGGGTTTGTCATCTGATACTCAATGTTTACTTTTTCAACACGTTATTGAATACGCAATCAGATCCGTGAAAGATTTGTTTAATTTAGTGTTTAGTATCGTAATAAATGTGGAATGATTTGGATGCCCCCACCGGTACCAATAGTATCGACAACTAGTCAATCTGGATTTTTTTGTAAGAAAATTAAAGCGATGACCTATGTATTTCGTAGTGTGAAGAATTATGTAGAAATTATGCTTATGATAAGAAAATAAAATACGAGCTCCAGTAACTAAATATTTATATTTTAGCATATTTACATCGTATTATTTTGTGGCCCGGGCTTAATTTTTTATTTTAACCACAGATTGTAATATTTTTGGATACTCTATGTCAAAGCACGTACAGTTCGACCAACTTATGTGTGAACTCTAAGAGGGCGCTGTCGGTTGAGAAACACCAAAATTTTGAAAAATAATTTACTTCTTTATCTAATTTTCGTACGCAATTTCGTAGTTCCTTTTTCTGCCACTTCACAGATAACTTGGTTGAACTGTACTATGAGATTTTACAAAACGGGATTGAGAACTTATTGTAGAAGAATCTACCCTCTAATAGAAAAAGTTACCATTTCCCCGCGTGGGTAAGTGTTGTTTTGAAAAAGGTGTTTGAAATCAAAGTGTGAACACTTATATTACTTTGCATTTGAATTGTTTTATTTACAAGTAACGCAGAATTTTCAGTACTTAATTACAATTAAAGTTTATTAATAAATATAAAATGCACACATGAATAGACAATTTGTCAAGTGGCGTTAATAGTTGAATGGAATCTTGTGGTCCTGGTTTCAGTCCCCGGTATATTTCAGTTATTGGGATTTTGGACAAAGTAATCTTCGGTTGCAGTTCGTTGTTTAGAACTGCCCAATTGACACTAGACGCCCCTATTATACGAGAGCTAAACATCTGCAAAATGTGAGTGTAGTGCCAAACTTTTCGAACCTACAGAGCCATAATAAAGATAAAATATAATTATGTATGTAAGCGTGACCACTTATTTTTTTTAATATGACCACTTTTATATAATATATTTAAAATTTGTGTCCTTCATATTAGATCAAATTAAAATCGGCATGAATGGCCCATATTCATGCTAATTTTAATTTCATACTATGCATAAATTGTTTTGCGAAGATTAAGGACACAAATTTATAGCATTCTCATCGCCGTCGGTCACGGTTGTCGTCTGGCAGTAGTTATAGCATTGTGGTAGGGCATTTTGCGAATACTCGCCTAGCTAGCTACCACCCTCAAATCCATAGCATATCGGGCTGTATTTATTGCTATATTTAGCTGGCGTAGGAACACTGTCTCGCAAGATACAGTTTGTTAAAAACTAGTTTGTGAGGTAGGGCTCTGTTATTATTATATTGAGAAATTCTATAGCCTGCCAATTCCAATGTTTGTTTACTACTAATTTGTGTACTGTCTGTACTGGTATTATAATTATTCATATCTGGAGGTAGGCTAAATAATGAAATAAAGCAGTCTTGAACCAACCATCTTGTCGTTTACTTCATGGTGGCAGCGGTGTTTACGAAATTAATAGTTTTGTGTAGTAAATTTGCTTGAAAAACGTTTTACGGTGTGTTTATTATAATAGACAAGCGCATGAATGCATGAGGCAATACTGGAGTCAAAGAGAATTTTTTGAATACGCGGATAGTGTTATTTTCTACAATAATTTAGTTTTTGTTCCGCGTGAATTGCGAAGTGAAATGCTGTCACGCGTGCATGAGGGACATCTCGGGATCGACCGGTGTAAGCGTAGGGCGCGTGACGTCATGTACTGGGCGGGCATGGCACGTGACGTGGAGCTGACGGTGCGCCGGTGTCGCGTGTGCGCACACCACTCCGCGCGACCGATGCGCGAGCCCATGGAGCCACACATTATTCCGCATTTACCCTGGACAAAGCTAGGTTCTGATATATTTGGATACTCCAAAAAGTATTATTTAATTATTGCTGATTATCTTACAAACTACGTGGAAGTGTGTCCGCTCAAAAATACTACGTCTAAACAGGTGATTTTAGCAATGAAAGACCAGTTTGCCAGACATGGAATTCCCGAAGAGCTTATCTCTGATAATGGGCCTGGATATGCATCCAAAGAGTTTCGGAGCTTCGCGCAGGTTTAAGCACACAACGTCGTCCCCTAATTATCCACAGTCAAATGGACGAAGTGAACGCGCGATACGCACGATCAAAGAATTATTGAAAAAATGCGTAGACTCTGATGACGATTTCTACTTGGCCTTGCTTAATTACAGGTCGACATCGAGAGATAGCATAGTTAGTCCAGCTCAACTCTTAATGGGTCGTAGGCTCAATACACGTTTACCCTCGCATCCGGATAAACTACTGCCCGAGAGAAACAATTACCATGACCGTGAAAATATCGTATGTAACCAGGAGCAAAGTCGTCAACAATACGACAGCCGCGCGCGACCGCTCCCAGAACTGCGACCCGGTGACGAAGTCGTGGCAGTGGATGGCACGACAAGGCGCCGGGCTACTGTCTCCTCTCGTGCTCCGGAGCCACGTTCCTATTTTATCACGGATAGTTCAGGAAGAGTTCTTCGCAGAAATAGAAGGCACTTAATAAAACTACCCGTAAGTCCGTCTCCCCCGACATAGTTACACGAGACGATGCGTGAGGAAGATGCGAGTGCCGTAAATCTTTCCGAAGAAGACTCGGAAACTTTTAATTCTTGTGAAGACTCTGACGATGACACAGTGTATGACTGTTCACCAGATGTATCTCCGAATCACCCATATCAACATCGTCCTGAAAGGGCTGCTGCAAGACAGGCTAAAGAACGGTTTAAGAATTCAGTTTAGTAATAACTTACCTATGCCATAATATTTCTGTTTTTATAACTGTAGGTCAATGTGATACATATTTGTTCCTGTAACTGTAATAAAGGAAAATGATATTTAAATATTTAATATAATATAAAATTATATATAAAATAATAAAGTAATAAAGTCAAATAATATTTAGTGTAATACATTAAACCAGTTTTCATAACTATACCTTGCGAGATAGTCATGTTAAACTATACGTTATCATAGAGAATTTCTCTATGACGTTATATAAATAGTACCTATTATTAGTTGTACATGTTAGTCTTATAGCATGTTCAGAGTGACTTGCTCAATAGTATTATTAAAAATAAAATTTATCACCTTACCAACATTTTTGTCAATGCATGTTTTGGAAGATAAATAAGAAGGTGTATGTACCTACATTCTAAAAAAATAAATGAGGTAATGAAATGAAATATCTAGATGTATTTGTAAACAATAATACTATGTAAGTACAACAATTGCATGTTAAAGAAAATAAGAACGAGTACTATGCTAACTTAACTCGTAATAAAATAATTCAACACTCATTGTACACGAACCAATTGATAGGTAAATGTCTATTCAATTTATTTATTATGTTAAGGGAAAGATGTACAGGTATTATAATTATTCATATCTGGAGGTAGGCTAGATAATGAAATAAAGCAGTCTTGAACCAACCATCTTGTCGTTTACTTCACTGTCATTTATATGTATGACTGTTTGAAATAAATAAACATTATTATTATTATAGAGAGAAAATCTATCCCTCGAGTTGAAAATCTATCGCCAAGTACCTTATTGTGTGTTCCAGCCGCTGTCCTGAAGATACAGTAGTTCTAGGTTACACTGGTTCAGCGTCAATGCCTTATTAATGTAGTAATTTTCTCATATATAATAAATAACAAAAAACCTATGTCTTAGTTCTAAATTTATGAACCCTCAGGATAGCGCCAATATGCTGCAGAGCCCATCGTATCAGCTGCTTTCTGAGTTTTTAGCTCAACAGATCCCAGAGATGGCGTTAGCAGTGTAGTTTCCGTAGAACTTTGGTGTTATAATCTACCTACAAAATCATACAAGATACGCGTAGCAAATATTTTTGTTTAGCGGGTAAGGTGTGTATTTTTTATTCGTTTCACTGCTAAAAAACGCACATCGCTCCTCCGTGTTAGTTTATAAATTTATTTGAACAATTGAAGACACAAGAAATACGAGTAACATTTGATATATTCTCAGTAGGTATTGTACGGCCGTCACAGTGCAGTGTAACATATTTTGGGCAAGATTTTCTTGTGATTATTATGGATTAGTGTGTCGCCGGTTGGTCGCTTACAAAAACGCCGAAAACAATGTCTGCTATAAATCCCAACTTGAAAAATTTTTAGGCATAACGAGAATTGTTTAAGGTACGTTGGCTATTTACTACTGCATTATGTACCTTTATATGTATTGGTGTTTTCAGAGAGATTCATCAATTTGTTCTAAAGGTCAGCCATAATTTTAGGCACCGTAAATTATCGGTACGGAATTGCCAATTACACATTAGGTGTAGGCTATTTACACGACTCAGCAACCCTAATATTTCTTCAACTGGTAATATTCTTTCAACTGGATATATCTGTTATCACGTACCTATTAAATGATGTGAGTTTATCAACAAAAACTCCTACAATTCAATTTGTAGTTGTTAACCTAAAATATTCCACTGTTACCATATGCGATATCCCATATAGGCGGATAATTAAATAATTTGTGGTGAACTAACGCGGAGTGTGAGCGATACAGTGGACTGATATTCTCCCTAGGTTTAGAGATCCCACAGAAAGTCCCCAGATCGAAGGACGGAAGTTTTAGGTCTAAAATACAGTAATTTATATCATCGATCTGCTGTCGTGAATTTTCATAGATCAATAGTACGTGTAAAGTAGTACGGAAATAGCTTGCATGTAATCATATATGATGACGAGCCACATGTTTACATGCAAATATCACACATCGTACATTAGGGGCCTAAGATAGTATGTCGAATGTAGGAAACGAAGTGCAATAGTATTCCTTATATCATTTTATAAAAAAATAAATTGCTGGAATTGTACGTTTTGTTTGCTATTTGAATGTTTTTTATAACTAAATTTACACAATATTACAAAACATACAAACTCGTCAGCCAGCAGCGTAAATTACACGTCAGAAAATTTTCAAAGTATGTGTTAACGCCGGAAGTAAAGTTTCAATAAAACTTCGACACACTTCAACAAACACAAAACACACATCGACAAACATCTACATTGTACATCATCAGGTGGACAGTTTAGTGAATGGAATGTGGTGACGACAACTTGCCTACACATTTTATGATGAAAAAAATATTAAATTCATAGCGTGCGTTGCTTAAATGTTGATATTAATAAGCGTTTATTCATCGTCATCATCTGGTTACTGTTTTATAATTCCAATCTACCAAAGCATCAATTTCCTGGGCTTCTTAGCGTTGACAATAGTTCCTCTTTTAGCACCATTTATACCTTTAAAAAGACATAATATAATCGATGCGTATTTTCAAATAATAAAAATATGGTACCTTGACTAGTTGATATATCCAACTATAAGTACTTAGTCTTGCAGCCCTCATGCCGTTATGAATGTCGCGAAACTATTACTCGGAACACAAGCTTACATGTTTCGCAGATTACCTAATGGTTTTTAACTGATCAAATAGGTAAATCAACATCCACTGCGGTCGTTACTTGGATGGGTGGGATACTTGGATGGGTGACCGGCTAGTGGAATTCACTACAGAGCGTTTCCGTTCTTCAGAAGGCACTTTAAGCCTCAGTCGGTCGCGATTGTTATGTTAGGATGGCAGTCGTTAGAGCACGGTGATAAAGTACGCATAGTAATGCGAATGCCCAATTGTCATGCACAAGTAGGAAATTTGACATCAAGCAGCTAATGGTGTATCCTAGATACTCAGTAATTTTAGGTTAGCTTAAACAACACCCAAGGAGTAAATTTTTGAAACGTTTAGTCAATTGTTTCTATAAATAGTCTGTTTGTGGTTTATGTTAAGATTATATCCACTATAAAAGGACCTAGGCAAATATAAATGTTAGCCTTGTCGTAATTTGCTACAAAGCTGAATTTAAAAACCTGTTCTAACCCAATATACTTGATGAAGAGTAAATTTATTATAGGTTGATTTTAGTACTTACTCTAAGTAGTTTTTGTTACAACAAATACAACAACTATTTTATTCATGCACAGATACCAACTTTATTCTAAACTTCATTATAAACTCCTTAATACAGCGGGTTTTTCAACGAGGCTACACTTAAGAACTTAAACATAATTATCTTAAATTTATAGCTGAGAGCCTAGCTTTTGACCACTTTTTCACCTGGTAATGATAAGTGATAATGTGGTATTTTTTATGGCGGTATGCCTTTATTAAACAAAATACTACGAACTATATATATAACACTACAGCTAAGTACTACAATAAAATCATTTAGACAACCTATAAGTCATAGCAGACTCATAGGCAGTCGAAATGCTCCAGCCCAGTACCAGCTGGCAGCGTGCCCAGCATGCTGGCAGCATTGCCCCGTTGAATTGCAATGCTTATTCGTTAAGCCAAATATGCGCCAGCATTTTGATCACGCGTCGCATCGACCAAGCGCTCAGATAAGTTTTGGAAAGTACGATGAGCTCCCGGTGCCCACGGACCCAACGTCTCTACACCAAACGGCTCAAATTATGTAACCCATACCGAGGTTAGCATATTTGCGCCGCTTGAGCCGCTCCGCCGAAGTAGCCGCAGCGCCAGCCCTCACGTTGGTTTCAGAAAGATGTGACGGCGCTAAAGTGTCTACGCAAGAAGCGTCCCACACTAAGGGCCGTCCTAACTTCCACGGAACCAGAGTCATGCCGGCAGGTCTTTTACCATCGTCACGCATCAGACCATTCGGTTCGAGAATAGCTGCAACATTGGGCCCTGTAAAAGCCCGGCTAAAGTTGTTATTCAGTATAGCCTTGATTTACTGGCTCTCAAAAATATAGATATTCGACATTTTTACGATACTTTGTTCAAGTACTAGTCTTGAGAACACTGAACTGAGAAGTGTAAATCAAGTCTCTCCATTCGCATGATTTATGCAACATTGCACACTGCATACAAGATATTCAATACATCCGGGAACCTAAAGCTCCTCTATTACGGGGTCTATCACAACGTTGCACAGCTGGAAGATGATATCCGTCTACCCATATTGTATAATCTGTTGTCTATTGTTGCCCGTACAACACTGGTACAGGTTCAATATGGATCGTAGACACTTGTGAAACTACAAAACACAGTTTTAAGCTTTACATACTCTGTTGTTATTTTATAATATCTGAGCTTAGAAAGAAAGAAAGAAAGAAAGAAAGAAATCATTTATTAAGGACATATTACACACGACAGCAAACAAAATACAATACAGTAAATACAACACATAAAAATATACCTATAAAAGTATGCAGTCTTAATTTGTACATAAGGTAAAAAAAATTATAACATATCTACAACAAATGTTCAACATAAAAAGAAATTTAAAATAACTACTGTCATGTGCAGTCCAAAAAAGGACTTGGCTCAGCATAATGCTGCAGACAAACCTACAGCGCTGATTTTCAGCCAAGACCTAAGTGACGCACGGGCACAATTTATAATAAAAGAAATACAATTGTTCTAGACTTATTAATATTTTATACTAATAAAAAGTTAAATTTAAAAGAAACAAGCAGACAAAATCATAATAACAAGGAAACGTAAAAGAAAGTATAAAACGTTAGATAGTAAAAATATAGAACATTAATAAACGGAACCAAACCACTCAATAAAAAAAAAAAAAAAATAACTAATCAATAACGTGACACCGTCAAAAAAAAAAACAGTACATCGACTACTAGCCCTTTGTTACATTATCTGCCTATAAACATGCTGGAATTTTTATTTATTCGATAAACAGTTAGCTTATAATATAATATGATTTATGATGAACCCATTTACATGTAAAACTAACGAATAAAAACAATATAATTTAATATTAATTATAAATTCTCTTTAAAGTTAAACCTATTAAATATTTTTGAAATTTGTTGTAAATCAATTATTATTGATTTTCTTTTGGAATTCTAGCAAATGTAATTTAAATTTATTCCTAAAATTAGGCTTGTACTTTAATATCCTTAAGGGAGGAGGAAGCGAATTCCAACACTGTGGCAGAGAAACGAAAACTTCCGCGAAACGCAGCAGTGCGGTGTCGAGCGGTAATTAGGAGATAAGATGATGCCCTAGTGGTATATTTATTATGGTCTTTGGCCCAAACAAATTTTGAAAAAAGATAATCTGGCTGTTGAGACTGCACCACACCAAACATAAGTGTAGCAAGATGAAGTTCTCTTCTATGCTTCATATTGAGTATGTTGTGGTGGTTTAGGAAAGGAGAAACGTGGCTACGTGGTGGTATTCGAAAACAAAAGCGGGCACATGCGTTTTGAACTCGTTGGATGAGGCGAGAGGTTTTAGCAAAAAGACGAGGACCATAGACACAGTCAACATAGTTAAATTTGGAGAGAATAAGAGAATCTACTAGAGATATACGAAGTTCAGTACTCAGATAATTTCGAATTTTATACAGAACTTTCAACCGGTAGAAACAGTTACTGACACATGCAGATACATGACGCTCAAACCTTAACTGTTCATCAAAAATAAGACCAAGATTTTTAGCCTCAGAAACTCTCTCTATTACTTCTCCACTTATAGACAACATAGGATTCAACATGGTAATATTTTGTATTTGATGCTTAGTGCCTAAAATCATATACTTAGTTTTTTTTGCATTTAGGATTAATGAATTTGACATTGCCCAAGCCTGAACTCTTGCCAGATCTTCATTTATCTTAACCTCTGCGTCTCTTAGTTGATCAGGCCTGAATGAAAAATATACTTGTATGTCATCAGCATACACATGATATTTACAGTGTAAAATTTTCGATGTTACATCTGCACTGTATAGAATAAATAATAATGGACCAAGAATTGAACCTTGGGGTACACCACGGGTAACTTTATATTCATTCGAATACGTAACCTGACCATCATCTTTTTTCAACTCTACCACTTGATGTCTATTACTCAAATAACTATGAAACCATTGAATAACATGTTTGTCAAAGCCGTAATAATTTAGCTTTGCTAGGAGCAATGTTGTATCAATGGAATCAAAAGCCCGTGAAAAATCAAGTAACACTAATATTGTACCCATACCTTTATCAAGTGCTGTGATTATATTATCAGTAACATCTAATAGTGCAGTGTTAGTACTTCTTACCTTACGAAACCCAGATTGCATATCAGGTAATATTTTGTGGTTTTCTAAATAAACCATTACTTGAGAATATACCACTTTCTCGAGCACCTTAGAAAGGCAAGGTAAGAGGCTTATAGGCCTTAAGTCTTTAATATCAGCAGGAGAGGTAATTTTGGGTATAGGCTTAACTACTGCCGTTTTCCATGCCGTTGGGAATACTGCACTAGTTATAGATTTGTTGACTAAAGTGATATTTGGTCAATACCCAAGGCATTCGATTTAATTTCTCTAAGTAGTTTTAAAGTCGTCATAGGGTTAATAGTTTCAAATGAAAAAGTACCACTGCCAAATTTATGAAACTCAAAAAATGTGAGATCAGAAATGCTGACCGGCTGGATACCGGGAATATGAAGAAAACTTTCACATATGGCATTGGCATTACTGAATTGTGGTAGAAGATCTACAGGGTTAGGTGGCAAGACTTTAGTTTTTAAATTTTTCCATAATAGTTTTGAGTCCTTAAGATTTTTATTAATATGTTGCTTAAAAAATACTCGTTTTTCATTATGTAACGCTAAAATTACTTGATTTTTCAAGTTTTTATAAAAGTTTTTATGGCTATCTAGTTTAGTTTTAAGAAATCTGGCTAGTGCCGCATCACGTAGACGCATCATGAGCTTTATATTTTCAGTTAACCATGGACTAGGTTATTCCTTTACAATGATTGATTTTAGAGGGGCGTGTAAGTCAAAAAGTAGTTTAATAACATTACTGAAGTCATTAACTAGATCATCAATATGATTTGCTGCGGAAATTAGATCCCATCGGATAGATTCTAAGTCATTGGTGAATAAATCAAGACAAATGTCTTTAAAAGGTCTGTATGTTAGACACCGTGGCACCATTTTGGGCTTCTTAAAGACAAACTCGCACGTAATAAAGGCATGACCTTTCTCTGATCCAATAAGTTCGACACAAATATTTCTTGAACGTACATTTGAACACACCAGATCAATTAAGGTTTGACTGCCAGCTGTAAAATGAGTGGGTTTGTCTATGAGCTGTGTAAGGCCTGTATCCTTCAAGAATTCTATAAAGCGCTGAGTTTTGGCGTCACTAATATCAAGAACATTTATATTAAAATCCTAGAAGGATCAGCTGATCACAATCTGAAAATGAGTCTACTGATTCCATGACTGCATCTAGAAAAGCATTTACATTTACCCATTGAGGGCGATATGCTGTGCCAATTACTAATTTAGATGATTTGATCTTTAACTTTAGCCACATCTGTTCCACATTGGGGCTTACTGGGAAAGCACAAGATCGAACACTGACCCCACGTTTAATATAAAACCCAATACCTCCACCACGTTTTTTGACACATTCTTCAATAGGGCGCGGAATGTGACGAAATCTATAATTAGGGACGAAAGCGGCTTTATTATCTTCACCTAGCTTGAGCCATGTTTCATTTATTGCCATAATGTCCACAGAGTGCTTATCCATTGCCGCAATGAAGTCATCCTGACCAGTATTTAAAGAACCAGCATTATGTAGGCCAACCTTGAGAAATTTGTTATTACCCATTATCAAAAACCGTAAATATTATATGGATAACAAATATTCTTGTGTAGAAACAATTGCTGGTATAATTAGTAATAAACTGATGTCGGCAAAGATATGCTACGTCTCCGTATACGTATTTTAGACGGCAAAGAGACGATAGATATAGAAATAAGAAGTATATAATAATTATTTTGGTTCGTTCAATTAAAGCAAATAATATTTAGAAACAACTATTGACACAACGGCAGCAATGTTTTTTTATAGAATATGCATTCATTGAACTGGCATATAAACATATAATGTTTGACTTTATAACCTTGTACCTATTAAGGTACAAGGTGCAAGCGAAAGTATACACTATGGCTCTTATTAAATGAACGATGTATCGAATTTCTAATATATATACATATTTATGCTTATAAATATAAAAGGTGTTAAGGGCTTCTAGATATGATAACAATACCCGTGGTACATTACGACTCTTTCCTATTCTTATGCCAATACAAGTGATAAAGCGGCTTAAAACCAAGTGGGAACTTAAAGCAGTAGTAGGTAGGTATTTATACATAATAACAGAAAAATGACGCAAAGTAACCACTCCACTATTACGAAGGTTTATTTCACAAAGAATCAATACAATATTGGTACAAAGCAATAAAATATAAAGTATTTGTACGGAACCATGTGGCGGTAGGAGTACAGTTTTGCAAATAAATAAAATAAAATTCGATAAAAATTTTATGACACTAAAAACTAAACAAAAACAAGGTTTTAAAGGATTTTTTTGGTTTTTCATATGCAAGTTGAAATCATCGTATTGTGTAAAATTATTTAACAAACTGGGATCAAAGTACAAATATTGAGATGTTAAACGAAAGGTCCAATTAATTACAAGTACCGGTAGGAAGGGGCATAGATTCAATAACATCGAATATATCAAAAAGTAAAAATTCTTTCAATGTCCATTTCCTGCCGAATGCGGGAGTAAGGGGTCCCTTGCTCCTTACGGACATAAATTCGTCCTTCTTTCGTCCAACAATATTTCCACGTGTGTTCTCGACATTGCTCTCTGGCTTTCGCAAAAAGTTGACTATTTATTCTGGTGAGGCGTTCATTAATGTAAATACGGGTAGGAGGGCCTTTAACACCGAGTTCCACAGAGGTTAGACCGCGCCGGACGCGCGCTGCCTGGAGATAAGCATCACGGGTGGAACGCCGCGAGAAGCGTACTGCTATGCGGCGCGAGCGCACCTGCGACGGTGAGTCACCCTGCATGCGGCGAGGGGCACCCTCTCTCTCGGCGAGAACGATGTCACGCTCATCCAACTCCATACCCATTTTAGTGCTCAAGAGTAGTGCAGTATGTACAAGGTTCTCCCCTTTTTCCTCCGGGAACCCTGTTATCAGTACGTCATTGAGTAAGAATTCCTGTTCACGGTCATTCATTTGCACCTTTACCTCCACGAGAGCTTGTTCCAAAAAACTTACGTCTAAGTTAGGTGTAGTATCCCGAGCCTGTTCTAAAGCCACTATTCGCGCATCGAACACATCCATACGCTCATTAAAGGCGGTACGGATATCACCCATCTCCTTCTTTAGCTCCTTAATTTCCTCGCAAACTGTACCAACATTATCCTTCGAAATTTGAAATTCTGAGGTCATAAGGTTATATATTTTATTAAATTGCGACCTCATTTCCTCCCTGAGAGTCCGAACCGCTTCGACATTGTCTTGGTTTGGTGACACAGAAGGCGATGATTTAGGTTCCTCGCTTACCATAAGATAGGTGTCCTGCACGCCCCGGATTGGCGTCGAAGGGTCGCGTCCCTTAGGGGTTTTGGATTGGCAGTCACCGCACCTCCAAGTGTCAGAAACAGTCACGCCTGCCGGTACCCTAACACATTCATAGTGGCTTTTAGAACCACATTTGGAACAATTAACTCCATCTTTTGTTCCCATAAATTTTCCGCAAGCCGCGCATTGAGGCATGATCGAAATGAAGTGAAGTTAGACACAGCTAGAACCAACAAATAAATCGCAATAGCGAGCTGCCAGATGTAGTATCCGTACTCACGTTCAGATGGCGGTGTTAGCCAAAAATTTATTTCCGCAATATATTATTTGTTTTTTAGAATATTGACGAAACACACTAATAATTCGCGTTCCACTTCACAACCGTTAAAAAATCAGTTCACTGACATGGATTTGCATACGGGATGCAGAACAGTTGTTTGTTTTACGAAACAACAATATTAAAACTCAATATTGTGGGTAGATCGAGCATACAGCTGATAATCAATAAATTACATTCAATGATAACTTAACTTTCACTGTGATATTTGAGCACATAACACTTTCACTAAGACTTTGCACTATGCTTTATTGTCCCTTAACTTTCTTTGACGTTAAACTATAGTATTATATTTTTTATGAATAAAACAAAAAGAGAGCCCGTGTATATGATAAGACGACCGTGACGTCACTCCTCTTAATATTGTGTTACAAGGTTTTTAACTTAAATCTTGAAATGGTTCGGCCACGTAGGTTGCAGTCAAAATACTTTTATAACATGTCACGATATAAATAATAATAGCAGCAAATTTAAAATTTGAGTTTTGACTCATTGTCATGTTAACTCAATTAGTTAGAGCATACCCCGGCTAAAGGGGTGAATGGACGCGGGTTCGAATCCCGCACATGACTTAATTTTATTCTCTCGTAAGTTTGTAATTTTGTAATATAATCCGCAGAGCATGCTTTAATGCAAACATAAAAATATTAAAATTATAGGGTTGCGTCATCCTTAGCAAGTTTAAAGCTAATTGCAAAATTAGTCTTGTTTGTAGTACAACGTAAGTTGAA
Organism: Plagodis dolabraria; assembly: GCA_963854805.1. NCBI lineage: Eukaryota > Metazoa > Arthropoda > Insecta > Lepidoptera > Geometridae > Plagodis > Plagodis dolabraria. The sequence goes on along the minus strand of OY978448.1, from coordinate 21,629,719 downwards.
ATATAGATGTAGCTCCATCCCAGTACGATTGTTAAAGAACGATAGGAAAAATTTGAGTTCTGACTCGTTGTCATGTTAGCTCAATTGGTTAGAGCATACCCCGGCTGAAGGGGTAGATGGACGCAGGTTCGTATCCCGCACATGACTTAAATATTTTCTCGCGTAAATTTGTAATTTTGTAAAGCAAATTTAAATTTATTCTTCCTTTCTTTGCTCTCATGGATATAATATAGGAAAAGTTGTATAGGCGTCGAAATTGTTTTCAGTGCAAATTAATATTTTGACCATTTCGTACTTTAACGTGGGTTAAGATAAAGCAATACAGAATGAGTTTTTAACCATTGGTTTTTTTACTAAAAAAAACACTTTAAACTATATAGAACACTGTAGCTACAACAAAGAAAGCAGTTAGGCAATCTAAAGGCCATTACATGCACAGAGGCAGTTCAAAAACTCGACCTCACTACAACAGACAGATACTCGACAGATATCCAACTTGACGGACTCTATTCTTCACTTCAATACTCGCCTAGCTAGCTACTAAGTTAGCCAGGCAAGAATTCGCAAAATGCCCTTCCACCATGAGGTGAAGCTGAAGCCAGCGGTAGGGATGTGGACCTGCGGCACGGCAATCCGTAGCCATTACCGCTCGGCTATCACTCCTTCGAAATTTAGATATTATGCGATTTCATTGCATTTTGACCGATTCTTATACTAATAATGACAGAACCTAGACCATGGATAGTACGTGTCGTATGGAGCAACAAAACTCAAGACATTTTGGAAGTCAACTTATAACCAAATAAAATATCCACTTAGAGACCAAATTTCTCACACGAATTATAAAAAAATATCATTCTTTCCAGTCTTCTTTCCGATCGCAGTTAACGGGCTTATTTTCTTTAGAGTTTTTTAATATTAGTAGTTATTTATCTGTAGCAATCAAAAGTTGCAAGGAAATTATATTAAATGACTAACAGTGGATTACTCCTTATTATACAGAGTTATTAGATAAATGCTAACAACTTCAGTATTGACTTCTGATAGACCTAACAAACATTTTTAGATGAATAATTTTTTTTTCAAGCACTATGTCCACCTGATGTTAGAAGTCACTTGTGCCTGTAATTTATTAGTTGATATTATATTTTATTTACTACTTTCCTCATTGTAAATATTCAAAAATCTATTCAAAGGGAGCTTGTGGACTACCTCTGAAGACATACAGTATACAAGACATACAACATTAGTTCTACGACTTTACTCAAAATTTAATACATCAGTCAGAAAAAAACATTAAGATTTTCTAGTACGGTCTGACACTTTTAAGTTCTTTGTTTAGTAGTAAAAGACAATGCCTACTCCGAGCTAACACCGCCCACCACGGCAACACTGGACCATTTTCAACCAATGAATTATTGTATGAAGCCTAAGAGACGTAACTACATAACTGGTACCACGAGGATCTTTTTATGTTTGGGTTTATAAAAATGGGTCATGTTCAATAAAAAATACTTACAGAATGTCAAGAGCCAGCATTTGCGAGCAATTTCTATATGTAACCTCCAGCCTGTGATGATTGCCGTGCCCCGACTGACTCATCTGTATACGCGACTTCATTGGCCCCCATCTGTTGCTCATACAATGTGTTACTCGAACTTTACATCCTTTAGCCACGTAACGGTAAACACGACTACAAATCGACTACATTTCATTTCCATCTCAAACTGAAAAAATATCTGTTTCATTACAAATATCCAATTTATATCGTGGGCGGATAGGCTACGTAAATGTTATGGAATAACTAATTAATTTCTAGTAAACTCCTGAATTCACGTCAGAATTTCAGATTATATCATGAATAGTCTTTGGAAATGTTATACAGTGTGATTGATAGTTAGCCTATTATTGTTATGCAAGTTGATAGATCAGATATGTTGCCACTGTATTTGATATAGATATCCGGTATCAACAAATGTTTAGATATCATAAACGAAATTAATTTAAAAACATTACCTACCACATTTTAAACATATATTATCGACACAATAACATAAATTAGTGGTCACACACGCAATTATTGCGTCACTGCTTTACGTAACATCTACGTTTGTTATTCTATTCTATTTGGGGGTAGTATTAATAATATTACGGACAGATTACGTGGAATATATCATATCGGAGCTTAATTATTTATGGTTGGGCTCACCGAACGAAATAGTTTTTGTAACCTTTTCCTACCCTTGTAACAAATGAACAGATTTTTGTAACACTTTATTAAAGCCAATTAATTAATATTTGAATCCATGCACATCAGACTTAAAAACTGTATGTCTTAGGCAAAGGATTCTATAGGCGCAGTATATTGCGTCACTTGTCACGAAATGCATCTGTTATAGGCAAAGGATACCACTTTACATCAGATGAGCCTCATGTGTGTTCCGTTATAATCCCATTAATAAACAAAATATATTTTTTATGGTATTCCCAGTATTTTTAGACACTCTTTATACAGTTTTTTTTTATTTAAAGTCGTATGTCCACCGCCGCCATCACCCGAGCGCCGTCATCCTGGCTGACGAAGTGTCGACTTCGGCGCGATCGCCAGAACTCGGCTGAGAATTAGACAGGCCGAAACAACTCTCCAAAGCATGTTTACTTTAGACTTGCAACTTTAACTGGCTACTTCTAAATGAAGATTTGGTATTCACTAATGAAGTTAATAAATAATGAAGAATATTATTTATATGTAGCAGCCCGTGGGTGGCGGGCTAGAATGTCATCCCCCCCGTGTCTACCCGCAGGTGTCGTTAGAGGTGACTAAGTATAACACAACAGAAGGTGGGCAGCAGCGATTCCTGAGAAACTAATATCTCACACTACAATCCCCAAAACGCCTGCCAAGCTGGTTGATTAAGTATGCCAAAACCCCAATATGGCCGAGGCTGTGTTCAGCAGTGGACAATCCAGCTGATGCAATAATATCTCGTGGAGGGGACCATCATCATCATGGGCAGTCAAGATATAGATATATATAAATATATATACGCCCCGTGGGGTGCCGGGTTAGAATTGCACCTCCCCATATCATCCCGTGGGTGTCGTAAGAGGTGACTAAGGGAAAAATACTAGAAGGTGGCCAGCAGCGCCTTCCAAAGAACTGCCAACTTACACTGCGATTCCCAAGACACCTGCCAAGCGTAGGGATTATGGCAAATACCCCCTTAATAGAAATTAAATAAATATAAGAAGTTATGAGGCGACGATATTAAGTTATATATGAATAATATGTATATATATATATATATATATATATATATATATATATATATATATATATATATATATATATATTTATATATATATATAACATTGCCTGCGCACTATATTTCTAGAGGCTTTTTTCCACATTTAGCAGATAACTTTCAGCGTGATGGTAGTTGGATAACTTTATTAACATTCACCGAAAGTTTAACTTTTAAATAATCAGTGCTGTAATAGTGTTATTTTTGCCCTACACGCCAGACAAATGCCGTCACTTCATATTGAATTTAGATGGAAATATTTATGGATATGGATATTTTATGAAAAAAATTAAATCCAAAATAATAAAATTAGAACCTCAGTAAACTTTAATTTTTTATTGACTCGTGTTTATTTTTGCTTAATTTGACCGCTTGCAATACGGTATAAGTTTAATAGGCGGTTAAGGTAACAAAGTATTGGAATCGGACTAGCTACGTTTAAAAAATATATACGTTAATTTTTTAATCTGGTTTCTCAAGCGCAAATTATAGACCAAAATATATCTGTAATTCATTGTAAAACTCAAATTGGAATATGCGACTGTTTGTCAACATTTACCTATAGTAATGTATGATTAAAATCCAATGGTTTACATAAAAATGATTAAAATAAGATCATTTTCCAATTTTTTGTAATTTTCGACATTCCAATAGATGGTTTTCTTAACTAAAGGATTGTTAAGGGCATTTTTCTTTTTGGTCATTCCAAACACCCAGGTATTAAACTATTACATTTCTATTACTCAACGTGTGCAGTTTACTCAACTTCAAATTATTTTACTTCCCACCCAATATTTTTGTTGTTGTAGTCAATGATTTGAGCATAGCAATCAAGTTCCTTTTCAGAGTCAAATTGACCAATATCAAATTGCATACAATTCAGTGACATTCTGCCTCATCCGTCGTGACTGTGTAATCGTAATTAATGCTTCGAAGATAACGCGACAGCCGCGGCACCCTTCTTTATGATACCCTTTTACACTGTGCCTTTCGCAGAATGACGGCCGTTTTACGACGACGACTACAAGAAACTGGGTGTAATGAGTGTGTGTAAACATGGCTCCATGCACCATTTTAAATAGATGCGTGATGGCGGTTTCATATAATTAAGGCAACCTTGTTTCTCGCTATTTCAATTGTTTATCATTCCAAACGCTATATAATTATGTAAATCATAACTGGTTCTCAAGAACTGCCGCCAGAATACACTTTTAGGTGCTTGGCGACAGATTTTCTACTTGGGGGTGGAGCTAGCCAGGCAAGCACTTCCAAAATGTCCTCCCAGCCTCCCAGCAGTAAAGCTCAAGCCTGCGGTGGGGATCGAACCATGGACCTGCAGCACCGCATTCTATAGCTACAACTGCATTACTTTAATTGCTTCAAAAATTCAATAATGTTTATATAATAATTGATTAAAACTCACGTAAGTTTGACTCATATTAAATGATTATTTTCAGCCGATTTAACTTACGGTTTGTTAACGTCGAGAATGCGTCTCGACCGGTTTCGCGACCTTCAGAGTCGCTTCATTACGGAATGACTTCATCACCTGCGCTCATGATCGCGCCGCGCATGCACTGGCGGTGACGTCAGAGCGAGCGAGGAGGGCAGTAGCGCGTGCGGCTCACTCCGCGGCCGCCGCCCGCCGCCCGCTACCGCCAGTGCATGCGCGGGCGCGATCGTGAGCGCAGGCACTCCGTGATGAAGCGACTCTGAAGGTCGCGAAACCGGTCAAGACGCATTTTCGACGTAATACAACCGTAAGTGAAATCGGCTGAAAATAATCATTTAAAATGTTCATATAGAACTCGCGAATATTTGGCCATTCCTGATGTTTACATGAAGAACACGCTGTACCATAGTTTTGCATACAAACATTATTTAAATATCACCAAATAAATCGATTGCTATGACTTGTCAGCAGGTTGTAACTCGCCACTCATTCATGTCCAATAAATGGAATCGATAACAATCGTTTTATTTTTGCACAAAAAAAGTCTTATTCACCTAATTATTTATCGATACTACATTTTTAATTCCATAATATTATGTTTGCATAACCTAGTCATACTTTCAGAAAATTAATTATAATGGCATACACCAATCAACTCCCTCGTTAAAAATCATTCTGAATTATCCAAAATATTAACTGCAGCTGTTGTTGCAGTAAATTGAATACACAAATATTTAACTGCGATGAAAATGTACATTACAGAAATTAAGCCTCATCTGACGTCACAGATGATGGCGTCAAGTGTGTTAAAATAATTAGTATACAGTCCGTTCACAGTTATTTATATACGTCTGACATTTCAGAAAATATGTCTTGCTTGGGAGCATTACTTGCTTTTCAGCACTTCAATGTGTTCAAAAGCTTCTTATATGTATTATTTTGCATATAATGCTTGTATTTAGGTGATACATGGAAATTCGGTCCACCAATAATATTTTACCTAAGACAGGTCACTGTCATTAAATTATCATTCTAAAACACTCTAATGCATTAAGTTTACAAAGTTTGCTGAAAAGTGTACCAAAAATAAAATAGTATTGCTATATGATGCTCAACACAACTGTGCATTGAGGATGACTTATGTATAAGTCGTGTTAGGAGTTTGCAAAATATTAAAAACTTGAAAGTTAGGTTGAAAGAATATTTTACTACTTATGAAGAAGAACAAGAAACTCTTCAACACGACACTAGTGAAATATAAGCTGAGTAATTCAAAACAGAAAAATATGATTTAATTATTCTTCTTATTTAATTAGTTTTAGTTTTAATTTAGCATCTTAGATTCAGCGCATTGTTTGTGTCACAAATGAAGCATTTTTCTTTCTTTATTTCTTTCAAAGAGTGTATAACTAACGAAGGTTATAAAACGTGCAATTAAGTCATTAATTAAATAAACAACGTTAACAAACTCCATTTCTTCATATATTTGTGAATTTATATCTGAAATAAACACAGAACGAAAAAAGGGATCGTTATTTTAATAAATAATGTTTTAATGCGATAATGGTGGAAAGTCACGTGTGTGGCATCAATTACTATTATTGGTTGTGGTTTAGTATCAGATTGTGCTCCATATTTCTCAATTTGAATCAATTGCAATTTAGGCGTAAACCACCTGTTTGGTTTAGAATTTGGAATTAAAGTCATTCAAAGTGGAGTTAGTACTACTCACAGCAATTTATTTTGTCAAAACTTGCAACCATAAACGTTTAAATGTTAAAAGTAAAAAGTTAAAATGTTAAAAGAAAAAAGTTCTACCTTATACCTGCCAAAATATAAGAATAAAAGGAAAAATTAAAAGCTGTGTTGAAAACTGACGCCCGTCTCTGAGTCCAAGAACGATGGAACCTCATGATCATTTAACATGAAAAAAATAAAACACGAACCTAATCTGTTACAACAATAGCTTTTCTAAATTGTAATGTTGTGTTTAGATGATAACTAGGATATTTTGATTTATAGTTATAAAAAAAATAATTCTCATTTGATATTAAAAGACGAATTACTTATCATTCCATGGATTCACCGTGCGGGTGCCGAGTCCATAGCGTTGTGGAGGAAAAGGCTAGAGGAGCCTGGGATTTGTAACCCAGGGAGTAGGGTTAAAGCTCCTTTACGATGACATCAATGCTCTCCTTCACCGCTGGAGCCTCCCTCCTGCCTAGCCAAATTTGGTAAGATCCAACTAGTGCCGCCTTAGATACACGTCCTGGGTTGAAAGTTACGATTGTTCTTGTCAGAACAAGGTCTTTAAGTCATATAGGGATTTTGCTGGTATAAATTAGCATACAAATTAACCACATGACCGTTTTTGGTTAATTCATTTGTTAGGTAATAATATTTGTTTCTTTTTATTTTGTGGTCTTTAGGTATGTTTGTTTCCCACGGCACAGTAAGCTCTATAAGTACTACGCGTTTTAGATTATTTCAGTGTAGAAATATGAATGGTCTAGAAGACGAAACACCGACATCCTCGGGAATTTTGTAGTGTTTTTCATAAGTGTCCATCAAAAGATTCCAATCAGGAGCTGCGCCTAAGATGTAGTAAGGCTTGGATTAAAATTTTGTAGATGACCCATCTTTTATAAAACCGACGCGTCGTTGTTCGTGGTCAAGCCATTTTTTGCTGTAGCTACCGAGAGATTTGGCGTTTCTCGTATGATTTCGAGGGCTCTACCATGGTGACGTGAATAATGACCCCTATCAAGGAGCACATTGCATCCTACCAAATAAGTGCCTTGCTATACCTATCGCTCCCGACATATTTGTCGGGAGGCAATAAGACTGCAAGACTTTTCGGTGGCTTTCCCCCATGTCACTAAGTGAAAAGTGTATACTTTTTTATTTTATACATAATATTTTATTTTGTGACGAATCACGCTAAGGTCCTCAATAGAACCTAAATAATTTAATATCTGTATTATGTGACAGTGTTTCTGGCAACTAAATATTATTTTATATTATTTAATTTCAAAATGATACAGGAAAAAAACTTTGTCTTAATACATAGCAGGTATCTTAAGTTCCTTGTAATTTTAATAGGTATGATATAAAATTATTGTTAGCGCTAGAAAGTAAAAAAAACAAACAGTGGTTATGCAAACTTAAACTAATTTAAAGTCTCTTGACTAGAAATTAAAGGCCTAAGCCTTCTTATCAGCCAATTTGTAAAGATCCTCGAGGAAATTCTGTTTACTTTTATTATACGTATTTCGCCGTTTCTAGCTCAGCAGCGTTACTAATACAATAATATGAAAAGTTAGTAGCTAAAATATGAGCTTCAACGAAGTATTTTAAAGGCTTCAGCACGTAGCTACAAGGTCCATTTTGACATTAATGACGGTTGTATAACTTGATAGTATCTTCCATTTCAATGTAGGTTCTGAGCGCCTACATAAATGTAGACGTTCCAGACATAAAATCATATATACGTGCACATATTTAAATATATTCACTAAAATTTTTGTATTATTCCTAACAAAAAAATGATTCATACCCCCCGCTGACATAAACCTAAGAAATTCAGAAAAAACATAAGTTGATGGAGATGGAAAACTGGAATGAGAGGAGGCTACAATCTTCAGCTGAAATGTCGATTTATGTTTAGCTGAATATATGGATTTCGAAAGCACTGTCATAAACTTAAAAAAATATTCAATGTTTTTCAGTCCAATAAACATTAATGTGACTTTAATATTAATGAGATATTATTTCCAATGAATCAAAAGAAAATGGCGTGTTCAAAGTTTATAAAACTCCGTGAAAATACTAAATGGCACAACTCATTATACTTTTTGACAGCTTGCTTTGTTGTGAAGTATCTTTTCTTCTGAAATGGTTTATTTCAGACTGGTGATGATTTGTTCACGAATTAACACTATGAAAAAAAGTTAATGGTAAATTTCATGGAGTCATTTAGTTGCATTTTCAAATCAACAGGTATGTGCATATTTCTTTAATTGTATAGTGCTGTGTTGCAGTTCTTTGATCTGTCCGCTGGCAGCAGTGTGGTCACCATATTTCTAGAAGAATGTAAGAGATGCTACTGAGTTTGTGGGTAAACCACAGACAAGTAAATATCTTAAAATTCAATTCTGATTGTGGTGAGAGGACAACTGTACCATCTTGCATTTCCCATCAGGTATTAAAAAACGCTGTATTGGATCAATTTGCGTTCTCTTTTCATTGTAAATCTATATATATTTTTTAACAAATTATTGTTAGCATGAACAAATACTTTGTACTGGTCGTAGTCACGTGTAAAGCAGAGTGATATTCCTATTGTGCCAATGTGAGTGTAGTCACTATTGTCTGGATAAAAATACTAAATCCTTCTGATGTTTTAAGACAGATTGAGAGGTGTGGAATGCGTGTGCGTGTAGATTGGTGAGGGTGTTTTTGTTACCAGTGTCCTTCGACAAGTAGTGGATACAAATACTTTTTATATCAATTTACTTATAAGATTTATTGAGGTTTTATAGTGTATTGTATCAGACGGATTGTCCACTTCTGAACACAGCCTCCTCCATTAAGAGGGACATTTAGGGCCTCCTCCATTAAGGGCATCTCGCAGTATCAGATAACAGTTCCGCAGAAGGCGCTTTCTGTTTTTTTTTTGTTACCCACGCGAAGAGATGAGGTTCGAGGAAGAGGTGACGTTCTTTCCCGGCACCCCACGAAAAAGGAGTTTCAGTTTTTTTCCTAGTGTATATATGTGATTTAACCCGTCAAAAATATTGAATCATTATTGGTCAAACTACGTATTACTCGTACATAGGTACACCTTTATTTTACAAGTAGTGTGCGATCATTACGTCAATTTTGAAAAAAAAAAACTGTATATTATTTTTGTTATATTCAGGCCGAAGTATGTATGGCGACAGCAAGCAAAAGTTGCAGGCTGCTTGCGAATCAGGAAACTAACAGCCGCAACATCAAACACCAAATGGCCTAAAGGAATCTTTTCGTCAATCGCGGCACCCGCGACCGGCACGCAGGCTAACACAGGTAAAAAAATATTTTTAACATGTCATTAAAATAAAAAAATACGGAGTGGTTTATCATTTATCAGTAATCAAGGCCAACAGTTACTAAGTGTTGTCAGTTGCTAGGTTATAAGACTCAACTAATTCATTTTCGCCGATATGTATGAAATTATGATTAGATTAACCACGTGGGTATTAGCTTAACCAATTATGTAGGTTATAATTATATTCATGTATACGTTCTATAGGTGATATTTTTTTTATTGAAATACAATAAATCCTTTGTCGGACTGAATTAGTGTGATTTTCTATCAGTGAACAAATTTCAGAATTGAATTTACAGCTTAGAGATTCTGCATAAAACATACTCATATAAGAAAATAAGCTCTTCGTTACAAGACGAATAGGTGCGCCTTAGGCTCTGAAATAGAATAATTTTTAAAGATATTAGATAGCTATGAAGAGATATGTATATAAATAAATATTTTTGTTTTATTCTTACGTTAAATTAGCAGGTTACATAATAATGAAAGGTGTCATACCCAAATACAACATCCACAAATCCTATTATATAGCTTACAAAGAAGAACAACGTCATTATAATCCATTTACATTGATGTTGTCTTAGGTTTTATCGATTGTTACACATAGTAATTAAACGACTTTAAACGGTTTAATTCGCGTATTTTATTGAAATAAAAATTCAATGAAATAATAAATATTTACAATGAAATAAAAATAATAAAAGAACGTCACGAACGAAATAATTTTCAGCATGTATGTACTCTTATTCATATTATGATATAAATTCAAAAACTAAAACAAGGATTTAAATCACTTTGTCTCTCACTGTCACTGTGAACTACGCGAACATTGCTTAAAATAGGGAATGCTTTGATCGTTGCTGTTTAAAAATGCAGACCAAGAGTTATACCTGCATCCAAAGGTAGAGAAGCTTCTGCGGGAAGTCCATTTTTTACTCGAGACGAAAACTACGCTATGTGTCTCGAATGGTACAGAAGCAAAATGCCGTTGTTATTTAAAGATTGAAAAGAGCCCGAGCTACTTCGTTACTCCCGAGATAAGCCTTGAAAGTTTGTTATACGTTTCCAATCCCATTTATATAGCTGCTGGATTGGAGTTATATAGTTTTACCTCGCATCGCAAATATTCTTTGCTGTTCAAGGTGAAAAGTTAATTAGGTTTTGTCATGCGTTATGTTGCGTGATGCCGTTGAAACAATACAAAGTTGTGAGTACTCGCACAGTTAATATAGAAACGACACTGAATATAGGTTCACCCTGTCATAGTTTTAAGTAACTAGTTCTTGCTGCCAACTTAACTTATGGTAGGCATTACTTGAATGATTAAATTGAAATGAAACAATGGACAGAACAACATTAGTTTGAACATTTGGTGACTTGAAGGATAACCACAATCCTAACAATTGTACAGACCTTTTTTTTATTACTCTCAACCTTGACAATCAGATTATTTAAGAGTATTATAAGAGCCGCTTTGTACAAAATAGTAAGCAGTACGGATATAAATTAAACAAATTTAATGGTTTTCATTGCGATTGTTTTTGTCAAACACTTCAGTTAACTTATCATATTAATGATTAGTGGACTTTTTGTAGTGCAGTAATAATTTCATATAGAGCTGATGTAAAAATGCACTTAAAACAATTATTGTAATATCTGTTTAAATATAAATATCTGTTTTATTTGTAAAATTTTTAGCTAAAGGGAAGACCTATTATTGATATCTTACACTGCGATCCCCAAAAAGCGTGCCAACCAAGGCGTGCCAAACAAGGGGGTTATGGTTAACCATATTGGGAAAGTCTGTGTTCAGGAGTGGAAATTCTAGCTGATAACCAAATCTGAAAACCAAAGTTCAATAAAAATATAATATAAGCTTGACATTCCTGTAAACATGCCTATAGAATCCCAATTATAGGCTTCCAAATGTTGTAGTTCAGGAAGAATAAATCTCACAACATGACTGTGTATCGATCGGAATCTGTTTTTATGCCTATCTCACCTTATGGTAAGTGATTTATTTATTTATTTAAAAAACAAATACGGTGATATCACATATTACATTAGTTATCGAACAAAGTTAATTATACAATCAATTATTATTCATATCGTTATTTACAAATTATATATATCATATCATATCAAAATAAAGTAAAACTATATGTTTATGAATGATGAATTGCAATTGTGTCCTGAAAATGCAGTAAAACTATTTCAAGTGGAATGCATGATAGCTCCGAAAAACAATTAAATACATCAAAAATGCACTTTTACTTATTCTGTTGTTTATGGTAGCTTGAAAACTACAAAGTAATAATACTGAATGACAAATTTATTCAGTTTTCAGCCATCTTTTCTAAACATCGTATATAAACTGAAATGAATCGTAATAAAATATTGTTTCAACGATTCATACCATCGCGTATTTTCTACCACTTTGCTGACATTTTACAATATAAATTGTTGTGAGCGCACCCCAGATGTCTCTACAATAAAGCTGGCAAACACTAAAACCTCGTTTACTACAGTCACTCTTTACTTAGCGTTTTCTCGGACAGTAGTAAAACTAGCAAGTTGTTATCTTCTTATATTCCTGCATTACCCGATATAGCAAAGAGCTGAGGGCGTTGGTCTCTGGGAACAATAGAGTAAAGCACATACATCATCTAGTTAATCTTATTATGTTCCCAGCGTTCGTTGTTTAAATGAAGCAAATTTAACAATATTTACCTCATGTTTTATACATGTGTTATTGCATATTAATAAAATCGTTTTTAATGGCTCACTTAAAAAAAATTGATGGAGCATACTGTTATTGTCTATGTGTACATTACACATTTTGTTATGTTATACAGAGTAATTATTCGACTGTTAATAAACAATAGTTACATGATTTAATTTCTATTTTTGAAACAATATTTATTTGGTAGCCTTCAAAATGTTGTCAAAAGTGGCATAGTATAGTTTATGTATACATATGAATAAAATACACTAAGGGCCTGTTTCAGAATGTTCGAGTAAGTTCCGGTTATACTACCCAGAACATATTTATTAAACAAAATACTATATTTGCGTATCACAGTCGACCCCTTAGGACGGACCCTTAGGCGTGGGCCAGACAGAAGAGACATAAGACGGAGACGCGTCGAGGACGGGGCGGAGACGAGGCAGAGACGCGACTTTTTGAATTATACAGAAGAGACGCGTTGCGGACGCGACGCAGTCAGTGCGGGCGCGGGGTGGCATGCTCGCCGGGCGGCTCTCCTGTGTGTTTCGAATAAAAGGCGGAGACGTAAAAGCGTTGCGCCCGCGCCCTGCCTCTTCTGTATGTTTAGCGTCGCGACGCTTCTATACATTTTGTATGAAAGAGACGTGGAAGAGACAAAGGTCCGCGCCCCGTCTCCGTCTTACGTCTCTTCTGTCTGGCCCACGCCTTAGGGCCCGTTTCAGAATCTCATAATAAAGTTTCAGGTTGCTATGCAACACATAAAATAACTGAATGATAAAAATGACAGTTGACATGAGCGCGTTTCAAGCTTTAACCGATGGATAGGCTAAATCGATGACTGTGAAACGCAAAGATAGTGTTTTATTTATTAAATATGTTCTGGGTAGTAAAATCGGAACTTACTCGAACATTCTGAAACAGGCCCTTAATTATATTTTATATGTAACATTATGTTTCTTTTGATATGATTATATGCACCTGCAAGTGCTAATACAAAATATTGCCAAGTCGCCGACTTAATAGTCGGCATGAAATCGGGAATTCAATTCTCGCTCTGGACAAATATTTGTGCTATAATAATTTGTAAATATGAAATGATAATATTTTTTAAAACATATTTTTGTAGCTATACGATATAAATAATCATTCTAAAACAGGTATTCATTCCATATTTTAGAGAGTTGCTCAGAGGTCAATCGGCTAATTTTTTTCCTTACTCTTCTCTTAAGATCATTTTAATGAAAACAACATTGTATATTCTATATTGAAATCAAATACCATCTGCGTATTATCAAGGAATAGATGTTAAATATAATAAATAAAGATTACTCAAATTAGTAATCAATATGCAGGGGATTACAGACGTAAATAAATGAACGCCTACACACTACGCCTTAGCTCACCTACGCGCCATGGTCCATCTATATTTCTCGTAGGACTGGCTACGTAGGCACCATCCCACGCTCTACATCCGCAGCTTTACGTAACTAAATATTGTGAATAAAGTTAATATTCATAAAGGTCGCAACATTCTAACTGCTCATCATATTATCGGCACAAAATGTGTCTCAACCATTTAAAACGAATTCTGAATCTTATCATAAAGGTTCGAAAACTGAGTTGTATATATAATAATTATAAGGTTACTTGCAAGCAGTTTGAGTATTTTTAATTTATTTTTTATTGTTGATATGTAACCTGGGACCACAATCTCACCTGATGGTAAGTGATGATGTGGTCAAACTGCCAGAACACACCGTTAGGTGCTTGATTGAACCAGGGACCTACGGAACGGCAGTACAACTGCTCGGTCATCATTGCTTCGAAACCTAAATAGGGAAGAAAATCTAGATTGAACCGTTGCGTGAGTTGGAACCACACGTACTTAATGTAGCCCCATGGGTGAAGTAGTTTATCAAAAGTCTATCTCACATACACAGGTTCAAAATAAGTGATAATTTAAAAATAAATAAGTATAACCTATACTAAATAAACGTTGCTCCGGACATAGAGAGAGAGAGAGTGAAATAAGTACTATCCGGTATAACGTCTAGAGCTGACTAGTTTCGTCATACATTTGCCTAGTTGGTGCTATAAAACCAGAAAATAGTCACTACATGTGGAGTAAACACACACCAGCTAAATACTAATAATTACTAAGACACAGACCACATAAACCTTTTTTACAAATACAATTGAAGCGCTCGTAGCGAAGTTTGCTTAGCTGTTTTTAACCTATCAGAAAAGTTAAGCAACGTCTGCCGCGGTCTTAACATGGATGGGTGACCGCTAGTGACATTACTATTGAGCGCTTCCGTGCTTCGAAGAGCACGTTAAGCCGTCGGTCCCGATTGTTGTATTAGGATGGCAATCGTTACAGCATGGTGGCAGGGTATTTGCCGTATGCCCGCCTGGCTAGCTACCACTCTCAAGTAGAAATATGTCGCCAAGCACCTGACGGTGTGTCCCGGCAGCTGTCCTTGTGAGCCAGTAATTCTAGGTTAGCCAGAACAACATTTTAGATCACATCATCACTTACCATTAGGTGAGATAGTAGTCAAAGGCTAACAAAAACTATATCAGGCATAAAAAAACAATGTTCTTGGATTTTTTGTAGTATATTTCTGTTTACAACACTAATGATACAGCAACATCGGTATGCTATCGGTTCGAAGCGCTCGTAGCCAAGTTTGCTTAGCCATTCTGAATCGATCAGCAAAGTTAAGCAACGTCCGCCGCGGTCAGGACATGGATGGGTGACCACTGGTGACATTACTACTGAGCGCTTCCGTGCTTCGGAGGGCACGATAGCCGTCGGTCCCGGTTGTTGTCTTAGGATAGCAGTCGTTACAGCATGGTGGTAGTGCACTTTGCAAATGCCCGCCTGGCTAGCTACCACCCTCAAGTTGAAAATCTGTCGCCAAGCACCTAATGGTGTGTTCCGGCAGCCGTCCTTGAGAGCCAGTAACTCTAGGTTAGTCTGAACAACATCCTCGACCACATCATCACTTACCACCAGGTGAGATAGTAGTCAAAGGCTAACCTATCAAGCATAAAAAAAAAACATCGGTAAACACTACATATTAATTTGAGTGACATCGTCTCCGCTAGAATTTGTATAATTGTTTGCCTAACTTATCTTAAGAAAGTACAATGACATTATTAACACCGTTAAAAGTGTAAACGTGAGTTGATCCAACAATTACATCAATTAAAACAAGTGCCAAGCTTTCATATGTATTTTCATGGAGACAAACGAGATAAACGCGACATGCCAAAAATAACAAACTAAGAGGAGTGCAACGTTCTCAGGTAGAATAGCAAAGGTCACAGTAGACATCAATCTTGTCAGATTTACGGGTCGAAGCCAGCTGGTTTATCTCGAAACAATGCATGGATTACTCAGACCTCTGTGTATAATTCTCATGCTCATATTTGTAAAAGATACTGAGATTATGTGGAAGAAGGTTAGTTTGTGTTAAAGCCATGTAGGATTAGGTTCATAAGCATATCATCGTCATCACATCAACAATCATGTCCACCGTTGAAGGAAGTCTACCCTGTTGGGGGGACTTGCCATAATTCCCGCGCTTGGCAGGCGTCTTGGACATCGGAATACAAGTTGTCAGTTTTTCAGAAGGCGCTGCTTCCTCGTTCTGGTATTTTTCCCTTAGTCACCTCCTACGACATCCACGGGAAGAAATGGGGGGGGAGTGATATACTAACCCGGGACATCTGTTGCTATATGCTATCCTAGGTGTAGTTAAGTTTATTTTTGCTGGACATTTATTATTATAAACAAACAAAAAATGACGAGGATCTAAAATATATGAAAGCATAATATTTTAAAATCTGTTTTTTCCTAGGTAACAATCACATAAATGTGTCATACTGATTTTAAACTTTCAAAATAGGAGGCCGTACTTAATTCAACAATAGTTTTTATTGTATGTTTGTTAGGCGATTACTCCTCCAATATTGAACAAATTTTGAGGAGAATTTTAGTTTTTAATATTGTCAAGTTTGCAATAACGCCTGCTAAGCGAATTACATTACTGATGGACGATGGACGCGAGTTCGAATCCCGCAAATGACTATAATTTTTTCTCTCGTAATTTTGTAAAGAATTTTTTTGTTAGATAGTTCCCTTTTATATTGCATCAACATGGAATAGGTACTAGTTAAATAATAGTCAATTAAAAACACCATATGACTGAAATTAAAACAAGAACCTTGAAAACGAGTGAAAAAACTAAAATTAGTCATTATAGCGACGAGAAAGTTTATTTGACGCCAACAGAATTGACTGAAACTGTCAATAATGTTCAAATGAGCTTTCACCCTCCAAAATCACATGAGAAGTATTTCACGTGGCGATTAGGTAAAGTAGCCAAAATTTTCTCAGAAAACGTATTGTTGGCATACTTAATTGAATTATCCGGGACAAGAAATCAAGCATTCTATGGAGTACTTATTCAATGCTAAAAGCAACAATATAGATGAAAAAGACAAACATATCGACACCTATCCTAAGATAGTGGCATTTTTAAAAAGAGCCTCATCTGATCTTCAACCAAAAAAATCGGAGGTTTTCACAGCATCTGAAATTGAAAAGTTTTTTAACGAACACCTGATCCCGTATATTTGGCGGCATATTATAATCATTTGGACATTCAGTATTTACTTAAGTTTATTAATCCACTACTTAGCATGATCTAAAACGTACTTAGTAGTTGTTGATAGACACAATTATGCATGCAAATCAATTTTATTAATTTATCTACAACAATACTATTTACGTTACAGGTTGTTCTCATTATTGGTACAAACGGAGCAAGTCGAAGTAATGAACTAACACAACTTAATTTCAAAAACATTTAGAAACATTCAGATGACTAACAATTAATTAATATACCTAATACAAAGACCAAAAGAGACCGCAACTTCGTAATTCACAAGGAATTCGTAACAATCGTTGAGAAATATCAAGCTATACGCCCGCAATTTCTACAATATCACAACGGAAAGTGTGTCAGACAGCCTATGGGGTGCTAATATAATTGGCAGTATTCCACGAGAAATAGCAACATTCCTTGAACTTCCAGAACCCCTGTCGTACGCGAGTCATTGTTTCCGACGAACTTCAGCCACACTTTTGGCCGATTCAGGAGCTGATCTCTTGTCCCTTAAGCGCCACGGAGGCTAGAATTCCGATGCGGTAGTAAAGGGATACTTAGAGGATTTCATCAAAAATAAATCTAAAATATGTAAAGGCATAAGAGCCATTACACTGAAAGAGCCTCAGTCAAATACTTGAACTGGCCCTTCTACATGCAAAATGAGCCGTTACGAAACATCTAACCATCGCCCTCTCTCGCCAACATTTACACAAAGAGAATCTGATGAATCGGTACAACTATTGAGTATGACATATAGTTTACCGAAAAACAGAACACAAGTCACTAACACAAACATTGCAGTACCTAACAAAAATATCACACTCAACAGAAGTAACTGTAGCAACGCTACTTTAAATTTTTCATAATTATATCTAAGTATTATTTTTTATAATCCAAAGATTATTCTGTAATACTTACCTATCATAATGTAGTAGTTAATACCTAAACTGATGTAAAAGTATCTTATGATTGTATTTTTTTTGCATTTAGTCATTTCCTCGCTGAAGTGGGATGAAAAGTTACGTGTTGCACTTGTTAGTTTGATTAAAACAACAAAGTTAAAGTCAAAATCATTTATTCAATTTAAGCGTCTGCGACGCTCTTATGAAGGTCAATTACAAATTTTAATATTGTAATATTCTACATTGTACTGCCACGTTCAGCAAACAAAATTGTATAGAGCCTCTGCGAGAAGAACGGGCAAGAAACTCGGGGCCATTCTTTTAAACGTCTTTTAACAAATTGTTACATAATTACTATATACATTTTATTTACACTTTCACCGGTTTATTAACTATCAATTAACATATAGAGTCATGGTTTACATAAACAGATATTTTCTTATTCAATATATAATAATTGTCAAGAACCTTTTTACAAACCATTTTAAAAACCATTACTTTACATATAAACGAGGTTTGTCGTTATGCAATATCAGAAAAGAGAATAATAAATTACTTAACTTTACCAAATCTTGATCGGGCAGCACGTCGTTGTTTTTAAGGCAATTTAAGGCCAACACTTTTATTATACTTTATAACACTTCAGGAGGTCTGCTCGGCGCGGCAGTCGGGCAGAAAAAGTAAGTTAACTCGCCTTAGGCTACTCCTTTTATAGGAGGGAACAAACAAGGTGACTCAGCGACCGCAGTCACAGTCCAGAGTATTAAATTCAAACCACAGATAAAATATACAGACAGATTATTAAACTATTACTTATTTTCGTCTGTGGAAGGTACACAGAGTATTTCGAAAACTAAAACGTCATATTAAACCAAGCGACAGCAGTCACAGTCCAGAGTATTAACTTCAAACCACAGATAAAATATACAGACAGATAATTAAACTATTACTTATTTTCGTCTGTGGAAGGTACACAGAGTATTTCGAAAACTAAATTAAAATATCATATTAAACCAGTTGTTCTAATCATACATAGTGTTACGGCGCAAGGGCTCGAACAATCTAGAATAATCCAACGTCAGTAAACAAGTAAAAGAAATCAAGAATGTACCTACTCTTCACACAAAAGGTTATAAAAAAAAGGGTCGCCTTTGTTCTCAGGCAACTAGTAAACAACCACAGAATAAGTAGTAGTTAACTTTCGTGGAATTCCATTCAAAGTTGTTAACGTTAAAAGGATGATTTATGGCCCTTATTGTTTTTCTATCTAGACTATTAGTGAACATTCTGGAAAATGTAACTTTTGAGTATAAATAGGGTCGGGTCCGGGCCGACCAGTCAGTCTTACTTTGAGTTCGAAACGATCAACAGTGCGATTATCTTTGGACCAAGTGCTCCAAGCGCGAATAGTGAAGTACAGTGAAGTTTGTGAATAGTGTTCTGTGAAGTGCGAACAGTTCAGTGTTATAGTGTTGTTGGAAGTGACTGTAGAACTGTTGAATAAAGGTGTCAGTGTGCCGAAAACGTTTTGCATTATTTATCCCGAACCCCCAGCTCGTAACAAATTGGTGTCAGAATTGGGGATAAATAATGCCTGTGCTCCCAAAGGAAGACTTAGAGGGCATCCGAACGAGGAGCCAGCGGCAACAGGACATCGACCATTGAAGGTTTGGAGGGGCTACACCACTAGTGCTCTCCGAAGAACAACCAACTACAGAAACAACCGCCGCCGCTACATCGGGAACCCCTTCGACTATGGCTGCTCCAGCTGCGCCTGACTTGGCTGCAATAATGGCGATGCTTCAGGAGCAGGCCCGCCGCCAAGAGGAACAGCGACGCTTGGACAAAGAGGAGCAGGCCCGCCGCCAGGAGGAGCAGGCCCGCCGCCAGGAGGAGCAGGCCCGGCGTCTTGAACAGCAGCTGCAACAAGACAAAGAGGAGCAAGCCCGACGCCAGGAAGAGCAGGCCCGACGCCAGGAAGAGCAGGCCCGCCGCCTTGAGGAACAACTCCGACACGACAGGGAAGAACAGACCCGTCGCCAAGAGGAGCAGACCCTTCTAATGAAAGACCTGCATGCAACGTTTGGGAAGAAACTCCAAGTGGTGGAAGATCAGGTCCATCAGCATGAAAACCGTTTTGAGAAAGTGGAAGCCAGAATGGATGATATTCAAAAAACGCTGGGCGTTTTAAAAACTGGAGGCGGATTACCTGCGTCAGCACCTGCATCTGTACCGTCACCACGAGGATTTAAAGTACCACCATTCGACGGATCCTCTTCGTGGTCGGCCTACAAAATTCAGTTTGAGGCCGTTGTGCAGGCCAATGGTTGGACTAAAGCGCAGGCTATGACAGCGCTTACTCTGGGACTTCGTGACAAAGCCTTAACAGTTCTGGAGGCCCTTGGAAAAGACATAGCTTATGACCAACTTCTGGAGGCATTGGAGTCTCGGTTCGGTGATGCTCATCTGGAGCACGTGTTCCGCGCTCAGCTCAAAGAGCGAACCCAGCGAAGCAGTGAAAATCTTCAGCAGTGGGCGCTGGAAGTGGAAATGCTCGTACGGAAGGCGTATCAATCTTCACCGGCACTCATCGACGGAATCCTACTTCAA
This sequence comes from Plagodis dolabraria, assembly GCA_963854805.1. Classification (NCBI taxonomy): domain Eukaryota; kingdom Metazoa; phylum Arthropoda; class Insecta; order Lepidoptera; family Geometridae; genus Plagodis; species Plagodis dolabraria. Next base: position 21,608,953 of record OY978448.1, on the reverse strand, counting down.
GCATTTGTAGATGGGATACGTGACTTAGAAGTGAGAGCTGCAGTGAGGCTGGGTCATCATGAATCAATAAAGGACGCCTTGGCCCATGCTTTGGAGGTAGAAGCTGTGCGGCAAGATCATCGATCACATCGTATTCGAGAGGTTACCACACAATCTTATCGCGACAGTCACCAAAGATTCAGCCCACTATGCTATGACTGTGGAGAAAGGGGCCACCTTCGATCTAGTTGCCCCAAACGAACCATAGGAGAAAGAATGCAACCCCAGGAAAGAAGGCCAGTGAGTTCCACTGTGCAACAGCAGCAGGGAAACGAGTAAACGCCAGGACTGCGGGGCGGGTGCTGGCTGGTGTAGAAATAGCCCCCAAAGTTTTCATCTCACAAGCCCATGACGGGAACAGCCTGATTATTAATGGAGAAATCAACGGGACACCTTGTAAGTTTACCTTGGATACTGGAGCTTCACGTACAGTCTTGAGTTCCCAACTATCAAAACGCATTATTGGGGACTACTACCGCAGCAACGCACAAATCCGTCTGCTAACAGCCACCGGTCAGCACATATCCGTCCAAGGCGAAAAGGAGGTGGAACTGAAGCTGGGTGAGAGAACTTTCTTGCATAATGTCATTGTTGCTGATATTGTCGATGACTGCATTCTCGGCTTAGACTTCATGAGGAAATATTGTTGCAAGATTGATGTGCACCAAGGAGTTTTGAAATGTGGATCAGAAGAAGTTTTTATAGAAGGTGGAACATCAGGATTGGTCTACTGCCTATAGAAGACAGTTCTGCCCCCTAGGTCAGAAACCATTGTTCCTGTAAGTTTATCTAATTCCTCCGATCATGGCAATCGATGCGTGCTTATTGAGGGTTCAGACGGTGATGTTCCATATATAATGGCACGAACATTGACCAAAGCTACAAGTGTCTCAACGGTGCGAATAATAAATCCGAGCAAAGAAGGTCAAATAATCAAGAAAGGCACGCTAATGGGCACATATGAAGAAGTATTCTGGATGCGTCAATGCCAAGAACCATTAGGTGGCAATTGCTCCAAAGTCACTAAGTTTGATGTAACATCGCTTTTGGATGGTTGTCGGGAAAATCTATCTGCAGAAGAAGTGGTAAAAGCTCAGAAATTGCTCATGAAGTACGGGGACATCTTCTCTAATAATGATGCTGACATTGGGAAGACTGGATTGGTTCATCACAAAATCAACACAGGAAATGAGCTACCTATTCGCCAACGACCCAGAAGACTACCAGTTGCGCGCGAGAAAGAAGTGGACACTATGATTGAAGAGATGGTGAAAAACGGTGTCATTGAACCATCATCAAGCCCATGGTGTTCCCCTGTAGTTCTGGTTAAGAAGAAGGATGGCACGACGCGATTTTGTGTGGACTACCGACGACTAAACGAAGTTACGAAGAAAGACAGCTACCCACTACCAAGGATTGATGACACCCTGGACACGCTCACGGGAATGAAGTGGTTTACAACTTTAGACCTGAAAAGTGGCTACTGGCAGGTAGAAATTGACCCTAAGGACAAGGAGAAAACTGCATTTTCCACGGGTAAGGGTCTTTGGCAATTCAGAGTTATGCCATTTGGATTGTGCAACGCTCCTGCAACGTTTGAAAGGCTTATGGAGCTCATACTCATGGGTCTAATTGGAGACGCCTGTCTAGTCTATTTGGATGACATCATCATTGTGGGCCGAACATTCGAAGATCACCTTCAGAATCTGGAACGTGTACTGGTGAAAATCCGAGGGGCAAATCTCAAGCTAAGTCCTAAAAAGTGCACATTATTCAGACGCCAAGTGAATTATTTGGGGCACGTTGTCTCAGAAGAAGGTGTACAAACTGACCCAGATAAGATTGTCGCCGTGAAGGATTGGCCAACTCCAAGGGACAAGACACAAGTCCGTGCCTTTTTAGGATTATGCTCCTACTACCGAAGGTTTGTTAAGAACTTCGCCGATATTGCCAAACCATTGCACAAACTGACTGAGGAGAAGCGTCTGTTTTGTTGGGATGAAAAATGTGAGGCCGCCTTTGCTGAATTGAAAAGCCGTTTATGCGATGCTCCTATTCTTGGTTATCCAGACACCGAGAACGACTTCATAGTAGACACCGATGCAAGTAACACCGGGATCGGCGGTATCCTATCTCAACGAAAAGGAGATCAGGAGATTGTGATAGCTTACTTCAGCAAATCTTTGTCGAAACCAGAAAGAAACTACTGCGTCACTAGAAGAGAGCTACTAGCAGTTGTGAAGACCTTGCAGCATTTTAGCAAGTACTTATTGGGACGCAAATTCCATCTGCGGACTGATCATGCTGCATTAAAGTGGCTATTACATTTCAAAAACCCCGAAGGACAAGTGGCAAGGTGGATCGAACAGCTTCAAGAGTTTGAATTCGAGATCGAACACCGAAGTGGCAAGTCTCATGGGAACGCTGATGCGTTATCGAGAAGACCTTGTACTGAAGGCTGCAAGCACTGCGTTCGACAAGAAAATAAAGAACTGGTACCTGTTAAGTTGCTAAGAACGGATCTTAGTGATGAATGGAAAGGAGCAATACAAACAGCTCAACAGGATGACACAGACATTCGCCCCATCTTGGATTGGATTAACGGTGGTGTCAATAAGCCCAAGTGGAACGATGTTGCTGCAAAGAGCGTGACGACGAAGTGTTATTGGGCACAGTGGGACAGCTTAGTTATTCAAGATGGAGTACTGTGCCGGAAATGGGAAAATGCTCGAGGGACAAAGTGTCATCTCCAAATGGTGGTTCCTAAAGCAAAAATTCCTGAAGTTCTTCAACTCTACCACGACGGGTGCTCTGGAAGTCACATGGGCGTGAAAAAGACTCTGCTGAAGATAAGGGAACGCTTTTATTGGATTCACTGTCGCGACGATGTTGAGGATTGGTGCCGGAAATGCACTACTTGTTCTGCGGTGAAAGGACCCCAGACACGAAGCAGAGGTGCGCTTAAACTCTATAACGTTGGAGCCCCGTGGGAAAGAATAGCGTTAGACATAGCTGGCCCATTCCCTGTGACTGAAAATGGGAACAAATACTTCATGGTCGTCATGGACTACTTCACAAAGTGGCCGGAAGTGTTCGCCATTCCTAACCAGGAAGCAACAACCGTTGCTGATAAATTAGTTCACGAAGTCTTTTGTCGTTTTGGTGTCCCACTGGAAATTCATAGTGATCAAGGACGAAACTTCGAGTCCCAAGTATTTCAAGAAACATGTCGAGTTATGGGAGCTCACAAAACCAGAACCACCTCTTACCACCCGCAATCCGATGGAATGGTAGAACGATTTAATCAAACACTAGAAAGATATTTGGCAAAAGTGGTTGAGAGCCGACAAAAGGATTGGGACAAGCACATTCAGCCATTTCTTCTCTCTTACCGAAGTGCTGTTCATGAGAGCACATCTGTGACACCAGCCTTTGCGAACTTTGGAAGGGATTTAAGGTTGCCCGCTGATCTTATAACTGGCATTCCACCTGACGCTCCCCGCAGCATAACAGACTACGTGAGTGACCTACGCAGCAAAATGAATGACATTTATGAACATGTAAGAGATACCGGCCAGCAGATGTCCGCAAAAATGAAGACTCGATACGACAGGAAACTAAACAATCCTGGATTTACTGAAGGGTCTATGGTGTGGCTGCATAACCCTGTACGCAGTAAAGGGAAGTCACCGAAGCTTCAGCCTAAATGGGACGGACCATACCTAGTTGTGACTAAAATCAACGACATCACGTACCGGATACGGAAGGGTCAACGAGGAGTCTCTAAGATTGTTCATGTGGATCGATTGGCGCCATACTGTGGTTCCAACTATGCTCGGGACGAGCATGTCTTAGGAGGGGGCAGTGTTACGGCGCAAGGGCTCGAACAATCTAGAATAATCCAACGTCAGTAAACAAGTAAAAGAAATCAAGAATGTACCTACTCTTCACACAAAAGGTTATAAAAAAAAGGGTCGCCTTTGTTCTCAGGCAACTAGTAAACAACCACAGAATAAGTAGTAGTTAACTTTCGTGGAATTCCATTCAAAGTTGTTTACGTTAAAAGGATGATTTATGGCCCTTATTGTTTTTCTATCTAGACTATTAGTGAACATTCTGGAAAATGTAACTTTTGAGTATAAATAGGGTCGGGTCCGGGCCGACCAGTCACACACAATCAAACACCGAGCTCGCCGGCGAGCTCGAGGCAAAAACAAGGTCACGATAAATTGCTCTCCAAATAGTCAAAGAGTATTATTCAGTAGGGCCCAATTGTGCAACACTGCAGTTGCACAGAGGCATTTTGCTCCGATCCCCCCCATGTCTCTCGACAGCGAGACAAGCCGAGGTCCGAACCACAGTGGTGCCCTTGAGCTCGCTGTCAACCCCTCCTATAGTAGCGGTACGTTTTCGGCGTCCGCAGGAGACGGAGGTAGAAAGCGCTTTTCGCCTTCTACGCCCGTCTCGGGAGAAGTGCCTTCGGCACTTCTCCCTCCCGGGCTATTGTAGGGCCAGGCCCTCGCCCAAAACCCGGTGGAGCTGGACGACCGCACAGGCGGTAGCCAGCATCTATGTCCTCCCTAAACTAACTAACTAAGCCGACCAGTCAGTCTTACTTTGAGTTCGAAACGATCAACAGTGCGATTATCTTTGGACCAAGTGCTCCAAGCGCGAATAGTGAAGTACAGTGAAGTTTGTGAATAGTGTTCTGTGAAGTGCGAACAGTTCAGTGTTATAGTGTTGTTGGAAGTGACTGTAGAACTGTTGAATAAAGGTGTCAGTGTGCCGAAAACGTTTTGCATTATTTATCCCGAACCCCCAGCTCGTAACAATAGCTTACGGATGTAAAAGTAAATTCTGCACCCTACATTTAATTAAGTACAAAAGGAAATATTACTAAGATAAATTTAAAAACAGCCAATTAAGTAAAAATGAACAAATATTTCAATAAATAGTAAGCCAATTTTCAAATAATCTATCACGGCCATACTGACCAGTACTTTGCTCTCGAAGTACAACCTCAATTTTCATTTCATTTTATTTCACTTCAATTCATTTCATTTCATATCAATTCATTTCATTTTATTTCAATTCAATTGATTCCATGTCATGTCATATCACCTCATTTCATTTTATTTCATTTCATTTCATTTCATCTTATTTCGTTATAAGGGGTCTCTGGCCTTGACATACTCAACCTATCACCTGCTGCGCATGACTTCCAGTAGAGTATCAGGACAGTGACCGACCCGCAGTATATAACAGATCTCTGGCCTTGACATACTCTACCTATCACCTGCTGCGCATGACTTCCAGTAAAGTATCAGGGCAGTGATCGACCAGCAGTATATAACAGATCTCTGGCCTTGACATACTCTACCTATCACCTGCTGCGCATGACTTCCAGTAAAGTATCAGGGCAGTGATCGACCAGCAGTATATAACAGATCTCTGGCCTTGACATACTTTACCTATCACCTGCTGCGCATGACTTACCGTAAAGTATCAGGGCAGTGATCGACCAGCAGTACTTATTATGTTCTTGGTTATGAATTTTCCCATAGCCTCTGACTTTCAACGTATATTAGTCCTACCACACGCTGCGAGCGGTATTACCGGGACTAATGGAAGGTCAGAGACCGACCAGCGTGTCAGTCATATAGTCATATCGTCATACAGTCATTATACATTTTTAACTGATTATATATAATGTATATATATATATATACACATTCATTGATATAATGTTTTCTCAAAATATTCGTTATTATTATTAAAATCGCCTCGAACGTTCACTCACAAAATCTTGAAATAATTGTCCATCACATACAATGTTTGTTACCTATATATATATATTTTTTTTAAATATTAGCTTTATTTATTACGAGTTTTCATTATAACATTGTATATATTGTTAGTTAAAATGTTTCTATTATAATTTCAAATACACAAATGATATTACTAGCCTTATTTAATATAAATAAGTTTTACAATATCATTAAATATAATCTATCACGGTTAATCCAAACATTAATGTATACCATCGATTCAATGTTACCACATCTGCTTTATCTGTATATTTCAGCTTAACCTAAGCTTATTCAAAATAAAAGTTTTGATCCACCCATTCACCGGGCTAGAAAGAATGGCTTCCTTGGCAAAACATTCCTTTAACTTTTTAGCAACATTTCCACAACATTGCTCTGCTGGTTTCATATTGGCATGTACATTAATGATAGTTTATCTACTACGTCAGACAGCAGAGCCCGTCAGGATGGTATATATATACATGTGAACTTTATTTCACTAATCTTAAGATACTGATATTTCCTTCGCTAAACATTTATGAGGCATTGCTTTTAATCAGGTCAAATACTCAAAACTATGACACTTTTTTGATCAGAACATACAAAACCACAATACGTAACATAAGATGTAATACCACCGATTAAAAAAAAAAAAAAAAAAAAGTGTATTAGGCCTTAGGCATAAAAATGTATAACCAATGTCCATCATCGCCGAAGGATATCAATTAATTTTCCATTTTTTTAAAAGAAAATTTTAAAGTTTTATTTTTAATAAATCATATTACAAAAATGAAGAATTTTTAGCTGACCATGTTTAAAAAAATATTGACGTTAGTGTGTAGGTATACGACATTTAATTCACGGCCCATATTTACTGTTATTATATAACTTATGTTCAATGTTATTATATGTGTAATGTGTTTTTTTTTTTTTTATTTGTAGTGTTTTCACGTATTTATTTAATTGATGTGATAAATATTGAAATGTATAATTAATTTAATAATAATTTGTACCATTATATGTATATTGAATAATTATAACTAATATAAGTACCATTTTTTTTTTACTACAGTTGTATTTAGTTTCCAAATAATTTAATTCATATTATGTATTTTTCACTGACATGTAAACCGAATTTTGCAAATCCATTAACACCCATTAAGGATAGAATATAGTGGGCACAATTTATTAAAATAATTCTAAGATCTATGTATCAACACTACCTATATTCCTGGAAGCAAATGAATTTGAACATTTCGCGCTGTACCTATATTGTGTCTTACAGGGAAAAACTTAATTTTCTTTTTAACAGTTGTGTCATGGGTTTGCTGAATCTGCCACAGACCGTTTGGCTATTCTGACGAATTGTCTATCGATTTGTTAACCGTAGCCACGTAACGTTCATCCTAGCCATTTCTAACAAGAAATAAATATATAAGGAATAGTGTGCTGTTAAATACATTTCTCACCAAATTCAACGACTCAACTTTATTAGTAGAGAAGTTTTAGCCTTTATCGGTCATCACGAGATTTGGGGTACTAAATAATATAATCTTTTTCATCTATATTTAGAAGGATATTGTTATACCCTTTTTGAGATTGTCCGAAAATCCCAGAGTAATCCAAGTGTAATAAATCGATTTCCCTATACGATTGAAAATAGTTTTCCTAAGTATAAAGAAATCTTCTGTTAAAGTGTAAATTAGACTGGTTCATGTAGTTTCTAGTTTTGTTTAGTGTTTGTCATATCTTCTAAAACTTTACCAGTTCTTATGCTGCTCATGTAATCAAAGAAAGATGATGATACTGATAAAAAAAATTCCAACCAGACCGTGTAATTATCACGGTCAGTATTCAATGTCCTTTCAGTTCATATAGTTGTTTGACAAGGACCAAGTACCTTAATATGGTTCGAGAAAAGTTCTACGCTTTGAAGTCTACGACCGGAAGGTGCTATTATTACAGCGGCATATGGATGATAAACTGCAATTATTTCAATTAAGTAATAATAAACTAAAATTTTAGAACAATAATGTCATCACACCTAACAAGGTCATTAATTTTGCAACTACTACTACTCATTGCTTGGAATTGCCTATATTTTGAAATTGTAACTGCTACTTAGTTCAGTACTAATTGTTACTGAATATAATTACATATTATGATGCAAGTAGGTGGTTATAAGTTTAGTTACTTAGTTTATATGTGTAGTGTACCTTGTATTTTACTAAGCCTAAGTTTATCTTACATTTGATGTATAATAAAGTGTTATGTATCGATCTGAGCAAGATTCAAAATTGCAGTTGCTATCGATTTCTGTGCCTCCAAGAGCCTCTCTTTTCGCATTTTAATATTAGCCATAGTAAGTTTGATTTTAATTTTTATGAAACAATTGGACATCATTATTACCTAAACATGATTACTTTTTAAATACTAGTAAAAATAAATCGGAAGTTTAGACTAACGTACAGGCTCTGTGCTATGGCCCCTTTTTTTTAATACAGTAATTGCATTGTACGTTTGTGATTTAGTGATGCTCAATTCATGTTTGATATAGTTAGAGTCTTTGGATTATGGTCTTGTATATATATGTTTCTAATACACTTTGTTATTTAAAATAAAGCAATTTGTAACAGAAAACAACGTATGTCTTGAGGAGTGTCAGTTTTAGGTAATTTAGCAGATAGGCCGTTTTATCTAACAGTCTGCCTATAATAGCGTATTAAAACTGTCATTTTTGGGGACTAACTATATGTTGTGAAAAGTGAAATAAGTTCTGCAATAGTATTAACACGACTGTTAAGATATGCAGTTCTTACGTTTACATCATGGCTATTTCCACGAACAAGCTCTGGCAACTGTGGTTCCGTAAAGGTTATCTTATTATTTCTTAGTAATCTGAGTTTTAATCTGGCGTATTAACATATGAATCGATAGTTCCCAAAATTAACAGAAAAGCTATCCCTCTAAACCACAGCTTATGAAACTTTATCAGATACAAAAAATTTTACTCCCAGACGAAGATCAAATAAGTTCAAAACTGGTTGGAGAAATATCCGGTAAAGTTTACGAGATCCTACACGGTTGCTAAAGTATATATATATATTTTTTTTTTTTTTATTGTCTGTTATGTTTAATTTTTCGGGGTACAAATACTTATATCAGCTTTGAACAAGTTCCACTTTTCAATCCTAGGCTTTCACCATAACAATACAGTGCCCTTAAAGGCTTTACCTGATTTGCAACAGTAGTGATGGTGCTCCAGCCAAGATCGCCGGTATACCTGTTGTCTGCACCGTTGTCATTCTTGTCAGGATCAAAAGGTGGTAGCACCACGTCGTCAGCATGGTGTGAGCCAGCAACTGCGTCGCAGATGGCCTTAAGCAGACCCTCCTGAACAGCCGGATACAAGAGAAGCCACGTCCACACGTTCTGAAAGAATTTGAAACAATATGAAGTATATATGTTCTATCCCACTTCTGATGTTAGTTTGATTAAAACAACAAAGTTAAAGTCAAAATCATTTATTCAATTTAAGCGTCTGCGACGCTCTTATGAAGGTCAATTACAAATTTTAATATTGTAATATTCTACATTGTACTGCCACGTTCAGCAAACAAAATTGTATAGAGCCTCTGCGAGAAGAACGGGCAAGAAACTCGGGGCCATTCTTTTAAACGTCTTTTAACAAATTGTTACATAATTACTATATACATTTTATTTACACTTTCACCGGTTTATTAACTATCAATTAACATATAGAGTCATGGTTTACATAAACAGATATTTTCTTATTCAATATATAATAATTGTCAAGAACCTTTTTACAAACCATTTTAAAAACCATTACTTTACATATAAACGAGGTTTGTCGTTATGCAATATCAGAAAAGAGAATAATAAATTACTTAACTTTACCAAATCTTGATCGGGCAGCACGTCGTTGTTTTTAAGGCAATTTAAGGCCAACACTTTTATTATACTTTATAACACTTCAGGAGGTCTGCTCGGCGCGGCAGTCGGGCAGAAAAAGTAAGTTAACTCGCCTTAGGCTACTCCTTTTATAGGAGGGAACAAACAAGGTGACTCAGCGACCGCAGTCACAGTCCAGAGTATTAAATTCAAACCACAGATAAAATATACAGACAGATTATTAAACTATTACTTATTTTCGTCTGTGGAAGGTACACAGAGTATTTCGAAAACTAAAACGTCATATTAAACCAAGCGACAGCAGTCACAGTCCAGAGTATTAACTTCAAACCACAGATAAAATATACAGACAGATAATTAAACTATTACTTATTTTCGTCTGTGGAAGGTACACAGAGTATTTCGAAAACTAAATTAAAATATCATATTAAACCAGTTGTTCTAATCATACATAGTTTACGGATGTAAAAGTAAATTCTGCACCCTACATTTAATTAAGTACAAAAGGAAATATTACTAAGATAAATTTAAAAACAGCCAATTAAGTGAAAATGAACAAATATTTCAATAAATAGTAAGCCAATTTTCAAATAATCTTTCACACTCGAGTGCAAAGATTTTTCACCTCCTGCTCTTTTGATTCCCGCTCCCTAACACTCAGGATTTTAGAAATTTTAGAATACTTCGCTTACTCTGTCATCAAAATTGAGCACACGGTTAAAGAGCAACTTTGCCCTCATGTATAACAAATAACTATTTTAGTATGGATACGAGTATAGTTTGTATTATTATTCGAGGAATCTAATTGTATTATGAGACGGAATTGGAAACATTAACTTCCGTTGCAGATATTTCAGTCTACCTAGAGAACCCACATATTAAATAATAGCAAGATTGGCTGTAAAACCATGCGGTTGGGTCTTTTTAACCAGCCATTTATACCCGTTGCTACAGCCAGTCACGTTACTAATGGCCGTCAATGGCCATTTGCTAGCTTTCCGTGTCGGGCCTTACCGCACCGGAACGCTGGGTCTTATATAGGTACGTAGGTAGGTTACGGTACCTTAAAATATGCTACTGTTTTGTTTGGATTAAATTAGGCTTTAGTTTTTGTTTCGATAACTTTGTTTTTCGGAAAAGCTTCAGCTTCTGGACACTTAAATGTTTGCAACTTTGTTTAAAGTTAAAAATATTTAATAAAAGGCTCTCGTAGTACAGCTTGCCTATTTTTGTTACCGATCATCTAGATTAAACAACGTTAGCTGCAGTATATACTAAGATGGATGACTCCTCACAGTAAATCAAAGAACGCTTCATGCTTTTTTTTTTTTTCTTTTTTTATGCCTGATAGGTTAGCCTTTGACCACTATCTCACCTGATGGTAAGTGATGATGCGGTCGAAGATGTTGTACAGGCTAACCTAGAATTACTGGCTCTCAAGGACAGCTGCCGGAACACACCGTTAGGTGCTTGGCGACAGATTTTCAACTTGAGGGTGGTAGCTAGCCAGGCGGGCATTCGCAAAGTGCCCTACCACCATGCTGTAACGACTGCCATCCTAAGACAACAACCGGGACCGAAGGCTTAACGTGCCCTCCGAAGCACGGAAGCGCTCAGTAGTAATGTCACCAGCGGTCACCCATCCAACTCCTGACCGCGGCGGACGTTGCTTAACTTTGCTGATCGATTCAGAATGGCTAATGGCTAGGTTAAGTTGCACTTATTTTATGACATTTACCATTAACGACAAATAATGATTCCACACTAGTAAAAAAATACTCGTAACATTACGCGTGCAAATATGACAAATAATGTTGTTTTTAATATAGAGATAGGTACTTAAGTAGATCAAAACACATTTTATAGTCATAGGTTCCATTAACTATACTTTTATTAAGGATATGATGTCAGTTAACCAGGATAACAGTGACTTACCCGGGAATCCTTATTTCATTGTTTAGGCAGTAAAAAGTCTATTCTGTGAGCCCACCTAGTGAGAGTACCTATAGACAATATAAACTTATATTATGTTGCTTGGGTATAACAGGAAAATTAGGCGTAAGTGTCACTAGATATAAATTTTTATATTTTTTTGACTGTTTCATTAAAATTTTATTTAATGTTTTTTTAAGATCCTTTTAAAAATATATTTGTTATTATTAGATATGGATTTCCGCAAAGTTACGCCTGAATCTATTCAGTAATGGATTATTTGTTTGATCTGTATCGCTGAAAAAAAACCACATCTAAGCAAGCAATTTCTTAATTACCTTAGGAGCTATTTAAACATTTTTAAGTCTATTGGCTTGTGTGTTAAATCTCTTTTTTGTGACTTTATACACAAAAATCTCAAGTCTAAAAATAAATTAAATAGCATTTGCAAGACTATATATACTGAGACTGGTAAAATAAGATTTAACTTATTATGTCTACACCGTTGATGAAAATCAAATCTCTAATCAAAAGTTTATTACGGATATCTTTGACTTTTCTTCAAACGGAACTTTTCTTTAGAATTATGAAGACTATTAAAATAAAAACGATTACTAAAGGATTACTGAAAAATTGTGAGGTATGTCAGTAAATGAGGCAGTATCTTTTATTTGCATTATTGCACCATACTTAGTAACAAGATATATATATATATATATATATATAATATATATATATATATAATATATATATATATTGTGTAGAGAAAACATTCCCGATTATTGACAATACGGCATCCTTTCTGGGAATCAAAATAGATTCAACTTTACAGTTGGATCCACACATACATGATCTATCCGGAAGACTTAGTTCTGCTACATATGCAGTTCGTAAGATAAGACAGGTAACAGACGTAGCTATTGCTAGGCTCGTTTATTTCGCGTACTTTGACAGTATTATGTCAGTTACAATTGTTTTTTGTATTTTATTATTTATTTGATATTTTTTAACGATACAAGTTTAGACAATGAAGAGATGCATCGTTATCATGCTTTGGTTCTGAAACTTAAAATAAGGAAGAGATTTCCCCGCCTTTGTATGGAGAAGTAACCGTCCAGAGGATTTTGTTGTTTTTGGTTACTTTGAAGTTGAACTTCTCAATATAGTATCATAATTTAGATTCAGAAAAATATATGTTATGTACGATCTTTGTGGCAAGAAAGTCATACTGAAGGTTTTATCAGCTTTTTTAAAACTTCTCGTAAACGATAATGGATTTCCACAGCTGATTTTTGCTCAAATGGGATCTACCATTGAACAAATTTGTGTTGAAAACTTTAAAATCGTATAATTGTTTCCATGTGAAAAGTTTTCTTTTTCTCAAATTTTTGCGCATTTTGGGCCAAAGAAAAGGCAGCCACCGCGTGCAGCGCGCATTGAGATTAAACTTTATATAAATCATGTTCTGTTTTATTTTCCGTTAGAAACTGTTGATTAATAAAAATCGCACCCTAAAATCGATTGAAATTTACTTCCACAGTTAAAGATTCTGCAAATTTTTAAATAAGGAATAAAATTTATCTATGCCAACAGTATTAAAAATATAGTAAACCGGCCAGTTTGAATGGTAGTAGGATACGAATAATTACTCGTAGGCAGTAGGGCATTTTGCGAAAGTAAATATTAAATTTTATTAACCTCACTTTAAAAACATAGGCTATCGTAAAAAATACAGCCTATCTTTGACCGCCTTTAAAATGTAGACTGAAACATTTCATGAAAGTCCTATGTTTGGTGAATAAAATTAAGTATTTAAGTTAATGACTTCAAACAAAAAGGGACTATAATTAACGTATGTGGTGCACAAGATGTATAATTTCTACAATAAACTTCTTTACAGGCAATGAATAAAAAGGCCAGAAAGATCACTCCGCAAAGCCATTTCAATAAATAAGTGACTCTATTAACTAAGCAATAAAGTGCACTTTAGGTCGCAAAACACGAAGTACCTAATAGTAGTATTCACCAAGGCGTCTCTCTTTCTACCGCATAGCTCTGATCTTTCCTGACGCCGCACGGAACGTAGAATAAGTCGTCCGGACGGATACGCAAATGTACATGTAGCTTTGTACCTAGAGTGCGGAGTGAGCCAGGCCTGATATACAGAAATATAATATGCACCTGCTAACATCCACGCCGAGAACACCAGTAACGGCAATATGAGTAGGGTGTTATTGCATATTATGTGTACGAATACAAAAGCACGCTTCTTTTTATTAAAATATTTTTTACATTATTAGTTCCCTCGGTTACGTTATCATCATAGAGCAAATTAAATCGGCGTGAAAAGTATGCTATATCCCTTTCCAGCTTTATAATATGATGGTTTACTAAGTAGTTCTCGATAAAACGAGATATCATTTAATTTGATACGGGCGAAGTCGCAGGAAAAGCTTTTCTTTAAGTACTTCTAATAAGGGTTATTGATGTTCAGATACGAGTATATTGCTTACAAGTAAACATAGGCACAATTTTAATTATTGCTATTAATAACTTTTTTATAAATCCCAAAAACCGAGCAGAGTTTTTGAACGCGTTTTGTAATCCATTAACGTTACTGCATGTTTCTCATTACTATTAGCTTCCGTCGTCTTGTTAGGGAAAAAGTTAAAAAGCGAAAGTTTTGGAATGGTAGCTTACATAAAAAGCGATTATGCGAGAAAAACACAAGGCTATATATATATTTCTAGTCGTAAAAGGTCTTGCAGCATATCTACCAAAACCATATGTAGGTACCTAGTTATAAAATTGTTCTAAACATATTATTCTCAAATCTATATGAGTTTTACGTTAATTAGGTAAGTGAATACGTAAAGTTTATTTCGAATTGTTAATATTTGATACTGAAAATTTATCAAAAGTTTATTTATATTAATTAATATTATATTACTGATGAACCATCGACGCTTGAATCAGCGTAATAGGTATACTGAACCATTGTTACGGCTCAAATCCATCCGAAAAACTTGTGATTCCAATAGGTATATAATTACTAATATACTAAACTACGATTCTTGAGACGGCGTCAGCTAAACATGGAGGTTATGGCAACTATCCCTTCCCTGCCTTTATTAATAGTGAATGTTATAGAACTTGATCTGATGTAATGAATGATTTGGCATTGGTTTTTTTTAATTATACCTGATGCCTACCTACCTTAGAAAAGCTATTATTAGTAGTATACCCCTTTTAGTACTACCTTTCTGTTAATGAGGGGATGGTGAAGATCCCTGATGTGCACCTAAAGTGCAAGTACCTACGCCTTATAATCCCGACCAACGTGAGTAGTCAGAATACGCCCAATGAGCAACATGCTCATGAGCAGCAGCATTTTTTATAGAGAGGGATATACACACCTTGTATTCCTAAGATGATCACTCCTTAACACATATGAATGTTTTAATATTCGCAACAAAAACACAAACTAGCAAAGTAGTTACATCACAAGAGTAATTAAAGAGAGTAATTAAATCACAAACAGAAATTTCTATTTCAGCTATAAACGGGGATATTATCAGAATATATTGCTCTCTATAGACACAAACACGATTAAGTCCTTGAAGTGTATTGTAACTACTGTGAATTTAATTATATATATATATATATATGTATATATGTGGTGCTGCGATACACTATGTGTGCGATACATGACGTACTATAGGTTAGAAGTTGATAAAAAAATATATATTATACGCTTTATGTATACGCTATTAGCACATGAATAAATTATACGGTTATTTTTTCATGTGCTATTATTATTATTTTGTGAATGCCAAATCTCTAAAAGAAAATCAATCACCAAGCATCTGGTCATGTGTTCCGGCAGCTTTCATTGAGAATCACCTACTACCTGGAAGTGGCAAGGGCTAACCTATCAGCTAATTAAATAAAAATCGCAATTATATGTATGGCCGAAAAACATTATGGCATCTCCATATATTTTCCAGGTTTAATTAAATTGTTTAGCATTTCGATAAATTATTTCTATGAACTGGTTGCCATGAACACCAAAATAAATGCAATATTATTTAGAAAAAAAAAACGGAGAAGAAAACGCTGTTTTACTAACTTAATTTCTTTTATAAAAACTTATACCTACGTACCAACCTATGGTCATTAAAATACCACAGCTTTAACATCGGTCAGATTTGGAGCATTTAACAGCCTGTGAGTCTGCAATGACTTATAGGTTGTCTAAATACTTATATTGCAGTAGCTGTGGTGTTGTATTAATTGTAGCTGTGTTCATAGTATTAATCGTCGTAGTTAATAAAGGCATACCGCCGGTTAAGAAAAGGCATCGGTAGGTTTACCTATAGATGCCTAAAGTAAAAGTATAAACATAATTACGATCGTACTGCACGAGCCCGATTATGCCACGACTGGTGCCTGCCATAATTTAACTTAGCCAAATTAGAGCAGCTAACAAACTTTTTACGTTTCATTTCATATTTTATAATAAGTTTCCTTACTTTTTATGCACATCAAAATTTCGTGAAACCAAACGACAGCTTCACACTTGTTGCCATGGATAGTTGACATGATGTAGTCGAATGTAATAAAAAAATAAGAAACAGAGGTTTTACTAAAATAATTCAGATATTTTTTCAATTGAAACTTTTCGTAAGTAAGGCAACCGATTTTTATTGGACAACCCATAAACACATTTTGCCGCCGCTAATTACCCAATTATGATTATTTGTCTTTTACAGTTCTCTGAATGTATTTAGGAACTAAATAGTTGTTGTGCAAGGCGTTTAATTTATAAAGAGTTAAATGCGTTTTAAAGAACCTTATGCAAGCCTCCCTATGGTTAATGACGAACGTCAGCCTGAAATATATGTAATTTGAATTTAGTTTCACAGCGGCATGTTAAATTTTTTTTGTTTAGAGTCGTAATTATTTACTAGAGAAATTTTTTCTTTTTATTTTGGAATAGGATAAAAAATAGACTAAGCTACCCTTCAGCCATTAAACTCTCTTTCTGTGCAAAAAAATCAAATCAAAAAAGAGACGAGGTTTCGGATTATGCAGCCTGCTATTCCTATATTCACAACTTATACTGTAACAAACAGTGTACGTGTTGGTTTTTTGTCCTTGTTATTTTATCCGAACATGCATTTGTGGGATGAGGGAACAAAGATTTGCCTAGATTGTTAAATTTTTGCCTCTTTTAAAATATCTAAACAGAATATAAGTTAGTGTTCAAGTCTTTCGTACATGATAAATGTTAAAAAAATACGAACAAAGCGCATTTTGTTCCATCAACCATCGTTGACAACTGTTAAAGAAGTCTAAATACAGTCGCAATACTCGATGAAACCTTACAGGATATACTTCGCTTTCATTTCATGGCTCCAAGAGTCACCATCCCATCACAACTGTTAATTTAAGTTATACCTGCATCTTTTCTAGATAAATATAATCTTGGAATCTTAATAAAGCTACAGAGTGGCTTAAGGCATAATACAACGTAAATCACCATCACTATCCATCAGGTGAGATAGCGATCAAATCAGTACTGATATTATAAATGCGAAAGTAACTCTGTCTGTCTGTCTGTCTGTTACGCTTTCACGCCAAAACTACTGGACCGATTTGAATGAAATTTGGTATGGAGATAGTTTGAGACCCGGGAAAAAATATAGGATAGTTTTTAGCCGACTGCGCAAAAAGAGGTTAATGTTTTCGCGCGATAACCGACATACGCGCGGGCGGAGCCGCGCCCGGAAAGCTAGTACAAAATAAAAAACTTTAATAAAAGCTGACAAACCAAAATGAAAAAGATAAAAGGACAAACGTACTAAAAAGCCCGTCAAGCTGGAAGAAAAACACCAGATGTTAAAGACATTGTTATATTTCGCAGGGAATATAAATCTTAATGACTGGGTTTATTCAATTACGGTGGTGAATACACACATAATATACATCCGGGAAATTCATACAGAGGTATACGTAAACATGATACTGTGTTTACATTAGCTGGTGTGAGCGAGGTGTCGAATAAAGTCTTCAATCTCACCGCTATTTGGCTCTCTGAGCTCGGTCGGCTCTAGTAAAGAATAGCCGTCGCAGAACTTTCTGGTACCTGATAGTACGTCATACCATTAGGCCATACCTAATAGTATGACCGCTGAGACATACCATCAGGTCTTTTACCATTGTCTTTTACGCATTAAACAATTCGATGAGAGAATAGAAAAAAATGTATTAAGTAGCAACAAATAGATGAAGTACCTGAAAATTTTCCGCTCTTAAAACGTTAACTTTTTTTCCTATTATTATAAATTTATTTCACGCAATTCGCTCACTCGGTGAAAATATTCTGTTTTGCACTGCATGTGAAACCAGGTCTTTCTGCTCTACGTCCTCTCATCTGACACTTTTCTAAGAGCTCTTCGTTTAAATCGGCCAGTGTGCTGCCACTTCGGTGTGAATTAAGCATTACTGCTTTTTTTTATTTGACTGACTCACAAAAACGCAGCCTCTTTTTAATTTTTCATTAGAGATATTTTTATAAATCAGTATCATATAAGAAGATTATCTCTAAGTAGGTATGGTGGTACTTGCTATAAGTGTAATTACAAAACTTACCGCAGGCATAATATTTATAATGAAAACAAGAAAGTTTTGCGTCAGACCAATGAATTTATGACAGATTAGTAGCTTTGCTCGTGTGTGTCTATATTTAATAAATAGCTAAATAGCATTAGACGTTAGTGTCGTCGGGTGGTCGTATTACAAGCAGACGAAGCGACTAAAAGCAAAAGCTAGTGGTTGATAACATAGGTTGTGTTAGTGGATAAAGTGCTCAAAGTTTGCAATTATGTCAGTTCAGTAAGAATCTGTGGAAGATTTAAAAATTAAAAAAAAAACATTAAATTAATGGCGATGGGATGACCTCTCACTCACACTCGCATGCATCAATGAGCCTTCTAAAAATACCAAATTGAAAGGGATGGAACAAAAACCTGATATTGTTTGCTTAGCAATCAGAGCAGTTTTTGAGTACTTCGTTTTTAATAAGCGGTGTAGAGATGAAGAAGTGGTAAAAAAATCCTATTGAATTTCACGCTACCTTCACTGTTTGATTTTTGGGCGTTTTAGTACTCTCACACATTACACAGTACATTGTCACATTTCTGACTGTTGGAAATCATGGGCATAGACTTCAAAAATTCGGTTTCAATTACACTAGAGGAAACCGAAAAAGAAATTCTCATGTTAATATTTAATTAATACGCAAAGTGGATATTAAAAATATTACAGTTTCACTTACTTACCTTGACTTTCGGTGGTTAGTATCAAACTGTCTGTGGTGTCGCCTGAAGCACACATTCTAAACATGAATTTTAATAATATGCATGAACCCGTTCAACAAAGAACTGTCAGGCGGCTCCACAGTCGCAAAAGCCGCTTACTTATTAAATGAAATTAATATTCTTTTAATTACAACAAACATGAATAAATCTCCAAAAATGGGATTATAATATCCCATAACTAATAAGTTCTAATTATGTCAGCACCGTTAATTTTTCGAATATGGTGGTCAAAGGCTAACCTATTAGGCATAAAAAATTGGAAGTAGGCTGCTGGTGGATGTTACAAACACTTTTAATGGATCTGTGGAAAACGCATTTGCTTAAATTGCTTTAATTATTACTTACTATTAATAAACATTATATTCAATACCGATAAGGAGTAACAAATAAATAAATTAAAAATACGCAAATTACCGATCTGAAAGTTACTAACACGCTAAAAGAACACGAGACATGAATAACCACCCCTTCAAGTTTGTATATTTATCGTATGTGCTATGCTCATCAATATACAGATAATTATTACGTTCCTTAATATGGCAAAAAAAAATTATTTATGCAATGCAATGTAATTTGATAATAATTTAAATATGAAATTTTAAATAGTTAGCATTTTAGATAAAACTTCAGTGGGCAACGCTTCATTACTAAGTTTGCGTTGGACGAACCCCAGCTAATGACAAAGGTAAGAATTCCTTAGCGGTACCTACTTGCATTTATTGCAGTAATTAATCATAGCGGGAACCCTAATGGAAGCCGTTGGTGAAGGATCTCTAAATTTATATACGTATTGTAACGAAGAGAATGGAAACTGAAACCGTTTCACGAAAGCGCAGTCTTTACTCTGTAAAGGGTTATTTAGGGCTATTTGGGATTCTATAAAATGTCATCATGAAAACGATCCTAACAAATTTGTGAGCAAGACAAACTGGACCAAACTACTTTTCAGCTTCTGATATGTTCATAAAAAAACAGCTTTAAATGAACTGAACTATAAAAAAACGTTGACAAAGACTGAAAACCTTCTTGTCATATTGCTACGATATTATTTTTACTATTTTATAAGAATATATTATTATATTCTCTGTTATTGTTTCTCACGTACTTCAGTTTAACGACATCTTTGGAGTATAGTCAAAGTTAAATTAAGCAATAGCGATGTCGCTACTGAGCACCAAGTCTTGACTTTATTGTTCCCTACAATTAAAATAAATAGATGCCCGAAGTAAATTAATAAACATTCTAAAGTTATATTAGTTATATATATATGGCCATAAAACGAGCATAGAATTATGACAATTCCAAGGTTTTCAAGGCCTCCAAGGTGAAGCCAGGAAATCAAAGCCAGTCGACTTCAGTGAACACAGCCTGAACCCGCCACGGCAACTGTAAAATGCAAAACAAAGGCAATATGAATTGAAATATAAATTTCTTAAAACGCCCACTGACAATAAAACTTTACGAGCTGACCGAGAAAGTAAAGATAAAGGCTAAAACAGAAATAGAATCAGCAGTTTTAGCATATAATAGGGTGGAAATGTATAAAAACTTTTGTTAATTGTCTTAGTGGTGTGAAGCAATGTGTAATTCTTTTGTATCAGTTTCATATTAATTTTTAATAATCTTTAACTTCCCAGTATGGTTTTCAAGGATAATAAAAAACATAAATAATATATAATACATAATTTTTATACAAAAAACAATATTTTATTTGTAAATCAGAAAAAAACGGAGGTCACAATAGGGGACAAAAGTTTAAGAAGTAGATCTATTCAACCTGAGATCATGAGGGACAAAAGTTATACCTACTTGTAAAATATATTTTAAAAAGTAATATACCAATGATTCAACGATCTTTTAAATATCATGCTCAGCAGTCGCATATAAAAACGGAGTATAGGTCAACCCACACATATCACGTTTTCACCATTGCCTACATACCTATAAAGGCTTGTCATCAAAACTTGCATTGAATATCGTTTATGCACTATTATTAAAACTACAGAATTGAAACTCAAATACGCAGCTAATTAATATGCACAGTAAGTGGTTAACAAACTCGGCAAGGTTACATCAAATATCTTAAAATAAACATCTAAACTTAACACACGAGTTGAGAAATTATGGCTCTTGAATAGGCTACATCACATCGAGAAACGGAGCACATCTGGCCTTACCGTTGAAATTACTCCCAAATACTTTCAGAACTCGAATAAGTAGCTTTTGGGAAAATAGCACCATAGACATCCTTACGGTATGTGTTAAAGCAGTATTATAACCATCTTTTATGTACTTTTGATCGTGTATTGGGGAGGTTTTTTACGTACGTACTGAATTAACTTTCTTTTTCATCCAATATTTATTTTTGTTATGCTATGTAGTGATAAGACCGACAAGTCACCCGCCTGACCTGATGGTAAGCATCTCGACTTTCCATTACAGTTGCAGTGTCACCTTTCTCGTTCTGCTTTACACTGCAGTGTGCTTGTCAGTACGAGACGTTAGTGATTATATCTGGTTTGCCCAGTAATTTTACTTAGTGCCCTCCACTCCTAAACAATAAGGCAAATTAATTTAGGATTTTATCGTAAAATTTACACTACTATAAGACCCTGTTTCAGAGTGTTCGAGTAAGTGCCGGTTATACTACCCAGAATTTATTCATTAAATAAACACTATCTTTGCGTTTCACAGTCATCGATTTAGCCTATCCATCGGTTAAAGCTTGAACCGCGCTGCATGTTAACTGTAATTTTTATCATTCAGTTATTTTATGTGTTGGTTAGCTACCCGAAACTTTATTAGGACATTCTGAAACGGACCCTAAGTGTGTCAATCATTGTAAAATACTAATAAATATATATGCTGGTTACAGTAAAGTAATTAACAATTATGGCTTGGGTAGGCAGTAGTACTTGCAAGTACACTCAAAAATTATGAATAGTAGTTGTCTTCTTGAGTAAAAATCCGAAATTACTCAAATACGCACAAATAATTTAACCAAAATAGGGATTCCAACGTTTACCACACGATATTTAAGGGGCCATTAGTACTTAGATAATTTATACGGCAGTAAAAAAAGCTGCCCTTGCTCTTACTGAGTGCAACAGCCCGTACAAGCAAATTATGTTTGTTGGTTTTGATCCCAGCTACCAAACTACATAGTAATTTGGCATCATCAGTTTTCATGGCTAATAAGAGGTTAAAGTACATAATAATATACTAAAATTTCAGATTTCTAACTAGTACTAAACTAGTTTTTAGTTTTGCGATAGACCCGGCAACAAAATGCTCTAAAATGTACAATTTGATGGCCCTACAGATATTTAGTTTTATTTATTGATTATAATAAGCAAGGCAGTAACCACTGACACTTCTTATAAACAATGTAGAAATTATTAAACATATATATTTATATACAAATTAATATTTATTTATATTCTACTCAGTGAGGTCTAGACGACACCCGACACAGATGCTTGGATGTAAAAACTTTTTGTTGGATTATTTTCTCAAGTATTGGAGCTCCCCTGAAAAATCATATATGTAATAATAATAGAGCGAAGAAATCCTATACTTATTTGATTTTTGGGTCAATGTTTTAAACAAAACATCCGTATTCCTGAAAGTCCTCTGCGAGTTACTCAGGACAGATGGATGGATGAACCGAAGGTTGGACAGACCGACAGATCAGACAGTGGAGTCTTATGTATAGGGCTCCGTTTTGCCTTTTGGTTTCACAACTCTAACTAATGATAATTCAAACTTTAGAAAGCTATATTATTTTCCGAAAATAATAAGTATCTACTAAATATAAATGAACATAAATGAAATGCATATAAATGAACTTTTATAGCAAATTGCTACGTCAACATTTGTCGATTGGAAGATTTACGTATCTTGGTATTATATTGCTGATGTCACCACAATTGGTGGCCAACGCCCACCTTTTACAAAAACATCTTCTCCTAAAACGCTTCTTTTACAGAAAAGTAGCGTTTTGTTTCATGCTCTTATCAATCATATGTAGGCACAAACTTCTAACTTAGGCACAATCACCTCAAACAGTAGTAGTTTGATTCTACTTAACGATGGGAAAGAACGATTGAAATGTGTTAACGGATGTGCAAGCGAGATACCAAATGTGTCTTATATGGCGTTATCCTATTCGCACTGTTTCGAACTACGATGATATGGAACGGTTTTATCATAATTTTATGACATTTTATTGTATCTGCTGCACAACAGTGGTCTATAATTTTAGCTTTAAAATGAGTCTCGTACAGTTAGTTTATTTGCCGTTTTTCAAGTAAAATAAGTATACCTTACTCCACAAAGAAAACTCGCATAAAAGTAGACACAGTAGAGTTTAGGTAAGGTGGTGGATACTACGAATAAATGATCATTTATTCGTAGGGTGGATACAATAGTTACAAATGCTTCATAGAGAAATTGGGTAAGAGCACTAAAAGTAACATTTCTTAATACTCTGGATTTGTAGATAAATAAAGAAGTTGAGCTACAATTATTTGGGGCTATTATGGGATTCTATAAAATGTCATCATGAAAATGATCCTAACAAATTTGTGAGCAAGACAAATTGGACCAAACTACTTTTCAGCTCCTGATGTGAGACATATAAATTGGAATACTTATCTTATGGCAAAAAATTTAAGTACAGCAGCAAATTGTAAGAATTTTTTGATTAAATCGTATCTTAAAGCAGATATTCATATGAAAATAATATTGATTTACTATATTAGTCTACTCAAAGGCTGTAGTCACGTGATCATAAAAAACAGCTTTAAATGAACTGAACTATAAAAAAACGTTGACAAAGACTGAAAACCTTCTTGTCATATTGCTACGATATTATTTTTACTATTTTATAAGAATATATTATATTCTCTGTTATTGTTTCTCACGTACTTCAGTTTAACGACATCTTTAGAGTATAGTCAAAGTTAAATTAAGCAATGGCGATGTCGCCACTGAGCACCAGACCTTGACTTTATTGTTCCCTACAATTAAAATAAATAGATGCCCGAAGTAAATTAATAAACATTCTAAAGTTAAGCTAAGGCCATAAAACGAGCATAGAATTATGACAATTCCAAGGTTTTCAAGGCCTCCAAGGTGAAGCCAGGAAATCAAAGCCAGTCGACTTCAGTGAACACAGCCTGAACACGCCACGGCAACTGTAAAATGCAAAACAAAGGCAATTTGAATTGAAATATTAATTACTTAAAACGCCCACTGACAATAAAACTTTACGAGCTGACCGAGAAAGTAAAGATAAAAGCTAAAACAGAAATAGAATAAGAAGATATAGCATATAATAGGGTGGAAATGTATAAAAACTTTTGTTAATTGTCTTAGTGGTGTGAAGCAATGTGTAATTCTTTTGTATCAGTTTCATATTAATTTTTAATAATCTTTAACTTCCCAGTATGGTTTTCAAGGATAATAAAAAACATAAATAATATATAATACATAATTTTTATACAAAAAACAATATTTTATTTGTAAATCAGAAAAAATCGGAGGTCACAATAGGGGACAAAAGTTTAAGAAGTAGATCTTTTTAACCTGAGATGAGAGAGGGATAAAAGTTATACCTATGTATAAAATATATTTTAAAAAGTAATATACCAATGATTCAACGATCTTTTAAATATCATGCTCAGCAGTCGCATATAAAAACGGAGTATAGGTCAACCCACACATATCACGTTTTCACCATTGCCTACATACCTATAAAGGCTTGTCATCAAAACTTGCATTGAATATCGTTTATGCACTATTATTAAAACTACAGAATTGAAACTCAAATACGCAGCTAATTAATATGCATAGTAAGTGGTTAACAAACTCGGCAAGGTTCCATCAAATATCGTTAAATAGATTACTAAACATAACACACGCGTTAAGAAATTATGGCTCTGAAACAGGCGACATCCCATCAAGAAACGGAGCACATCTGGCCTTACCGTTGAAATTACTCGCAAATACGTTCAGAACTCGAATAAGTAGCTTTTGGGAAAATAGCACCATAGACATGCTTACGGTATGTGTTAAAGCAGTATTATAACCATCTTTTTATGTACTTTTGATCGAGCATTGGGGAGGTTTTTTACGTACGTAATGAATTTACTTTCTTTTTCATCCAATATTTTTATTATTATGGGATCTAGTGATAAGACGGTCAAGTCACCCGCCTGATAGTAAGCATCTCGACTTTCCATTACAGTTGCAGTGTCATCTTTCTCGTTCTGCTTGACACTGCAGTGTGCTTGTCAGTACGAGACGTTAGTGATTATATCAGGTTTGCCCAGTAATTTTACTTAGTGCCCTCCACTCCTAAACAATAAGGCAAATTAATTTAGGATTTTATCGTAAAATTTACACTACTATAAGGTCCTGTTTCAGAGTGTTCGAGTAAGTGCCGGTTATACAACCCAGAATTTATTCATTAAATAAACACTATCTTTGCGTTTCACAGTCATCGGTTTAGCCTATCCATCAGTTAAAGATTGAAAGGCGCTGCATGTTAACAGTCATTTTTATCATTCAGTTATTGAAACTTTATAAGGACATTCTGAAACGGACCCTTAGTGTGTCAATTATTTTAAAATACTAGTAAATGCTAATGCTGCTTGTAAGCAGACTACTGTAGTAAAGTAATAAACAGTTATCGCTTGGGTAGGCAGTAGTACTTGCAAATACACTCAAAAATTATGAATAGTAGTTGTCTTCTTGACTAAAAATCCGAAATTACTCAAATACGCAAAAATAATTTAACCAAAATAGGGATTCCAACGTTTACCACACGATATTTAAGGGGCAATTAGTACTTAAATAATTTATACGGCAGTAAAAAAGGCTGCCCATGCTTTTACTGAGTGCCCGTTTGTTAGTTTTGATGCCAGCTACCAAACTACATAGTAAATTAGCATCATCAGTTTTCATGGCTAATAAGAGGTTAAAGTACATAATAGCATACTGAAATTTCAGATTTCTAACTAGTACTAAACTAGTTTTTAGTTTTGCGATAGACCCGGCAACAAAATGCTCTAAAATGTACAATTTGATGGCCCTAAAGATATTTAGTTTTATTAATTGATTACTAGCTTTCCAGGCGCGGCTCCTCTTTTTGCGCAGTTAGATAAAAACTATCCTATGTTTTTTCCCCGAGTCTCAAACTATTTCCATACCAAATTTCATTCAAATCGGTCCAGTAGTTTTGGCGTGAAAGCGTAACAGACAGACAGACAAACAGACAGTTACTTTCGCATTTATAATATTAATAATATATAATATAGTATAATATAATATAATATAGTATAGTATAGTATAGTATAGTATAGTATAGTATAGTATAGTATAGTATAGTATAGTATAGTATAGTATAGTATAGTATAGTATAGTATAGTATAGTATAGTATAGTATAGTATAGTATATTATATTATGATATGATATGATATGATATGATATGATATGATATGATATGATATGATATGATATGATATAATATAATATAATATAATATAATATAATATAATATAATATAATATAATATAATATAATATAATATAATATAATATAATATAATATAATATAATATAATATAATATAATATAATATAATATAATATAATATAATATAATATAATATAATATAATATAATATAATATAATATAATATAATATAATATAATATAATATAATATAATATAATATAATATAATATAATATAATATAATATAATATAATATAATATAATATAATATAATATAATATAATATAATATAATATAATATAATATAATATAATATAATATAATATAATATAATATAATATAATATAATATAATATAATATAATATAATATAATATAATATAATATAATATAATATAATATAATATAATATAATATAATATAATATAATATAATATAATATAATATAATATAATATAATATAATATAATATAATATAATATAATATAATATAATATAATATAATATAATATAATATAATATAATATAATATAATATAATATAATATAATATAATATAATATAATATAATATAATATAATATAATATAATATAATATAATATAATATAATATAATATAATATAATATAATATAATATAATATAATATAATATAATATAATATAATATAATATAATATAATATAATATAATATAATATAATATAATATAATATAATATAATATAATATAATATAATATAATATAATATAATATAATATAATATAATATAATATAATATAATATAATATAATATAATATAATATAATATAATATAATATAATATAATATAATATAATATAATATAATATAATATAATATAATATAATATAATATAATATAATATAATATAATATAATATAATATAATATAATATAATATAATATAATATAATATAATATAATATAATATAATATAATATAATATAATATAATATAATATAATATAATATAATATAATATAATATAATATAATATAATATAATATAATATAATATAATATTATATTATGTTAGTACTGATAATAAGTAAGGCAGTTACCACTGACACTTATTATGATCAATGTAGAAATTGTTAACGTTACTACTACTATAAGAGGTGATAGTTGCCTCCATGTTGCTAGTGACATAATCTGTGTGGTGGTCGGGCATCCCCTTATTACGAAACCGTATCGACCCTGCAACCCAAGAGGCCTGTAAGTAAATTACGCTCATTATACCATAACTCATTAAAATTCACATTACGTAGTTTTTTACTGAAATTATTACATTCAGTATAATGAATAGATTCAGGCGTTACTTTGCGGAAATCCATATTTAATAATACATACTTTTAAAAGTATCCTAAAAAACATTAAATAATATTTAAATAAAACACTTAAAAAAGCATAAAATTATATATCTAGTGACAATTCCGCCTAATTTTCCTGTCATCTACGTGACGTCACAAACATCACGCAGCCTAACCGGAAGAATACCCGACTAGTTTCGCTTCTAAACGAAGCATCTTCAGGAGGTCTTGACTTACCGAGCGCTCATTCTGTCGTGCGCTCGGTGAGTCAAGACCTCCTGAATGGAAAATTCCGCCTAATTTTCCTGATGACAGGAATTGTCACTAGATATATAATTTTATGCTTTTTTAAGTGTTTTATTTAAATATTATTTAATGTTTTTTAGGATACTTTTAAAAGTATTTATTATTACATTCAGTACATTTGAATGCATTAGCGACGGTATAGCCTCAAATATGAACAGAATTAAGAACAGAACAATGTTATTAAAATGATCAATGCGTCCAGTTAAAGCACTTTCACAGTATTATTTTCCTTAGTTACTAACCAGGTAAACATTATTTTATGAACAAATAACTAAAGATAGAATGGTTAGTAATATTTGATAAAAGTTTCGGTTGTGGGCAATATTTGCATTTTATACTATGATACTTTAGCGAATCGTTATGCTTAATAGACGTTTTAAGTCTTCAACATTATGCTACTTGGGCTACATGCTATTAAGATGTTAGACATACTCCCACAAAAACGATTTCCCAATTGGTTTTCTGGCTTAGCAGCCTGGCGTAGCAATTTTCACAAAAATACTGAAACATTTCTAATTCCTTGCAAATGCTTACAGATCAGTAGAAGTGGTAGGCAGAGGTGTAAAACCCGTACCGGGCATAGTTCCTGACTCCAGACTGCTACTGAAACCCCAAATAACTGGTAATATTTGAAGATTGAACCCTGAAAATGCACATTCTAAAATGGTGCTTGAACACACTCAATACGAGGCAGTCACAAAACAAATGGTTCATAATTATTTTCATAACCATGATTTACAATGTCAAGCATATCCATTATTTACAGGACACCTATACACCCAGAAGCCTACACAATATACCTTCGTACACGTTGTACACAACGTATCATAAATCTTTGATGGTTCGTTCAAACTCTCATAGACAGCTCAATTTCGTCACTGCGGAAGCAGATGAGACCAATAGGCGTGTGACAGGTGACGGATAACATTCAGTAATTTAATACCCCGTCCCTACCTTGTTACTCGGATAGAGTAATTCCAATGACAAAGTGAATAGGTAAGGTATCTATCTATATCTACATTTCACCATTCCGGTAACCGAGTATTCGTAGGCGTCTTGGTATCTCACCTCTCGCCCCGTTGCTTGCGGCGAATACGAGGATAAAATTTAAAGCATAACCCAGATATAAGTTATGTTTTTAGAAAATGTGTGAAAGGGTGTAGGCGTAATAATGTTTACGCGGAATATGTACAGGTTTTAAAAATGTATGCGAATTTATGATCATAGAGTTGAGCGTAGTAGGTGGTATGAAACAAATAAGGGTTTTAAAAGGGTAACATTGCGCGTTGTCGGGGTTATACTGCTGCTTGTCGTTAAAAATAAAAGTATTTCAAGAGTCATTTTTAACGTTTTATGCTTGTTTTAGTGGGTTTATATAACAAAAAGGAAACCTCAAATTGACACGCTCTCGTCGAGGACGCGTAAATTAATCTACGTTTTTAAAAAGCTCAGAGCTGCAGCTAGTATAGAAACCTTAAGGGTTGTTTACATTTCGCTTGCACAATCTATCCTTACCTACTGTTCCACTACATGGGGAAGTGCCTGCACTACTCTATTATTACAATTAGAAGGGGCTCAAAGAGCAGTGCTCAAAGTAATTATTAAAAAGCCAATTGTATACCCCACAACACTTTTGTACATGGACGTCAAGTTTCTAACGGTGCGACAACTTTACATTCTCAACGCAATACTCCGTAAGCACAAAACCATAACATATGATCGTCGTAAGGATCAAAACCATCGAAGACGTAATCGTGTATGTCCCATATTTTCGTACAATTGTCTTCTAGCTGGTATACATTTTACAATAAATTAAACGTCCAGCTCCATATTTACCCGCTATCGTCATTTCAAGTTAAATGTGTAACTACAAGGTATCTTTTACAACTGACTTACTCGGAAACGGAAAATCTTCTATAGGCTATTATATAACTAAACATGAAATCTCTTACATTACACACACACCCTCATATCACTTACATAACACTCACATTTACCATTCACACTTACACACCCAACTTAGTATGCGCAATATTATTTAAGAATATGTAAGCCATATATTATAATAATTATCACATATTATAGTTTATTTATGTTTATATAAAATCAAATTGAACATACAATTTATATTATGTACTTAGGTCATTTCCAGCTGGAGGTCGCTGATGCCTGTAACACAGTTAATAACTACAACAGGCATCAACGATCCAATTAGATAGTTTTTACAACTTGTACCTATACTTGTTTTAAGTACATGTAACTACAAACTTTTTTTTTATGCCTGATAGGTTAGCCTTTGACCACTATATCACCTGATGGTAAGTGATGAAGTGGTCGAAGATGTTGTTCAGGCTAACCTAGAATTACTGGTTCTCAAGGACAGCTGCCGGAACACACCGTTAGGTGACGAGATTTTCAACTTGAGGGTGGTAGCTAGCCAGGCGGGCATTCGCAAAATGCCCTACCACCATGCAAACTATATCCTATATGTATGTAAATTCCAAAAAATGGTCAATAAATCTTTATTATTATTTTTATTATTATAACTGACATAGTGGTAATGATAAAATAATACTCTTTGAATAATCAGGTACAATAATATATATGGCAGGAGTTTGTTGATATCTGCGATTACAGTATAAGGTATTTGTACTCAACAATAATATACCTATATTTACCTTGAAATAGTTAAAACAATAAAAAATCTGATACCTAACTTATATCCAAAAAAAAAACAATCACAATCATTCCACAGGAATTATAGATGGAGAGGAATACGAGTTGGCGGCCATCAGAGGGACGTAGCAGCTCCGAACAGATGGCGTGCTCTCCAATTAAACTAGTCATGGTCAAACATCCTAAACAGTACATAAGGTTAACTAATAAGCCGATCTGTTGAAATTTCGGGTACCTATTAAAGACGGTCGAAAACTAAATTTTAAAGTAAAATAAAATTAACCTTTCTGGCAAAGTTCGAGGATTAAAATACGAGATTATACGCAGTCTCACGACACACCGGGGCATTCACGTACTACGCTGACGACGCAAATGATGCTATTGGACGGTTCGTTCGGAGAGCGGTGGCTGCAAGACGCAAAGAGATCCGCGACTATAACTTAAAGATGGCAATCAGAGATCGCCACAGTGTGGTGATAGATGTCCTGGTGAGAATGGATGTCGGAGAGGCAGACTAAGAACATCTCAAAGTTCAGTTTTTATTGTAATGTGTAAAGATTTAGTGTTTAATTATAGTTTTCTCCCCTATTAGCAAGCGGATTCGTGCAGGCATTCGGAACAGTCATGCTCACGAAAATGTGTTGGCAAGCGGTGGCATCGTGTGTCGGGTCGCCCTCTTCCCTCAAAAATGGTTGAGGAGGACGATGGCTGGCACGCGAGTCAACTCGTGAACGAGTGCTGCTTGAGGACACTGGTCCGTTTGGAATGCCTGTGCAAATCTGTTTGCTACTACATATTTAGTAGTAGTATATTCCTTAAAACTGTGTTCCCCCATTTAGTATGTAAGAATGCTCCCCGTAGTAATGTAAATACTTAACAAATTTCTCGGTTAACTTAAAAAATGGCACGGACCCCGGAGTCTGTGGAAAATGAACAAAACCAATCATAAAAAAAAAAAAAAAAATACGAGATTAAATAAGTAGGTAAAACCATCGCGCAAGTTGGGATTGAGTCATTTATATTTCAATTATAGTTATAGACCTTCGAGTTCTGTAGCATTCCTGTTATTTTTTTCCGAAAATTAAATTCTAATTCTAATTCGTTTCTTTACACAAGTAACTTGTTTACACTTTTAAAGTGAGTCCGTGTTGCATTTTAAAGTCAGCAAAACATCTGCTGCCTTCAAACTCTCGGCGAGAAGTCCCGAGACACTCGGGACACGGGAATGTGAATAGTTTCTCGCTTTCTCGTTCGTTTCATGTTGATTTTATGTGTTTCTCACAATAAAATGTAGAATAACTACTATAGTTAAAGTTTATTGAGCATTTTCAATCACAGCCATTGTCCATATCAGATGGGAACGTGAACACAAGTGATAATATTTGTGACTGAAGATATGTTCAAGTGCTCGCCAGAAGTCTAGCTGAGATTTCTCGCCAAGATTATTTGAGTATGCAGGCAGTACACAGTTTTGTAAAGGAAATAATTCAATATACCTAAAGCCAATAAATCTTATTTTTACCAAAATTTTTCATATGAATACAAAGGCCTTAGCGGAATTCTGTGCTGAACTTGGCCAGGTTTTAATATTTATACTATAAACGTATCTATTCCGCTGCTGTAATGTGTTGCACATTTTACTGTACTGTAATGTATCAGCCGCATCGTCCACTGCTCAACACAGGCTCCCCTATTAAGCGGGTATTTTCCAGAATTCTTATGCTTGGCAGGCGTCTTGGGTCACGCAGTTTAAATAATGGCAGTTCTTTAGAAGGCGCTGCTGCCCACCTTCCAGTATTTTGTTCATTACGATACCCACGGTAACATATAGGGGGTGCAATTCTAACCCGGCACCCCATTATTTTACGATAGAGAAAAAAGAAAAAAAACATTGAAACACTAGGTTTCATGTATGGAGAATCCCTCATATTTTTTTATTATCAGTATCAGTACTTCAGTACTAATATTATAAATGTGAAAGTAACTCTGTATGTCTGTCTGCCTGTCTGTCTGTTACGCTTTCACGCCAAAACTACTGGACCGATTTGAATGAAATTTGGTATGGAGATAGTTTGAGACCCGGGAAAAAACATAGGATAGTTTTTATCCGACTGCGCAAAAAGAGGTTAATGGTTTCGCGCGATAACCGACATACGCGCGGGCGGAGCCGCGCCCGGAAAGCTAGTATAATATAATTTTAGGAAATCCGTCATACACACACTGTGAAAATTTCAATTAGCTACCTATATACTGTTACAGAGATACAGCCCTCTATAGGTCAGACGGATGGATGGACAGACAGACAGACAGCCGAGGCTTTATTAAGCTCGTTTTCTACAGAACCCTAAGAAGAAGAATCAATATGACACGAAAAGTAAAAAGCTTAAATGCTTTCTTCTCTTATATTTTGCAATAACTTCCGACTAACTGCTCTCGCATGGAGTGGACGGCGTCTTGCCGCGATGGCACTCCATATTTGGCTTTTGTACGCTAGCTTAATGGTCCACATTGTTGATGTGTCGTCCTTTGACACTCAAACTTGTTGATGGGTTCGAACTCCTTGTATGTATGTGTATGTCACAAAGTTAAGTTTGTGATTGGTATTTGAGAGCAAAGGGTTTTTGAGTAAAATTAGCCGTACATTTTTCTGCTACGCGAAGGTGAGCAGTAGTGCCTTTTCAAGAACTGTCACACTGCGCATAATAGGGCGTCAGAAAGGCTGGCCATGAAATCAAAGTCAAAACTTTTTACAAGTATGAAGAAAGAAAGAAATACTCTTTATTTATGACAAAAAACTGACAAAAACATAACAAAAACAAAATATAAAATAAAAACAAATACTTGTAGTCTCTTGTCACAAAACGGCCTCAACTCAACATAATGCCAGTCGCACGGTTACATAATCAAGTATTCAAAAAAAAAGAAAATAAATAAAATCTTTAAAAATATAGACATGGCACAAAGTTTGTAACAATAAAACATGATAGAAAATAAAATAAATTGAATAGTACATAATTATAATAGACCAGAAAAATAAATTAAACATAATGAAGAAAGAATATGTCCTAAATAGCGCTTGTATAATTTTTTTGAGTTTCCTCACTGTTTTGATGTTCGCGTAAAAAAATATTTAATTTAACTTTAAAGCTATGGAAATATTGCAGGTTCCTAATTGGCGGCGGTATATTGTTCCAACACATTGAGGCGGCGTAGCGGAAACTCCCTTTGAAAGCAGCTGAGCTACGCCGTTCTGTTGCTAGCTGTATTGCACATTGACGAGACCCATAGTATTTTCTTATGGTGTTCCAGGAGAATCTTTCAAGTGAGCACTCGACATAAAGGTGCGACTTGCTAATGCCACGTGGGTACCTCTTGCTTATAGGATTTAAATATAAACAAAATTAAATCTACAGCTAATTTAACACACAATACACCAAAATTGTCTCGTTTAATTTTTTTATAGACCCGTAAGAAAAATGATCTTATATAAGTAATTATAAAATGTATTATACTTAATAAGTTTTAGCTAAGGTGCAAAACGTTTCTTTTTTGTCATATTTTGGAGCCCTCCTGATAATATTTTAATGGGTGGACTTCCGTGCTTCGGGTCTCGGTAGATGGCAGTCGCTTCAGCATGGTGGTAGGGCTTTTTTCAAATGACCGCCTAGCTATCTACCACCCTCAAGCATAAAAGATGTCGGTAAGCACCTAACTGTGTGGTCCGGCAACTGTCCTTGAGACTCAGTAATTCTAGGTGAAGCTGAACAACATCTTTGACCACATCATCACCTACCATCAGGTAAAATAGTGGCCAAAGACAAGCTTATCAATAAAAAAAAGTGCCGAATAGCAAAGTATCTAATTCATTGCTTGGTAACGACTTATCCAAGTTTTGTTCAGTGCTATCGCTGAGCAGCATATAAGAAGATTTGGAGATCAGTACGACGCTCACCCTAGTGTGTATAGTACTTAAAGGAAGGGATTTAATTTAAGAACACTTGATTTGACGTGACTTGATTGACTTCATCTATCAAAATATTCACCTAAATTTTACAGTATTTTTTTTAATAGCCCGTCGAACCACTCGTCAAATAAAGTGCCGCCATTTCCGACTCAATTTTGGAAAATGAGAACGTAAAAGATAATTAACAATAAATTTTATACAAAATTTTGTTTTAAATAGGTAATTACAGAATTAAATATCTTTGTATAGTCCGGTCAATTCAGACTTCCGAGGGTACAAAAATTCGCAACTAGCTGAAAATTGGTAGGATTTTTAAATGAAATTCAGAAAGTCCTCATTGATCCGACACCTACAAAAAATCGGCCAAGTGCGAGTCGGACTCGCGCACGAAGGGTTCTGTACCATTAGCTATACAACATTAGATTTCATATTTTAACCTTATTTTGTTTTAACAAGTGCGAATCCGACTCGCACTTGGCCAACTTTTTGTATTTTTTGTTATAGCGGCAACAGAAATACATCATCTGTGAAAATTTCAACTGTCTAGCTATCACCGTTCTTGAGATACAGTCTGGTGACAGACGGACGGACGGACGGACAGCGAAGTCTCAGTAATAGGGTCCCGTTTTTTCCCTTTGGATACGGAATCCTAAAAACTACCCGGGGTCAAAGGTCACAAAAATAAGTTTTTGCTATTTTCACTGAAACGGTACGACAACATTCTTAAAATTCAAAAACGGATAGTTGTAAGCCGTATTTCCTATAACATGTCATAATAACTTTACCGTCTCTATATATTTTGGAGGTAACATCTTTTGTAAAATCAAATCGACATCTGTTCGGAGAGTGGACCGATGCAGGCGTTCGAACTCGTACGCAAAACATGACGAAACTTTGCTCGCTAAGATGACGCTTATGTAGGTGAAACATTGCCCAAGTATATTCTGTATGGCTCCCTTATAAAATTAATTAACCTGGAACATTCCTGAATAAATAATTAGCATAATTTTTAGCATGGTGGTAGGGCGCTTTGCGAGTTCCCGCCTTGCTAGCTACCACCCTCAAGTTGAAAATCTGTCGCCAAGCACCTAACGGTGTGTTCCGGCAGCTGTCCTTGAGAGCCAGTAATTCTAGGTTAGCCTGTACAACATCTTCGACCACATCATCACTTACCATCAGGTGAGATGGTGGTCAAAGGCTAACATATCAGGCATAAAAAAAAAAAAAAAAAAATAAGAGACCTTGATATTGCAATGTTTAAACAAAAACTTAAAAGAATATTAGCCCAAAAAGGTTACTATACAATTAATGAATTCCTCATTGACAAGAATATTTCAATTTGTAGTAATAATGACTAAAATAAAATGACTAATTGTAAATTTTGACATTGCTTCTCTGACATATATATAATTTAGATTAAGGGCCTGTTTCAGAATGTTCGAGTAAGTTCCGGTTTTACTACCCAGAACATATTTATTAAACAAAACACTATCTTTTCGTTTCACAGTCATCGATTTAGCCTATCCATCGCTTAAAGCTTGAAACGCGCTCCATGTTAACTGTCATTTTTATCATTCAGTTATTTTATGTGTTGCATAGCAACCCGAAACTTTATTATGACATTCTGAAACGGGCCCTTAATCGATATAACTAATGACTAAATGTTAGGATGAAAGATAAATTGTATAAAACAACCTATAAATAATTCTATGTCTGGACTTAATTTTAACGCATTGTCATTAGTATTTTGATATAAAGATTTTATTTATTTCAATTTGTTTGTAATTCATAATAGCTTTCAAAATTAATAGACTTGGATTCTTTTTTTTTAATTTGTACGCCACATGCGGCAAGGACACGAGTTACGAAATATAAGTTACTGTACCACCTAGTATGCTCTAGTATATTCACCGTGTTCTAAAAAATAAATTATTTGAATTTGTATTTATCATTTATTGTATATTTTAAAGCTACGATGGAAAAATTTTTTTTTCTTTTGCGCTATTGCCATGCTTTACCCTAATATCCTATCCTATACTCTTACTAAGCCTGTTTTTGTGTTAAAACCCTTTAAGCTTAAAACTGTTAATACTAGTAATATACTTAAAATTATATATTTACACATATTGTGCCTTACTCGGAAATACTCCATACTTATTTATCTAATAATTACATTTAAATATATATGAAGTATGCTCCATTATTCTTTAGCGTGTACTAGCTTTCCGGGCGCTGATCCTCCCGCTTTCCGGGCGCGTATGTCAGTTATCGCGCAAAAAACATTAACCTCTTTTTGCGCAGTTGGATAAAAACTATCCTATGTTTTTTTTCTCGGGTCTCAAACTATTTCCATTTCAAATTTCATTCAAATCGGTTCAGTAGTTTTGGCGTGAAAGCGTAACAGACAGACAGACAGAGTTACTTTCGCATTTATAATATTAGTACTGATTCTTGTTCTGTATGATAAATGTTAGTATAAACTGACATTATAAAACATTAACTCGCAGCTATATTATAAAATTTATACATTATAATCATTATTACATATATTTTTTCTTACTAACCTAAGTTCACAAAGAAAAATTACACAATACGTAGTCTTTCTATCAGTACTATTCAGTACTATAATATTATAAATGCGAAAGTAACTCTGTCTGTCTGTCTGTCTGTCTGTCTGTATGTGTGTCTGTCTGTTACGCTTTCACGCCAAAACTACTGGACCGATTTGAATGAAATTTGGTATGGAGATAGTTTGAGACCCGGGAAAAAACATAGGATAGTTTTTATCCGACTGCGCAAAAAGAGGTTAATGTTTTCGCGCGATAATCGACATACGCGCGGGCGGAGCCGCGCCCGGAAAGCTAGTGTGTTATAAAACTTATGACATTCCATTTCGATTTGCCAATTATTGTGAAAAATAAATAAAAGGTCTCAATACCATATATGTAGCCCTCGTTACCACGTGAAATTTGTTTCATAGCAATACTTGTTTTGAAATATCATGAAACGCTTTTTATGCCTTTACGGAGATAAGTGCTAACAATACACAAACATACCCATCACACTCAGCTACACAAACTTTAGTGGTTTATTTCGGGTAATGAGTATTTTTTGACACTTGTTACACACCGATCTACTAGTTAAAGCACCATCTGCTGTGTATCACTTGGATGGGTGACTGATATGACTGCTAGTAGCATTTACAATTGAATGCTTTCGTGCATTGGAGGGCACGTAAAGCGGTCGTTCCCGCTTCTTGTCTTCGGGTGCCAATTTAAGAGACGGTAAGCGTATTGGTTGGGTCTCCCCCCTGGGATCTGAAGGCAAAGCTCTACACGTCAACGAATGAGTGGTCCTTGCTGAGTGCGGCTCCGGATCAGGGGGACATTCTACTACAATGTGTAGTAAATGTGCAGAAATTCCGTGCTTGATAGTTCCCTTATTGGAGTGGCTGTCTTAATAGGGAGCTGGCTAATCCTGCAGTATTAGTTGGATAGAGAGCAAGTACCTCTTACGTTCCGGCTTGAGAGGTAAGATTGTTATGCAAATTATCTGCACCGTATCGAAATAAAGAGATCCAGACCAGAGTGACACTATTGCGGCTACGTCGATTATACAGCACAGAATTTCCCAAAAAATGGGGTGGAAATGGCAGCACTTTAGTTGATGAGTGGTTCTACGAGGTATTTACATGATGACAGTGGAAGTCAGTAACAGGTTTCGATTTCTTGTACGCAACCCTATAAATGAATATACTACGACTAGTCATGTACAAAATATTCCCGAACCTCTATGTATAAAGTAAATTACTCGTAGGAGTATAACTTGTCTGTTAGTCGTTCATTCAATCTTCTAATAGTTGGAGGGTGGTGGGGTTGAAATCCAGGTCACGCTGCCCTGATTTACTAATCAATCAGAATCCTTATGCAGTTCATCCAAAAATCTTTTTAAAAATGTTGGAAAAAAAGAGTAGAATAGCACAGGACTAATATCATCCAATATTACGGAATCACTATTATTTGATCTATGCTAATAATATGTTCATAATCCCGTGATGAAGTGGTTAAATAATGAAAGTTAAAAGGTAATTGGTAAAATGAGATTTACTTTAAATGTATTCATTGACTTCCGGCGTTAAGGATCTCCCTGTAGTCTTGACGTTGGCAAGCACGAGACGCGTACCAACCCATCAGATGGGTAATTTGTCAGTATTGTCCCTTTATGACAAAACTTGCTGCGCCCTGCGGTATTAATCGAGGGTTTTTCGAGATAAAATGTGTCTTACGAGTATGTGTTTTCCGGGTTGTAAACTATTTGTACGCAAAATTTCATCCAAATTTGTGTAGCTGTTGCACATGAAGAAGTATAAACATGCAAACACACTCACAAACCTTCACCCTTATAATATAAAGTGGTTCGTAAATAAAAAAGAAGGGATTTACTTACTCTCAGTTATTTAACAGTAATTACAGATAACAAATAATTATGGACAGACCTACATCATACGTACATTACCAGTTAGATACGCGTTATTTTTTTGTAATTAAACATTTTTATATTAGGAATAATCAACTTCAACATCCGTTTAAATAAACGTAAGTGCATATTTTCATATAAACAAAATGTATCGTCCTGCTAATGGAATTGTCCAGTGCGCAATAAAATAGTTTTACTGATAATCCGAAACGATATTGAACTTTCTATATAAACCTTTTGTCTATTATTGCTGGATGTATGTTGTTTCTATTATATTTAAATACTTATAATATGTATTTTTTCTAATTAGAAGGATAGGATCATCTAATTCACAATATCACGGTAACGAGCATAGTATGTTAATGTTACGTTTGAATTACGCGTATCATAAAAATTTGTCCATTTGGCGGTGGGAATAGAAATAGATAGTGCACATAGTCGTGTTTCGTTTTCAACGCTATAAAAAAGAAAACAAAATAAAACGACTGAATTAAATGCTTTCCACACACACGTCTTTACGTCCTAAGCTATCAGACACCCCCAATAGAAATCGTGATACGATTAGATGAGATTAGTGCGACAACCAATC
Source organism: Plagodis dolabraria (assembly GCA_963854805.1). NCBI lineage: Eukaryota > Metazoa > Arthropoda > Insecta > Lepidoptera > Geometridae > Plagodis > Plagodis dolabraria. The sequence continues at coordinate 21,569,007 of OY978448.1, read as the reverse complement.
CCTTATATACCTTAAATATAATAAGAATAACGGAAATGGTAACATTCACAATCCAAATGGAATGGGCATTAATGTTTTTGTACAAGATTTTTCGCGTTGCTTTCAGTTTGTAGTTTATGTTAATTGTTTTATGTTTAGCTATTTAAGCTTTATATTTAGTTAAATCAGAATAAATTTTGCAGTACTAAATTCAGTCTAAATAATTTCTCCAATGAGGGCGTCTATGACGCTCTTAAAAAGATCGGTTACAATATGTTATATTGAAATACTATTATTCTACTGTCACGTTCAGCAAAAATGTATTATGGAGCTACTGCAAGAAGAAGCAAATCACTCGTCTATTGGCCTATAACAATTATTGTCAACTATTACCTATTCAACACTGCTACCACTACCAGTCATTAGTCATAAAAAATGTTTTTGCTTAATGGACATTTTCAAGTCTTTTTTTTTGACTCAGTGTGCGAGCATAATTTTTTTTACCAACACAAACTAATTTTCTAACTATGTCAAATATACTCTGAGTAAAACATCACATAGATAGTTTTTTGTACTGTTTGCACTTACACAAAATATTTTTTTTTCAGATTAAAGTAAGCATCTTTTAAAAGAAGACTACAACAAAAGAAACTACGTTATTTATTTTTGATGATCTTAATTATTTAATAATATACCTACTTACATAAAATTTAACAAGAGATTTAACAGTTCATCTTTTACCCAATAAAAAATATTTTACATTCGCAAATATCAATATTTAAACTAAATTTTCTTTTTTAACACTCGTACCCGCGATAACTTCGAATCTAATCTGCATTAGTTTGAAAAGAAATCGAAGTTAAGATTTGAATTTAAACTTTTATATAAAGTTCTCACAGAGCCTGGTCGGAGTTTTGCTGATTGGCTTTTCCAACTACGCGTATTTATTCGTAAAATTTTAGCACGTATCTTCACAAAGGTTCTTTCAAACTCAAATAAATAAAAGCAATTTGAGCTATGATAAATTGTTACGACGATAAATTTCAATAAAATACTATTAAAGCGTTTTTAATTATCAAACTAAACGTTCTGAAAAGGAAATTTATTTTGTACATTACATTTTCTATATTAGTTACAGAAGCCCAAAACCACATATATTTTGATATCTGGAGGTTTTATGTTTGCAGTAAAACAATCCAGTTCCGCAAGGAATAAGGCTCGAAAAAAACTCATGTGTTAAACTACATAGGTTGCAAGATTGCATTTTGTCCTCATCGGAGATGTAAATCAGTTACCTTATATCGACAGAGAAGATCTCTTCGAGATAAGGTACAATCGCCTAAACTTGGTTACAAACATCAGCCAAGAGTTACTGTGCACGCACCGGAACCCAATGGATGTCGCGTACGCACTGAGAGAAATATACTCAGGTATATATTCCTCGGCTCCCCGTATCCAGTACCTAGAGCAGAAAGGATATACGGATGCGAAAATCCCCAAAACCCTCCCAAACACCAGGGTGTTTAGGGTGTGAACCAGGAACAGGTTCCTTCCTCTTCAGGAAGAAAAAGAGACCCTGACCAACGAGGGCTACGGAGCAGGCACTGGATCTCGTATACTCACAATCCACGAAGCACAGGGACTGACATACGAGTCCGTAATCGCAATAAAATCCAAGGGTAGAATGAAGCTGCACGAGAGCGTCCCACACGCAGTCGTCGCAGTCTCACGGCACACCAGGACTTTCACGTACTACGCTGACGACGCAAATGATGCTATTGGTCGGTTCGTTCGGAGAGCGGTGGCTGCAAAACGCAAAGAGATTCGCGACTATAACTTAAAGATGGCAATCAAAGATCGCAACAGTGTGGTGATAGATGCCCTGGAGAGAATGGACGTCGGAGAGGCAGACTAAAGTTCAGTTTTTATTGTATTGCGTAAAGATTTAGTGTTTAAAAATAGTTTACTCCCCCTTTAGCAAGCGGATTCGCGTGGGCATTCGGAGCAGTCATGCTCACGAAAATGTGTTGGCAAGCGGTGGCATCGTGTGTCGGGTTGCCCTCTTACCTCAAAAATGGTTGAGGAGGACGATGGCCGACATGCGAGTCAACTCGTGAACGAGTGCTGCTTGAGGACACTGGTCCATTCGGAATGCCTGTGCAAATCCGCTTGCTAATATTTAGTACCTAATAGTAAATTCCTTAAAACTGTGTTACCCCATTGAATATGTAAGAATGCTCCCCATAGTAATGTAACTTAACAAATTTATCGGTTTACTTCAAAAATGGCACGGACCCCGGAGTCTGTGGAAAATCAAAAAAACAAAACAAAAAAAAAAGGTTGCATTTTCAGTTACCATTTGGGACCATCGGGTTTTTAGATTGAAACGAGCAAACTGAAATATGCTACTATGCCAAAGACGGAGCTTACTGTCCTGCAAGACACATTGCTGCTGTCTGTACTTACATAGTTAAATGCTTCTCCTTTTAGATATAGCTTAAAGTAAATCACGTGGTACAAGATTTTTGTGTGAAATACATTTGTACGAGGCAATGAATGACAGTTTCGTTATTCTTGAAGTGGTGTGTAAATCATTCATATAAGTCGGACAGATAAATTAGGGTTTTCTGGCAAAGAATATTTCGGTATACCCTTAGGTTAGTACAATATGTTTTTCATGGTAAGTTTTTGTATGTAGTGAATAATTAGATAGATAGATAGATTATTCTTTTTTGTTACACCACTTTTTGTAAAAAATAACATTAAAAAAAATTAAGCTTACAATACAATGGACGGCCTTATCACTAATAGTGATCTCTTCCAAGGGTGCCTCTCTTTGGATGGAGAGGAAATAAAGGAATAACAAGATGGGGTGTAATAAAAAGATAAAGGTACAATCAAATCAAGACATAAATACATGGCTGATTAAAATTATTAATGAATCATAAACAATTAAAAGTAATAATTATTTTTATGGAGCAGAAATTAATCAATCTGTTAATCCTTACATATCGATATCTATTTCATAACAAGAGAAATGTATTGTTATCTTGTGAATATATTCACAACCGATCCTCAGCGGTTAAACAAATAAGAAAGTACTTAGATAGTTATTAATTAGAGGATTACATTCATGATTAGATTTCGTTACAGTTTTCAGCAACACGGAACCCTATTATTGAAACTCCACTGTGTGTTCGTCTATGTCACAAATCTCACTAGCACAACGGGAGTTAATGAAAAAAAAGGAGAAAATTTACATAAAATTTTGATATAACGTATTAAAAGTAGATGCAAAGATTAATATTGAACTAAAAATTTGAGCGGCTCGTAAGCATGAACAATTTGCCAGGAAAAAATACTTTTGCACCATAGCTAACTCATGGCGAATACAAATATTTTTTATCTTTAAGCATAGGGCGTAGACGGGGCGTCAAGGGGTCTATTCTAAAACTAAACATGTCAATTTTGGTAAATTTTATGTCATATTTATCCTCTAATTATATGTTCATAAAATTAGCGGTAGATTTATGCTTGTTTTTATTTAAATCCTATGAACAAAAGGTGAAAAAAAACATACAATACTTAGTATTCATATATATATATCTTTTGTTAAAACTAGTTTTAAAATAAAAAAATTGTAACTTTGTTTTTACAGTTTGTCTTGAAAATGCATAAGGATAACGTGCAAAATCTCGACAAGTCTCCTGTAGCTGAAAGTAATAAGCAGAATAAACTATAACTGGCCACGACGTTTGTGCAGCAGCAGTGACAACGATAGCGACGATGAAACTACATGGCCGCCAAAGTCACCAAAATGTACGTGTACTGACAATTATATTTTGGAACACAATTTTGTCAATCTTTAAAAACAGGTTATTTGAATGAGCTGTAGATTTAAACTTCTTTCTGTATAAATCCTATGTGCAAAAGGAACTCATCTGGCAATAGCAAGATTGGACATTCCACTGCGCATATATGTCGAGTGCTCACTCGAAAGTTAACCCTGGCATCTACACCGACATCTTTGGATGCTTATAAGTAGACACATTTCTCATCATACTGTGCTCAGTAATTTGTCTAACATCTCAAAAGACAGTACTACATATTATCAACAAAACATCTTCGTTAACAACTTAAGAACATAATTGTTATAAGTTTTTGCTTTGGTTTCATGACCAAACTTCATGACGCCTTATTCTGCGGCCAATGTGCAGCAACGTCCTACTGTCAGTACTAATATCAGTATTTTTATTTTTTATTTTTATTTTTTCTTCATAGGTACAGTTACAGATATTAGGCTATAAACTTAAATTTAGACACTTTATGGAAGAAAACAGCACTGTGAACCCAAAATCCAATAACAACTATACACATCTCTTTGTTATACTGTAGACATAAGTAATAATAATAATATTCTAAGTAATACAAGATAAACTAATTTCTAAACAAATTTTAACAATTGTGACAATAAATTTGCTTAAATCAATGTGTGAAGATATGCCTTGTAAGACGGATAACTACATGTGAACATGTCTTTTGAATCGACATTACTTAAGGTGTCGTTTATGGTGTTAAAGGTGTTACACATTCTTATTAGAGGACTGTTTTCCGAAACATTGTTATAGGTAGGGGGTATGCTAAACAGCTTGTAATTGCGCATAGGACGAGTGGGTACTTTAAAAAGAACGTTTTTTAGTAAATCACTGCTGTAGGCACCATTTACAACTCTGTACAGAATACACATATCTGTGATAGTCCTTCGAGATTCAAGACTCTTGAGTTTGAAGTAATCTAGCCTGTCTTGATATTCTTTAAGCTTTCTCCTCAGTCCGAGTCTGCAGCTCAAGGTACGTAAGAACCTGCGCTGGATGGACTCGATTCTATCCACATGAACCTGATAAATCGGAAACCAAACCGACGAGCAATATTCAAGGATCGACCTGACTAAGCTGTTGTACAGGATGAGCCATGAGTTACTTTTCGAGAATGGCTTAACAGTACGCAGCACAAAGCCCAACATCCTATTTGCTTTATTCACAATGTAGTCATAATGCTGCCTAAAGGATAGCGAGGAGTCAAACACTACACCTAAATCACGCACAACTACTACACGATCCAGGGGAGTTCCTGAGATATAGTAATTATGCCTAATGGATGACTTATTCTTGGTAAAACTTATGACCTGGCATTTTTTGGCATTAAGGGCCATAAAGTTAGACACACACCATTCATTTATTGAGTCAAGATCAGCCTGAAGGTTTAGGCAATCATCAATCGTATAAATCCTACGGAATACTTTGATGTCATCTGCGTATGCTAGAAAATGGCTGTCTATTTGGTCTAAGAGATCATTGATAAATGCTAAAAATAGCAACGGACCTAAGTTTGAACCTTGCGGAACACCCGACGTAGCCAAAAATGGCACAGAATCATATCCGTACAGAGACACCAACTGAGACCTGTTTAAAATATATGAGCTTATCCACCTATGTAAATTACCATGAATGCCCAGATGATCCAACTTCTTCAACAGTATTGTATGATCTACGCGGTCAAAGGCCTTTGAAAAGTCGGTGTAGATGGCGTCTGTTTGGATTCTGTGATTAAACGATTCACTAATAAAAGTAGAATATTCGAGGAGATTAGTAGCTGTAGAACGTCCTGAAACAAAGCCGTGCTGGTTCGGATTTAATATATGTTTTAAATGATTGTATATGTGATCATAAGCTATTCCCTCAAATATCTTAGCAAAACAATTAAGTATACTAATGGGTCTATAGTTTGTGGCATCGCTCTTATTACCTGACTTAAAAACTGGGGTTATCTTAGCTAGTTTCCATAAGGAAGGAAACGTACCCTCAGATAATGATTTCGTGAAAATCAATGAAAGCGGTTTGACGAGAGCTGGTGCACAAATCCGAACAAATATTGGAGGAATACTATCCGGTCCCGCAGCTTTATTAGTGTTTAGGCTTTTTAGACGAGTGAGTATATCTTTATCCGATATTAGAATCGAACAAGTTGAGAAACTTGAAGGTCTAAATTGGGGGACATAGTTGCCGCCGGATGCTCTGCTGTAAACAGATGAAAAATAGTCGGCAAATAAGTTTACAACATCACTGCCTGTCCCCGCGACCTGACCGTTTAAGTTGATTTGACTTGGTACAGCGTTAGTAACTCTCTTACTTTTTGTATAACGCCAAAAAGCTTTTAGATTATTACAAAGGTCGTCCTCAATGCGCTTAATGTAAAGTTTGTAACAGTTATCCATATCGTCCTTAACAATTTTTCTAAAGTGGGAATATGTATCGTAATCCCGTGGATTATCAAACCGTTTGTATTTATTGTGGTACTTATCCTTTGCTCTCAGTAGTCGAACGAGGTCACTAGAAAACCAAACCGGAAATTTATGACTACGTCGTTTACATTTGGGAGTACAGTTCTCAATAATCACGTAAAGTTTATTATAAAATAATTGAACAATCTAATTCTCATTGATAGACCTGAAGCTTGTTCAGTTTTGACCGCTCCATCGCTCAGTTTATTGGATCAGCATCATCCCCCGTTTGAGCTAATATATCGATGTTCTTTGCCCACGTTAGTTGAAAACCGTGATCTTGATAAGCTATGTTATTATAAAACCGACTATGAAAAATGTATAAGCGAATTGAACAAGATTGATTGGGATGAATATTCTGAGTCTCTGAGCTGTGATGACTATCACAGCTCAGAGACTCAGAATATTCATCCCAATCAATCTTGTTCAATTCGCTTATACATTTTTCATAGTCGGTTTTATAATAACATAGCTTATCAAGATCACGGTTTTCAACTAACGTGGGCAAAGAACATCGATATATTAGCTCAAACGGGGGATGATGCTGATCCAATAAACTGAGCGATGGAGCGGTCAAAACTGAACAAGCTTCAGGTCTATCAATGAGAATTAGATCCAATATACGGTTATTATGATTAGGAATATCATTGAGTTGATGAAACGCGGTTGCCTGTAAGAGTCTGAATAGACCTTCGGACTTTTCACATAAATAAGTAATCGGACAGCCCAATTCTTTTGACCATTTTAAGTCACCTAGATTAAAGTCACCTATGATACAAGTAGGGCATATTGCAGTATCGAGACTATCAATGACATCTTTACAGCGATCTATAAAATTAATGTATATGGATGATGGTAAGTAGTCTGGTAAGTACACTGTGCACACGTTTATAACTAGTTGATTGTTACATTTTATTTGTACCCATAGGTTTTCAATTAAATCAAGTTTCCAATCTAGTCTTACTAAAATATCATATTTTTTTAAAACCGCTATTAGCACACCTCCACCATAATTTTTGTGAAACCTTTTTTTAAATAAATCATTTCGGTCACAACGAACTACCTGATATCTGCTGTCAATAATCTCAGTAGAGGAAATTAAATCGTCCAGCCATGTTTCACATAGACATATCACATCGTAGTTTTGACAAAGTATCGAATTGAATATATCGTTAATCTTAGTTCTTGAACCTCTAACATTTTGGTAAAAGATAGATAAAGCCATTGAGAGACTACAACCCAGGACGGGAAGCAAAGACAATTTAAGGTATTAATATTAAATACAAAATAACAATACGTTAGGCAGTTAATTTGCAACAATAGAAGTAATTAAGCAACCAAAAAAAAATTATACTAATTAAATGATAATGTAAGTTCCTTTAGATATTTTTAGATTGTTATCTATAAATATCCAAGGCTTGAAAATACTTTAGAGAAAAGAAACTAAGGATTTACATATACACTATGTCTTAAAAAATCATAACTACTTAATTAATCCCAAACTGTTAACATTTTTAATTAGTATATACTGGGAGGTAGCGTCCCTCCTAACGTATATACGACCGTTACGCACCCATACAAACTTATACGACGCTGCTTTCGCCCTTCTCCTGGCCTCAGCATGAAGAGACTTGTTAAGTGGCGAGAGATGCTCCGATACGTAGACAGGCACCCTGTCGCCCGAGTATCCGAGCAAGCTGGTGTTTAGCTTCTCCTTAGGGTGAGACTTGTTGTATCTGTGAACCGCGGAGTAGAATTCATCACGGCTGCCCACACTCTTGAACTTGACGATTATCGTGCGCGGCAGTTTGCTGTCCTTATTTAGTTTAGCAACTCTAGTGCAGTTAACGACATCTTCTGAACTTAGATCATGGTTAACTACGCGCGCACATTGTTGTAGGACACTGCGGATGTTCTCAGTGCGGTGCTCAGGAATGCCATGAATTTCAAGATTATTATCTCGCAAGTGCTGCTCCACATTGTTAAGACGCTCGGACAAATCTGTAACCGTACAACGCAGGTCGCTGTTCTCAGCTTTCAGCTGGTTGTTCTGTTCAGCAAGCGCTTTCAAAGATTTTTGCATCTCTTCTTGTTTGCCACTGAGAGACAAGACCGTTTGCTGAAGCTCATTAAAACTCTGAATATCGTTTCTTATCGGTTCCAATTCGACCTTCATTACAGACGCCAGGAGAGATGGGAGCTCCTGCTTAACAGCCGCCATTATTCGATTCTCAATCGCACGAATCATGCTCTCGTTTTGACTAACCTCCAACCCCTCATCAAGTGCAAGCTCCGTCGCTGATTGCCCAAACGTAGAACAATGAGTATTGGACTGAGTATTTTTATCACATTCAAGTTCTTGGTCCAATCCACTAGTGGCGCCCTCTGGGCGGCACCCAGCCCTAGACCCACGAACTGGAGTATTGGTATTATCGCTTCTTGGCTGTTTACTCTTGCAAGCGTCACACTTCCAATCTTCCGACGTAGAAGCCCTAATGAAGCTCTTTTCTGAGACATTAGCACACAATAGGTCATACGTCTGCTCACAAGCAGAGCATTTCATATACTTTCTTCCTTTAATGACGGTTAAGCACCCTGCGCAAACATTGGATCTCGACGCCATTGGGCTGAGGTTTGGTCCCACCGAAAAGAATACGAACGATGTTACAGCCGGCGCCCTCTGTTGGTGTCGTAACGTTATCGTCCTGGGTTATTTAGTCGCGGCAAAAATATTTTTAGTTCATTGAGATTCGAACGCCACCGTGTGTTTCGCAATCAGTGACCGAATCCGCTATGCTATCCAACCGGCAGAACGGACATATATTGAAGTGATCGAATTACGGTTCTAGAATCAACAATGCACGATTGATACTTGTGTGGGGGTAGATCTACGTAAATAATATTTCAATACGTAATTCACTGTTACTTTAACACAATATTTCGGTTTAATCCTCAGGTTTTATGTTACACCCCATATATCCACTGAATCAGAATAATGTAGTTTACTCACTGATTACAACTTCAAGTATAACAAGTTAGTTTAGAAATATTAAATAATTTATTTGAACGGACAAAATAAAATCACTTCCACTCGTGTCGAGTACCGAGTACCCTCCCTGAAAAGTACTAATATTATAAATGCGAAAGTAACTCTGTCTGTCTGTCTGTCTGTTACGCTTTCACGCCAAAACTACTGGACCGATTTGAATGAAATTTGGTATGGAAATAGTTTAAGACCCGGGAAAAAACATAGGATAGTTTTTATCCAACTGCGCAAAAAGAGGTTAATGTTTTTGCGCGATAACCAATATACGCGCGGGCGGCGCCGCGCCTGGAAAGCTAGTCAAAAATAAAAACAAACACTGTCATCGCATGAATACTTCTCATTAGGCACCGTTTTACACTAGTCTCCTTTTACGGAATCCAACAAGAGTATATGGAAAATTCCTTATGTTGTTAAGCTTGGAATTGTATTTATACACTAAATTATAAAATAATTTACTTTATTTTTATTCGATATATTATGCCATAAATAGTTTGACTCGAGAATAATAGTTTTCTTGCTGGAAATCAGAGCAGTTTCGTTTAATCTGCCTCTAAGTCTAAACACAATTTTTATCTTCAATAAGTACCTAGTTTCTAAATATGATTTCAAGCAATAACGTATGCTAAGCTTGTAACAATCGCATTTACATAAATGTACATACAATTTATAATATGCTTTGAAACCGGGGGATGTGGATCAAAATTCCACTCGAGACAAAAGTTTTGTGTTCTCTCCATGATCATCATTCATCATTTCAGTCCCATAAAATTCACTACTGGAGATAGGCCTACCCCATAGATTTCCAAATAGAACGGGAGGAACCGGCCTGCATCCAAAGTCTTCCGGTGACATAAATAATGTCGTCTATCTACCTTGTGGTTGGTTTTCTGACGTGTGCTTGCTGGTTTGTGGCCGCCATTTCAGAACTTTTTGATCCATCGACCATCAGTTCTGCGTGCGATATATGTGTTCTAAAAATTTGAAAATTCAATTTGTAAGTTGAAGAACACTGTAAGATGACGTTGCAAAGGAACTTACAAGATGACGACTTATTTACATCAAGCGAGTGAATTATCTGTAGCGTCGTTGTTGTTAATTTATACATTATATAACAAGCAATGGTACAAGAGCAACAAGCCTATTTATAATAATTACAAAAGCTATACTGTGAAATACAGCAACAGAATAGCATTAGCATAATCACGCAGAACATGACGGTCCTAAGTCAAAGTGACTAATGCAGTTGACGCAGCTAATATACTGCCACATAAAGTCGTACAACATACATAGGGACGTTACTAACCGAGTCCATTCAACGGTTTAGCAGATAAGCGGTAACAAAACAAGGTGACAGCAGAATGGCATCTCCTCCCTCCAGTCTGTCAGCTGATATTCAACAAGTGAGGAACACCCCAGGTAGATCCCATAGCAAGACAAGCTCATGTGGCTACCCGGCATGTAACACTAGATCTAAGGGATCAAGATACGATTCATCGGGATGCATTTAGCCGAATTTGGGCGTACAATATGGCGTGGATAATTCCACCACCTTGATTAATATAAAGGGTCTTAGCGTGGTTGAATCAAGCTCAAGCAGGTACATGAGAACCAGCATGGACATGCTGGATTTTGCAGTGCAAAAGCTTTGGAGTAGATAATAAAAGTCTTGGTGGTCATGACCTGGCTAATTATCTCATTTACTTACATACGGTTCAAGGATAAAATTTAAATACAATATTGGTATATATAAATTAGCGGCTTTCTCTTCCTGTTAGCCAGATTATGAAAGATAAGTAAGCTCACATATTGGTCCGGCAAGTTTCAAAAGCCATTGCGAATAAATGTGCATCCATGAACAAAGTTGAGCGGCCGGTTTTGAATGTAGAGGTGTTTGTTGAATGGCTATTACGTGCAGAAATAGTTTGTTTGATGTATCGACATCAAATTATAAGTTTATTAAGTTTATTTTTAAATTTATAGCTGACAGGCTATCCTTTGACCAGTGTCTCACCTGTATGCACAATGATGTAGTCGATGGTGTTGTTCAGGCTAATTTTGAATTACTGGCTCTCAAAGACAGCTGCCGAAACACACCGTAGGTGCTTGACAACAAGTTTTTTACTTGAGGGTGGTAGCAAAAAGAACAAAATGTTCTACCACGATGATATAACTACTGCCTTAGACAACAACCGGGACCGACGCTACGGCTTAAGTTGCCCTCCAAAGCATGGAAGCGCTCTGTAGTAATATCACTAGCGGTCACCTATTATTTTTAACCTACGCAAGTCCATTCATGACTTGGGTGGGTGACCGCAGAGGACGTTTCTTAACTTTGCTGATCGGATTAAGAACAGCTTAGCAAACTTTGCTACCAGCGCTTCAAAATGTATTATTCAATTATATGATGATTATGAAACATCGGGTTTCACATAGTCGTAGCTAGGTATATTTAGCCTTCCTCTACAATATCAGAAAATACAATAAAACTACAATACGATTACCTAAATCTATATATTTTACGTATCGATAATTAGCATGGGTTATTTGTGCATTCTACAAAGCTTGAGAAGATTATAAACAATTATTCTTTCTTCTGAGAATATTATAAACCAAATTTGGTAAATTAACTTCATCACGATACCCATACGTCAACTTGATTCAAAATCCTCACTCAATATCAGTTGCAGCTATAAGGTCGCAAGTCGTAAACAAATAGATAAAACATTCCACGAGCACATATCCATTACTCTAGAAAATAACGACATATATAACGGAACAAATAACGCAATAACAACGAGCGATGAACAGTTACAGGACACAAGAACGTACTATACATCACGACCATTACATTGCAGCGTGGACGTAACCAAATTGATAACGGTTATAAAACATCTGTAGTTAACACCATCACTAAAAAAAATACAGAACTGCAAATGGGAAGTTTGCTACTTTTTAGGTTATTTACGTAAAAATAGGACCCTATTAAGCCTACACAGTCGGTTAGTTCTACTTCTTACTTCTATATCTTTGGAAACTTAATAAGTACCTGCTACACCTAATGTGTTATTAATCCGCAGTCGAATAATATTTTGAATATGTACCTTTGTGTTGTTAGAGAGGACATATTGTATATACCCTACTCATGTAGGGTTGGCACATAATGGGTACGTAATTATTACAGTTGAGTAAATTTAAATCAAACAGTGAAAATCACGATTATAACACTGGGAATAAAGATAAAATAGCGTCGCCAGGATTCAGATTAACAAAGACAAATAAAAGGTCCTTCTTAGGCAATTGTGTGCGGTTTTAAAATAAAGTGTCCAAACATATTACAACGCTCACAGAAAGAAAAATTAAGTTGCACGTGAAGAACATTTTGATAAAGAAATCTTACTACACAGTTTGCGATTACTTAAACGACAAAAATGCTTGGACTGGTTCGCATCTGCCAAGCTAGCGCCTGTCACCTACGTAATGTAAATAAACATTGTAATAATTTTACTTTAAAGTAACACATTGTTAATAAACTTTCAAAAGAATGCCCCTGAGTTTGCCCGTCCTACTCGCAGTGGCTCTATAATTTTTGTTTTCTGAACGTGGCAGTACAATGTAGTATATTTCAACATTAAAATTTGTAATTGACCTTCATAAGAGCGTCGTAGACGCCTAAATTTAATAAATTATTTTGACTTTAACTTTGATATAATAAAACCATAACCAGTTCACAAAGTCAAAATAAAGTAAGGATGTGTATGTAAACATGAAACGTGTTTTACGACGTTTTTATAATCAAACAAAATCAAGAAATGTTAAAAACATGTTTTTTGCATGGTGTCTCCTTGTGTTTTTATCTTTTTGTTTTTAGTATAATTTTTTACCGAATCCGCTTTATTAACACTGTGTTGATATTATTGGTATATTTTTGAGAACTTGTTTGTAAGGAAGCCGCGGATAGCAATTTGAGTCAGACTCTCAATTTTTTTTAAGGAGGACATATATGCTGGCTACCGCAGTCGGTCGTTCAGCTCCACCAGATTTTGGGCGTGGGGAGGCCCTCTTATAAGACTCTCAATTGGCTCATTTCATTTAATGCCATTGACCACTATCTCACCTAGCCTTAAGTTTACAGAAAAGAGTATCAATGAGCTGTGTAATGAAAATAATATCTAATTAATGTTTCAACAGAAACGGATACAGATAAAAGGAAAAAAATTGAAGCAGGCTTGACATAGAGTAATCGAGAATTGCACGACGCAACGATATCCATCACGTGCCATCCAAGTTTATAAGATTCCATTTTCAATCTATGTCTTTACATTATTTTTCGTGAGATAACTTGTGAGTAGATTTCCCGTACAAAATTGTAATTAAATGAAACCATTTGTGATTTTTTTATTAAGTCCAAAATGTTACGTGCAAAAATTCATAAGCAACACAATATATATCCTGTAATGGTAAGACGCAACTTACTTTTTATAAGCTGTAAATTTTATGTATTAAGTATGATTTTGGTTTGGCAGATTTTCGTTTATTATTTTATTTTATATCCAATTGTGAAATTAAAAATTACCATACAAAACGATGTTTTCAAATAATTTTGTGAACTATTAATTTCTTCTTGAGTTTGTAACTACAAATCAGTAGCATAGATTTAGACTCAAGGTTATGCAGGCATAATTTCAACGGATTTGAATAACTGGTATTTAAAATTTATAACGAAACAACTTTATATGGAAAGCGCTATGAAGACACTAGCCTTAATAGATTACTATTTTTGCGGTTTTCAGGCTCTAAACAAAAACAACAACTGCTCATAATAAACAAATTTTTTTTTGCAAAAAATGGAACCGACTTCAACACCCAAAAGTGTGAAATAACTTGTTGAAGTCGCTACCATGATAGTTCAAAAGTACTTATTATCATCACAATACTGTTCACATGGTACCGACATCGACAAGTTATTTCACACTGTTGAAGACGGTTCGATTTTTTGTAAAAAAAAAAAATTTCACACTTTTAGTGACCCTTGCTACTTACGGGATCTATTATGATACATTGTTATCGACTATATCATCGAGATAGGTAAATATTTTTTTGGTATTTTAGTGTAACTCAAAAACGGCTTGACCCATTTTGATAAAAGTTAAAATGGGACCAACGGCATCACATTTCAAACAAAAAAATAATTTTAAAACATAAAATAAATACAGACGAATTGAGAACCTCCTCCTTTTTTGTAAATCGGTTAAAAAAGGGACTCATTACTTAGTTATATACCTACTTTTAAAATCGTTAAGTTCACATTGTGTCAACTTCATATGATGGCATAATAACATAGTTGGTTGTGTAAATCATATACTAAAATTTTACCTCTTGGGCCGCTAGGTGTATAACACCAAACTACAGTTGATCTACCTATCACATTCTAACTATTTACGGTAAATAATTAAAATGTGATTGGTAGATCTTTATAGGTAAATTATTTACCTATAATTATTTAAAACCTTTATCGACAGATTTTATGTCTTACCTATAGCAAGCTAGTGTGCAAATTTTACGTACCATAACTCTAAATTTGAAGTAGTCTTAGAATACCTACTGAAATTTAGTAATTACACCTAGAAGCACAAGCCTAACCTTAAAATGAAGAATGAATTGGATGAATTATAATTCCAGGCACTGATGCAAGCCCTCAGCAATTGCATGGATCAGTTTGATGATGACATCCAAAAAACACCTACTACATCTAATACAATCAGCAGCCTGGCAGCTCATTTTGCAGCTTTTACGACATTCACCGTGCAAATTTTGAGAAGTATATATATTAAGGGTCAAAATCTCTTCGTTTTCATAACGTGCTTGAAAAAAGCAGGAAGATAAAGGAGCTTTGGTTGTGCAAACAGTCACTGGATTGCCAATGATGTACAAATTCACAGTAAGCTGCATAAGGCGCTGTTAAAGGACCGTGTCGTTGCTGACAAGCTGAGGCCTATCTTGGTATAAATGCACCAGGACGTATTCTGGGATTGCGGCTTCAAGTCCCGCTGGAAATTATCTTTTCCATCCGAAAAAAATCTTGGTTGTGGTTAAATATTTAACCTGTCTGGTGTAGAGATAATGGGTCTGTGGTGCCGGAAGCTCATCTTATTGTTCAAAATTAATCAGTGTCCTTGGCTTATGCGACGTCTGCTTAAAATGCTGGCGCTTATTTGGCTCAACAAAAAGCATTGTAATCCAATGGGGCATTGCTGCCAGCTGGCTGGGCTGGCTACCATCTGGTAGCGGGCTGGTGTATTTGGACTGAATGTGGGCCTGTAATGGCCATTAGGTTATGCTTTCGGGGTAGTAGCTGAAGTGTTGTTTATTATATGTAGTGTTTTGAAATACAGGCATTACAGTAGTACACACAATAAACATTTTAAGATTATATTGAGGTAATTATTTAATTAATTTGGTCAGACTACATATTTTTACTACTCACAACGCAGTGACGTTGCAAGCTGAATAATTGCTTGTATTGTGTTTTTATGCGTTACATTTATAATTCAAAGTATTAATTATTAGCACCAACAAACAATGAGCAATATTATATCAATAAAATAACTTTCTTTCTCAAATATTGGAATTCAATGTAAGCTAACACAAAAGCATGGAAATGTTTTACTGAATATCATCCGTACCGTGTGTTGGAACAAAATAAGTATGTTTTCCGAGCTCAACATTGCACATTGTGGAATTTTAGGTTTGAGCGATAAGTCCACTGAGAAAATACGCGCTGCTTTAGAACACTAGGTAGGTATAAAGTTTACAAGGTGGGTTTACAAGCAAAGAATTGGTACTTCGTGTCGGAATCAACTAGGCTGGACACTAACACGACATCAATCTCCAGGGATTGTCCGAACACAGCTTTCCTTTGTTACGGCATTAAATACGGTCAGACGGCTATGGAGGCCCGTCAGTATTTTTTACAATTGTAGCAAAGGGAAGCCTTGTCAAGATAAATCCGGTTTTTTATCATACATTGTTAACAAGGATATCCTCTGGAGAACAATTGGTGCCGGGTACCTTGTTAGTGTGAACAATTTACACAGTCTAAAATTTATTGCGTTTTGTTTTATTGTTGTAGAAAACATTAAAAAAAGACGGAGAACTTAGACTGGAAACTTTTTACACTAACCTTTCTCACAACACTTTATTTAGATGTATTGTTTGTAGGTAATAATTGTAAATCTTGCGTAATATAAAATACTGCCGCGGTATATTAATTTGGATATTTATCCCAAATTCGTTCGCTGGTCATGCACGTTTTTTATTAGAGTTCTCCAACTAGGAATTGTGATCTCTGCTTATAGTACCTATTAGCGTACTGTGCATTGGCATTTTGTGTCCGCCAGATTCGATTATCGGCCTAGGTGCGAAAAGATAATTAACTTGAAAGCAATCAATGGTGACATATTGCATATTCAACACGAGTAGGTAATTATGGGCCTTGAATCACTCTATGATAACACTGAAATATGACTTTTGCGAGGGGCACATGACATCAGCAACAGGTTTTTTTTTGCAGTTGAACATAATAAAAAGCATAAATATTGGTAGGAATAATTGAATGAAAATAAAGCTTTATTTAAAGTATTAATAATTTTTATTTAAATACAAGAGTCATGATGGACGGTTTTGTCAACTTATACCTAGCTAAGCCTAAATAGAGAGGGCAGAGAAAGTAGGTACTTCATATATCCTACATCCCAGCCCTGTACAGATAGAAGTACCTATATAGAAAAAAAAACAAAGTCATAATATATATAAGAGTACCTACTCAGAAGTGAATAGATAAAATGTATGTAAATAACTATGTAGATATGCACTATCCACCCCATAGATACCAAAGGAAAATATTATATTACACAATTATGACAGACTTCAATTTACTAAGGTCAGTATAAATGATTTATAAATAAAAAATCTATGTTACCAGTCAGAGCTTTTTAATAAAGAGAGCATTGTATCACTATTCGATTAAGCTCCAATGATTTTGCGAGTTAATTAAGTTTGGTACAAACACTATGTAGGTATTTGGAATCTACTCGTGACGTATTTGTCACATATTGAATATTCAAACACTGGGAATTACGCGCGTTGATGAAGTTATAGTAACTAAACTAGGGTATCGTGAACATTGCTATAATAAAGGGACGGAATATGGAATAGTAGGAATAGGAATATACATACGAATTGAGCTTAGAACACAATTTTGGAGACTGTACTGTATTCACATCTACAAGTATAAAAACAATTTATTTTCAAAGTAAAGATTGTGGTCTCGTTTGCAAGCGCCATCGCGCCAGAGTGAAGTGGTGAAGCTCAAGCTATTATTTATTAAAAACGCCACACCCGGCGTAAGTAACTTAAATTAACACAAAAATAGCAAAACAAATAGGACCTCATAATAATATGTAATCAAACAACAGTAAGACGCTTGAGAAAACTCGTTCTTGCGTGTGACACACAAAGAAGCCAGTCATGCCATGCACATTTTGTTGAGCCTAGTACACGTACCGTTGCGCTTTGTGTTCCGTTCACTAATTTATTTATCGTGATAAACTATGGTTATAGTCGCAAATCGTTCAACATTATTTAGGGTACCTTCAAGCTAATTGCAGTTGGTTGATTTAGGCCGAGGTTCCCGTCTTGTCGTGGCGGTGGGACTTAGTAGCCGTGGCTTCGACACCCACGGTGAAGCTAAGAGGAACCAGGGGCCGTACCGGCTTGGGCAGTCGGCCGGCCCCAGAGGGGCCGCTCCACTGGGCTTTGCCTCTAAGTCCAGTATGGAGCGGTAAGGGGTAGGCTGCGGTGCTGTATGGGCAGCACCGCATCTGAGGCGGGCTGTGGTGTTGTGTGAGTAGAGGTCCGCGACGCGGTCATGAAAGTCGGCAGCGGCGCGCTGGTAAACGTACCCGGCGCGGCGCGGCGTAGCCGGCGTGTTATTGATTTTTTTACCTATATGTTGGAATAGAAAAATTAAATATGCTGTATATGTACTAAAAGGGTAAATGTTTATTTTCTTGCATACAAGTAAGTTCCTACTCAAATTAATTAGTCAAAATATTGAAGAAACAGGATCTTGCCACCAACCGATACACAAACTTCCACAAAAGCCCAAAATCGACTGGCCTAAGTTTATGAAAACCGCATGAGCAAGGTGTCGGTATTAAAATTGGTGACAGCATCGGCGTCGGTGTCCGAATAGGTGTCAGTTTCAGCGTCGCATCGGCGTCGGCGTCGGCGTCGGTGTCACTGTTGGAATAGGTGTCGGCGTCGGCGTCGGTGTCATTTTTGGAATAGGCGTCGGTGTCGGAATAGGTGTCAGTTTCGGCGTCGCATCGGCGTCGGCGTCGGCGTCGGTGTCATTGTTGGAATAGGTGTCGGCGTCTGCGTCGGTGTCATTGTTGGAATAGGCGTCGGTGTCAGAATAGATGTCAGTTTCGGCGTCGCATCGGCGTCGGCGTCGGCGTCGGTGTCATTGTTGGAATAGGCGTCGGTGTCGGAATTGGTGTCAGTTTCGGCGTCGCATCGGCGTCGGCGTCGGCGTCGGTGTCATTGTTGGAATAGGAGTCGGTGTCGGAATAAGTGTCAGTTTCGGCGTCGCATCGGCGTCGGCGTCGGCGTCGGTGTCATTGTTGGAATAGGTGTCTGCGTCGGCATCGGTGTCATTGTTGGAATAGGCGTCGGTGTCGGAATAGGTGTCAGTTTCAGCGTCGCATCGGCGTCGGCGTCGGCGTCGGTGTCATTGTTGGAATAGGTGTCGGCGTCGGCGTCGGTGTCATTGTTGGAATAGGCGTCGGCGTAGGCGTCGGTGTCATTGTTGGCATAGGTGTCGGCGTCGGCGTCGGTGTCATTGTTAGAATAGGCGTCGGTGTCGGACCAGGTGTCAGTTTCGGCGTCGCATCAGCGTCGGCGTCGGTGTCGGTGTCATTGTTGGAATAGGTGTCGGCGTCTGCGTCGGTGTCATTGTTGGAATAGGCGTCGGTGTCGGAATAGGTGTCAGTTTCGGCGTCGCATCGGCGTCGGCGTCGGTGTCATTGTAGGAATAGGAGTCGGCGTCGGCGTCGGTGTCATTGTTGGAATAGGCGTCGGTGTCGGAATTGGTATCAGTTTCGGCGTCGCATCGGCGTCGGCGTCGGCGTCGGTGTCATTGTTGGAATAGGTGACGGCGTCGGGATCGGTGTCATTGTTGGAATAGGCGTCGGTGTCGGAATAGGTGTCAGTTTCGGCGTCGCATCGGCGTCGGTGTCATTGTTGGAATAGGTGTCTGCGTCGGCGTCGGTGTCGTTGTTGGAATAGGCGTCGGTGTCGGAATAGGTGTCAGTTTCGGCGTCGCATCGGCGTCGGCGTCGGTGTCATTGTTGGAATAGGAGTCGGCGTCGGCGTCGGTGTCATTGTTGGAATAGGCGTTGGTGTCGGAATTGGTGTCAGTTTCGGCGTCGCATCGGCGTCGGCGTCGGCGTCGGTGTCATTGTTGGAATAGGTGACGGCGTCGGCATCGGTGTCATTGTTGGAATAGGCGTCGGTGTCGGAATAGGTGTCAGTTTCGGCGTCGCATCGGCGTCGGTGTCATTGTTGGAATAGGTGTCTGCGTCGGCGTCGGTGTCGTTGTTGGAATAGGCGTCGGTGTCGGAATAGGTGTCAGTTTCGGCGTCGCATCGGCGTCGGTGACGGCGTTGGTGTCATTGTTGGAATAGGTGTCGTCGTCGGCGTCGGCGTCGGTGTCATTGTTCGAATAGGTGTCGGCGTAGGCGTCGGTGTCATTGTTGGCATAGGTGTCGGCGTCGGCGTCGGTGTCATTGTTGGAATAGGTGTCGGCGTTGGCGTCGGAGTCATTGTTGGAATAGGCGTCGGTGTCGGAATAGGTGTCAGTTTTGGCGTCGCATCGGCGTCGGCGTCGGCGTCGGTGTCAAGGTTGGAATAGGTGTCGGCGTCGGCGTCGGTGTCATTGTTGGAATAGGTGTCGGCGTCGGCGTCGGTGTCATTGTTGGAATAGGTGTCGGCGTAGGCGTCGGTGTCATTGTTGGCATAGGTGTCGGCGTCGGCGTCGGTGTCATTGTTAGAATAGGCGTCGGTGTCGGAATAGGTGTCAGTTTCGGCGTCGCATCAGCGTCGGCGTCAGCGTCGGTGTCATTGTTTGAATAGGTGTCGGCGTCTGCGTCGGTGTCATTGTTGGAATAGGCGTCGGTGTCGGAATAAGTGTCAGTTTCGGCGTCGCATCGGCGTCGGCGTCGGTGTCATTGTTGGAATAGGAGTAGGACTTAAACGACAAAAATGCTTGGAAAATTCCACCTCTGCCAAGCCATCACATGTCTCCTACGTAATTTAAACAAATATTGTAATAATTGTATTATATTGTTTATAACACATTGTAAAAAGACGTTTAAAAGAATGGCCCCGAGTTTCTTGCCCGTTCTTCTCGCAGTGGCTCTATAAACTTTTTTTGCTGAACGTGGCAGTACAATGTAGAATATTTCAATATTAAAATTTGTAATTGACCTTCATAAGAGCGTCGTAGACGCCTAAATTGAATAAATGATTTTGAATTTGAATTTGAATTTTGAATTTGGCGTCGGCGTCGGTGTCATTGTTGGAATAGGCGTCGGTGTCGGAATAGGTGTCAGTTTCGGCGTCGCATCGGCGTCGGCGTCGGCGTCGGTGTCATTGTTGGAATAGGTGACGGCGTCGGCATCGGTGTCATTGTTGGAATAGGCGTCGGTGTCGGAATAGGTGTCAGTTTCGGCGTCGCATCGGCGTCGGTGTCATTGTTGGAATAGGTGTCTGCGTCGGCGTCGGTGTCGTTGTTGGAATAGGCGTCGGTGTCGGAATAGGTGTCAGTTTCGGCGTCGCATCGGCGTCGGCGTCGGCGTTGGTGTCATTGTTGGAATAGGTGTCGTCGTCGGCGTCGGCGTCGGTGTCATTGTTGGAATAGGTGTCGGCGTCGGCGTCGGTGTCATTTTTGGAATAGGTGTCGGCGTTGGCGTCGGAGTCATTGTTGGAATAGGCGTCGGTGTCGGAATAGGTGTCAGTTTTGGCGTCGCATCGGCGTCGGCGTCGGCGTCAGTGTCAAGGTTGGAATAGGTGTCGGCGTCTGCGTCGGTGTCATTGTTGGAATAGGCGTCGGTGTCGGAATAGGTGTCAGTTTCGGCGTCGCATCGGCGTCGGCGGCGGCGCGGCGTCGGTGTCATTGTTGGAATAGGTGTCTGCGTCGGCGTCGGTGTCATTGTTGGAATAGGCGTCGGTGTCGGAATATGTGTCAGTTTCGGCGTCGCATCAGCGTCGGCGCGTTAAGCGGCAGGGGGCGCCCCTTTTTGATACAATTAATATTATTCAAATTATAACTAACGAACAATCGTCGCTCGTGGCGCGTCTCATCGTACTCCCGCTGCGGATTGGGATAAAAACAAAACACACTTTTTGTGTTCTTTTACAATAATGTAAATGTTTTAACTTTTTACTACATGTAAAAGTCAGGTGTTCGTAAGTAGGTAAGTACGTACGTAATGTGTGTAAGTGTATTTTCCAGAGTACCTATCTAGGTACAGTTTTCTCTCGGATTCGGAAGCTTTTCGAATGGTATTGTACCTTGTACTTGTATGAATGTTATTTAGAATACGAATGAAAACGTTTCCTTGCAAATATGAATTAAGTACCTACTAGGTATGCAGATCATCACATTATGTGCACCTTCAAAGGTAGACACCCTTTGTTTACCGACCTCCAAAAGAGGTGGTAGTTTTCAATAGAACGCGTACCTAACTATCTAAGATTTTTTTACCTGTAGATGATTTGTATGCTTCCATATTTACTAGACGAATTCAGGGTAATTACCTGAGTACCAGTAGTACTACCAGTCTTGCACTTCCAAGCATCCAGTGAATACCTACATCGCCGCTAATCGTGTTTTTTAGGAATAATCTGTGGACAATATGCCTTCCTTGTGTCTTAGACTCGGCACCAATTATACAGGCACTGTAAGAGATAAGAAAACTGTTTAATTTCACGCGTAATTATAGCTTTTAATGTTAAAACTGAAAATATCGTCATTTTGTTTTATCTTAGAACGAATCTCAATGAAATGGTGAGCGAGATATGTGTATCGTTTGGTGTGAGAGAGTGAAAGAGATCGCAGCATGATCGGAACGTCTCGTGGCGGTTCGGTGTGTGAGCAACACCACAGCTGACGGTGAGGGGCCACGGCGGGCGAGGAGTGCCGGTATTACGGTGCGCCGCTTTCCCTACCTTCCGTGGCCACGGCGGGGCTGCCACCGTGGATGGCGGACGCGGAGGAGCCGCAGGGGAAGAGGAGTGTCGGTATAGCGAGGCGCCGCGCGCCGCTCTCCCTATCCTCTGCGGCCGAAGTAGCAGGTGACGGGACTACTTATCTGACCCGTCGCAGGGGCACCTTGGGCGTCGGAAGCGGGGTTGTCTGACGCCCATTTGCGGGCTTGGTCCACGGGTGGTAGCGACGTGCCATGTGTTCTGGTGCGTCGTGAGGGGTAGCACCCCAGGAGGGGTCCGAAAACGGACAACCGTGGTGAGTTCGTAGTTGAGAGCTAAAGCGTCCCTGCGGCCCGCCTAGAAGCGGTAGAGTTGGAACACCATGTGTTATTTAGTCGGTAGGGGCACTTGCTGCTGCGGGAGTAGTTGGTGTCGAGCCCGACATATCCCGGCCACCTTCCCCAGGTGGACGAGAATGCGTAAATGCATTTTTCACACGTAAATAAAAAAAAAAAAAAAAGGCCGAGGTCCATGTTAATAGTTATTTCAAGATGAACAGTCTATAATATATAATCAACATCATATCTATAATTGAACATTAATGTCGGCTGAATAGTCATTTGTTACGTGGGGCCTTAAGAAATAGTTACCGAATAAAAGTGTTATAAACGACTGGTTAACGGGTGATCTTCTATCGTACGCCACCCATCTTTAGGATGTCAGTTATAGAAAGGTATGGTGAAGCGTTGGTTATCAGCCTCAAGATCTCCAAAGTTTTCGATGAGTATGGCATCGTCTTTTTCTGTCCAAGCTCCCGGTATACGGTTCGGTACCCCTCACGTCTTTTATTGGATTTCATTTTCACAACAGTGTCTTGTCATTACGATAGACCTACAGGAGTCTGTCTTGTCATCCACACTGTTTCTCCTGCATGTCAATGATATGTAACTAATAGACATTAATTGCTATGCAAACAATAGAACTGTTTTCGGGCGGTACTTTGAACAACCTGGGGCAAAACACACTGCGATGGCATCGAAGACAGAGTGCCTAATTGAGCCTGAGCCAGGGTGTTAAACAATATCTCTGGTGGAGCTGCGGGCAACTTGATCGAGTCAATGCCTGGGAGACAATTGTTGACAAATGGATGTCCATTGTCCGTAGAGACATTTTTTTTTTTTTTTTTAGGGAGGACAGTGATGCTGGCTACCGCCTGTGCGGTCGTCCAGCTCCACCAGGTTTTGGGCGAGGGCCTGGCCCTACCCGGGAGGGAGAGGCACTTCTCCCGAGACGGGCGTAGAAGGCGAAAAGCGCTTTCTACCTCCGTCTCCTGCGGACGCCGAAAACGTGCCGCTACTATAGGAGGGGTTGACAGCGAGCTCAAAGGCACCACTGTGGTTCGGACCTCGGCTTGTCTCGCTGTCGAGAGACATGGGGGGGATCGGAGCAAAATGCCTCTGTGCAACTGCAGTGTTGCACAATTGGGCCCTACTGAATAATACTCTTTGACTATTTGGAGAGCAATTTATCGTGACCTTGTTTTTGCCTCGAGCTCGCCGGCGGGCTCGGTGTTTGATTGTGTGACCTCTAATTACCTCACACCTGGGGATTTTACCTCGACGACTTGCGGATAACGCTAAAGCTGCCAATGTAATGGCTGCGATGGGGTCATCCGGGTCGTCTAATACCTGCCGTGGTCGGCGACGGGGGGGTTTGAAAAATGGGATAGAAGAGGCAGTCGAGTAGTTCGATGCCTGGACAACCAATGGGTTCGGGTGGTGGGGCGCTCGATCAAAGTATCGGCGGGCGCAGTCCTTATTGAACTGCGCTAGAGAGGGAAGGTTTAAGTCGCAATGCAACTCGGTGTTCCGGATATACCACGGGGCGCCGGTTGCATTACGAAGAAAACGGTTTTGGATGACTTGAAGTTTATGAAGGTGGGCCTCACTAGCATGACTAAACACTACTGATGCGTAAGTCATGATGGGGCGGATGCAGGCAGTGTAAAGTGTCTTCTTATTACTAAGAGACATTTTACTCTCTTTGCGAAGTAGGGGACCAAGGCGACCCATTACGAAGGCCGCTCTGTTACGGACGGTTGTTATGTGATCGTTAAAGGTGAGATGACGATCAAGGGTGACTCCGAGGTATTTTGTTCTAGGAACCCAGGGAATGGGTTCGTCGAACAAAATAAGCGGTTTCGGGTAAGGGGAGCGTGTCTTCTCAGTAAAGCACATAGCTGTGCTTTTAGCTGGGTTGACCGCGATGCGCCATTTTCGGAACCAGTCACCGATCTCGGTGACGGCCCGTTGAATGACGAAATAGGACTGTCTGTTGATATGCCACCCAGTGGTGTAAATGGCGGTATCGTCCGCATATTGGGCTAGGAATACTTTGGGCTGAGAGCGTGGGATGTCACTGGTATACAGTGCAAAGAGAATAGGTGATAGCACGGAGCCCTGAGGGACTCCGGCTCTGACTGGGTGGGGGGAGGAGAGGGTGCCTTCCACGCGATAGCGAAAGCTTCTGGCTTTAAGGAAGTCTTGTAGGATGAGCACAAGACGTTCTGGCACGCCAAATTGGTATAGCTTGTAGATCAAGCCATTGTGCCAGACTTTGTCAAAAGCTTTCGCTACGTCGAGGAAGACTGCTAGCGTAGTCTGGGGTTTGGGGTACTTATTGAAGCCCTCAATGATGTGCTCCGTGAGGCGGTGCACCTGTTGGACGCATGAGTGTCCGGGTCTGAAGCCAAACTGCTCATCTGGGATAAGGTGGTGTTCCTTAGCATAGGACTGGAGACGGTTTGCAAGTAACCGCTCGTAAAGTTTGCCTAAGGCACTGAGGAGGCTGATGGGGCGGTAGCTGGTGGGGTCAGATGAGCTTTTGCCTGGTTTGTGAATGCCAATGACATTTGCACATTTCCAGGTGTCTGGGAATAAGCAGTGACTCATAGCAGCATTGAAGATGCTGACTAAGAGATGGATGAGAGGAGGAGAGAGGGTTTTAAGAACCCTGTTGGAGATGCCATCGGCACCGGGGGATTTGCGCGGTCGGAGGGCCTTGATCAGTCTCGCCACCTCAGCGTAAGTCGCTAAAGTGATTGGTGGGAGTTCAGAGGTGACCACAGAGCTTTTACGTTCGACTTCAGCATCCACCGAATCGAGGTGAGCTTGGTCAACGTGATCTACGTTAGGGGAACACTGAGCCTCTAGGCTATCAGCTAGGCACTCAGCTTTGTCTTCGTCAAAGAACGCTGGGACTAGTGGGACTGGTCTGTATAAGGGAGGCATGTCGTTATGGTTACTTCCTTTCAAACCTCGCGCCAAGTCCCAGTAAGCATGGTGGCTTGGCACGAGGTTTGAAAGTTTATCGCCCCATTGTTGATCACGCAACTCAGACATGCGACTTTGAACCATGCGTTCAAAGTGGCGTTTCTTAGTTTTGTTCTCTTTACTGGGGTAAGAGTCGTAATGTCGGGTCACTGCTTTACTCTCCGTCACCAATCGTCTCACATCCGCTGGAATGACAAGGCGCCGGTCGTCCGGCACTATGACCTCCTTTGCGGATGCACCTACTACGGTGGAGAGGTGATTGGTGAACGAATCGATCGCAAGGGTTACGTCATCTTTTGTCAGGATGTCGTCAGGGATCTTGTCAAGGTCCGGTGAACTGATAGCCTTTAGGGCATCGCCTACTTGCTTCCAGTTCACTATCGTCTTAGTGGGGCGGGGGAGGTCAGTCGTTGGGTCGGGACCTAGTCGCAGTATAATGGGTCGGTGGTCAGAGTGAAGCTCGTGAACCAATTCTATGGAGCGTAACCGGAGTGTTACGCCTCTGAGTAGTGCCATGTCAAGCAAGTCAGATCGATGGTCTTCCATATAAGGGTAGTGAGTGGGCTCAGTGGGCGCAATTATGTCAAAGTTAAGTTCTGCGATTAGGTTTTCAAGTGCAATACCTTTGGGATTGTTGACGTTACAATTCCATAGGATGTGCTTACTGTTGAAGTCGCCAATCAGAAGGACGGCGCTTCCTAATGAGAACAAGGCTTCTAAGTCAGCTCGGACGATCGGCTTGGAGCAAGCTTGGTAACAGGACGCTATGACTATAGGTTGATGACCAGTCATAGCTAGGAGGCAACAAGATGCTTCCATATTAACAAGAGTCGGGGTAGGTAGGGGAATGCAGTGCAGGGACCTTTTGTAATAGATAAGAGTGCCTCCCCCACGGGAGTTCACTCTATCATCACGTACCGTTCTGTAATTGGCAAACCTAGGGTTCGCCTTCCCCGGTTTTAGAAGGGTTTCCTGCACGCATATGATATCGATAAGGTGGGTACAACAAAAGTCGTGGACGAGGTCACGTTGTCTGAAGAGGCCGTTAGCGTTAAATGACGCTAACGAAACTGAGTACGGTTTCGTGCGTTCGGTTGTACTACCCATAGTGGTTGTACTGGGGAGGGGCCTGGGGGACGAAGCGCTTAAGGGCGCTTAGTAAGTTTGCGTGTTCCAATGTGTATTGGGTCACGTCCGCTGGGGATTGAGCGTATTGCATCTTGTGGAATAGCTCTTGTACCTCATTGATGTCAACCGACATAGCCAGATCGCTGACTAGGTTGATTGCCTCTTGAAGAGGGGCAGCCATCAATGGCATAGGGGGAGCTTGTGGCCGGGAAGCGGCGCGGGGAGGGGCGCGAACGGTGTTGGCAGCGGGTGCCGGGAGCGCGGGACGAGCCGGGGCCGGTGCGCGGGCAGGGGCCGCGGCGCGGGCGGGCGCGGGTGCGGGCGCGGGTGCGGGCGCGCGGGCCGGGGCGCGAGCGGTAGCGACGGTCTTAACCATACTGGGTGGTTTAGACCATGCGTTACGGGCTGGGAGCGGCGCGGGTATTACCTGTGAGGCAGGTACTACCGTTAGTTTTGGACTTACCCGTTGGTAACGGTCATAAGAGGGGCGGGTCGGCCTATGCCTTGCCACCCTGTGGTTCACTCGTGGTGCTTTAGGGCAACCACGGTAATTCGCGGTATGCCCTTGAGCACCGCATAGAACACAACTGGGTGGGTCCGGCGAATCCCGGGTGCGAGTGCACGCTGCTGTCGCGTGATCGCCTAGGCACTTAACGCACCTAGCGCGAGCGAAGCAGAAACGGGAGGCGTGCCCGTATAGTTGGCAGTTATGGCACTGCGAGGGACTCCCATTTTTGTATGGGGCTTGGACATCGAGTCCAGAGAGGCCACAGACCTTTTTTAAATTAAAAATGGCCTTGCCTTCAGGTGTACGATCTAGTACTACGAGTACTATACTAATTACCGTACTACGAGTACTAGATCGTAGGGACTGCGGTCCTTCCCGCTGTACATGCGGTGAACTGCATGTACGGGGAAGTCTTGTGCCTTCAGGTCGGCACATACCGAATCGGTATGTACCTCCTTGGGCACACCGCGGATGACCACTCGGAGGACTTTCTCCTCTTCGAGCGCATAAGTGTGGAAGCTTATGCTCTCATTGCGGAGGAGTTTTGTTAGCGCTCTGTGGTCGCTAATGGTGGACACTTGAACTTTAATGCCCTGCTGCGTGGAGCGGGCATTAGTGTAGTGGATCCCACGATCCGAAACTAAACGGGACAGCATGTCCCATTTGGTTTTGTCCTGAATGAACAGGGGCGGAGGCGGTTTTTCGCGGCGCGCGCTCGCGTCCTGAGGGGACGCGGCAGTGGTGGCCGGAGCGGAGGGAGGAGACGCGGGGCACGGGGCGGGGGTCGGCTTCTTGCCGGAGGCGGGGGCCTTAGCGGGTGCCTTGGCGGGAGGGGCGGAAGTTGCGCAACTAGCGGCTTTAGGAGCACGCTTGCGTTTTCTATCTACGACGGTATAGCCGTCGTTATCGGAGTCCGAATCAGTGCGTAAGGCGCGACTCGGATCTACCTCCATCTCCGCTTCGGAGTCCGAAGTGGGCTCGACAACGGCGATGGAGGGACGGGTGCTCGCTGGCCTCCCGATCGGTGAGCGCGAGCGAGACCTCTCACGGGGAGGGGCTGCCACCGTGCGTCTATTGTCTGGGCCCGGAGCGGGCGAAAGCGGACTGTCCTCTGAGAAGGACCGGGTCAGAGGAGGGACGTTGGCCTCCGGGATTGAAGTCCCGGAGGGAGCAATAAGAGTGTCCGTGAGGCGGGCACTCGCTTCCTCTTCGAGGAGTTGCATGTGTGCAACATACAGATCGGGGTGGCGGAGGGCGAAGGTCTGAAGGACCTGCACCTCACCGTTAGAGGGACGGGACTGCATCCTGAGGGGAATACTCAGGACCCGTAGAGACATGAAAAAGCAAGACTACATCAAGGCTATCATTAAGTTCAATTCTCACAATCTCTGAGTCCTAAGCAGAGCGAGGTGGAAATACTGTTCACCATTCACAAGAGTTGCAATTACCATTATATCATGGAAAAGGCATAAATATACTTTTTCAGGTCATTGACTAGTAATTAAAAAGAACTCAACTTATTTCAATGTTATTTAAATAGACCTAATTTGAAGGAATACTCAACAAAAAAAAAATACTCGTCAAAATTATTTCATAATTGGTGTATGTAAAATGTAAAAAACTACAAATAAATATTTATATAGCAGAAGCCTACTTTTTTATCATCCATATCATACATTTAGAAATGTAAAAAAAACATTTAAAATAAACTTGGTTTAAACTCAGAGTAGTAAATGTAATGTGTCAAAACACAAAGTAATATGCAAAAAACATAAATGTTGGTAGAAAGCAATAAACTTGTATGAGTTTTACAATAACAAAACCTAATCAGAATTGGCACAAGCAACCTCCTTTCCAGCTAAACGGTTATTATGTTGAAAGCACGTGAATTTTCTTTATTGTTGATGTTATCAGCACTTGTAGCACAGAAGTAACTGAAATTCCGAATAAATTACTCGTAGGAAATAAATATTTTCTGTGCGTTCACAGCATGTCACACTATAAAGGCTAAAAACCTTCTTCACTTTGCAATTATACTTTTGTAATAGTAACTTTCAGACTTTCGCGACTTGAACACATAGTTATAAGTATGTAAAGGGACTTAATCGCGATAAAAACATGTATATTATTTATTTACTTCGACGTTTCGACCAAGTTGATTGCCCCGTGGTCACGAGCGGACTGAAGAGGCAGGTGTCAACATCTTGAAGGGTGGGAATTTTCTCCAACTACCCGCATTTGTTTTAGATATGTATCATCTTGCACACAACACTGATAACATCCACAGGTCTTAATATAGGTGAAACGCGATTCGTGCATTTCTTTAGCGATGGATTTCAGGATGCAGGTAACTTAAAACCATCCTTTAGATTAAAATTATGATGTTTATTAGTCGTGAGCACGGTTTTATCGGGATTATGTTCCGTTAAATACTTATAACTGTATTTTTATAAGTATGAAAATTGTACTATCAAAAGAATTTCACGTGTGGATATGTGTAAGCCCCACAGAAAAGAGAAAAATAGTATTTTATATCTCTATGGTAAGCCCAATATTTTGTTTGTGGAGTTGTACTTATTTACGATATATAATTTCACCAGGGTGTTTGCACGTTCATACCAAATGCAAAAGCGGTCAAACTCCAGTATAGAATGTAAAAATAATACCAAGCAATATGTTGTAAGAATTACGTACCTATGTACGCAATTTTTAAATATGAAAATATTGTTTTCTGAGTACGTACTTATGCCTTTCCAGATTGACTCTGTATTGGTGGTAATAATATTACCTAATACATTTACTTATTGGTCAGATCTCACTCAAATTTAAATGGGACCACTAGACAAGCACTTGCATTCAAATATTTTGAAGCAGTGATGGCTCAGTGGCATTAGCTATGGACTGCCGCGCAGCAGGTCCATGGTTCGAATCCCGCCGCGGGCTTGAGCTTCACCGCATGGTGGAAGGGCTTTTTGCGAATGCCCGCCTGGCTAGCGACCACCCTCAAGTTGAAAATCTGTCGCCAAGCACCTAACGGTGTGTTCCGGCAGCAGTCCTTGAGAGCCAGTGAAATTACAGGCACATGAGACTTAACAACTATGTCTCAAGGTGACGGGCGCAGTGCAATTCGTCACTTGAATTCAGTTATAGGCAGAGGTAACCGCTTAACATCAGGTGGACCTCAAGCTTGTTCCGTCACAATAACATAAAAAAAAAAAATAATAATAATATAGAAATCATCAATGCCCTCTAAAGAGGTATGAGGAAAAATTACAAAAATACAGTCTAATTGCGATCCTCCTCCTTTTTTGAAGTTGGTTAAAAATATATATGGTCTGTTAGGTGAATCCATCTCTGTATGAATCATAACCTCATGGGTGGGTAAAGTAACAGCTAGGAGTTCAGTGCCCCTTTAAGCCTACCTTTATTTCTAAGGTTATGCCAATATTTACATAATAAACATGAAATCTCAACGGTGAAATTAATTGGCATAATTGGCCAAAAGAGATATTTTAGTCGAGAAAAATAAATTTTAATTGAAATTCGGTTCAGGTTTATCTGACTCGCAACTGTTTGGTTAGGGTTTCTAGGGTCTCGTAACCATTTCAAAATGTCTGTTTGCAATAAGGTTTTAGAAATAATCACAGTGATTGCTTTGGTGAGACCGCATGCAGCATTTTATTCGTTATAATATGTAGAGTTGGCAAAGAATTTTAGACCATCTTCCTGCCGCGGTTTCATCCACGTCATAATTTGGTCACGCTGCCCCAGAAAATGTAAGTAAATCAAGTTAACCTATGATTAAGCCTAGCTAACCTATGATTAACTAACCAACAAAATCCGTTTAGCTGCTTCGGAGATGGTAGGGTATAAAAATAAAAAAAGCGCGTTCATAACACAATAAATTCTGCAATTGAATAAAAACTTGTTGTTATTTTTATTGAATATGGTGTGATAAAGTTTTTAGTTCTTGCAATTTAAGAAATTTACACAGAACTAGCGTATGTTATTCAAAAAGTGTTATTGAAGTAATAATTGATATAGTAGCTTGTTAATTCAGGTACAGCTGAGGTGTCTTCGAAGTTGTTTTCCACTTTCATGTAGTGTTTTGACTTACTGACTACACGTAACAGCTTGATACAAAACAAAAGCATAACCTAACCTCGGGCACATTGGTGAGTTGTGTTCATGTAGGAACTTGAAATGGTCACAGAATAGGTATGTGTTAGTATGACGGATATTTTAACAAATCTATAAATAAGAATCAACGCGAACATTCGCGGGTAAAAGTTATTAATATATAAAAGATAGCCTTTCTTTTGATATAAAAGACATTCTTTAGTAATATGCAAAATATGATCTTCAAACTAATAGTGTATTTGAGAGGTTTCCTTGGGAACCAGTTTCCATTCTAGGTTAAGCCTAATAATATCTTTAGCATTAAACTATACCTAAACTCAATCACTTATACAAAGGTTAATTCAGGTGAGGTAACAAAGGTCAGCATATATCAGTAAATAAATAAATAGTTTGCTTCAACTGCGCTCAGACAGCATCTAATAGTCTCGACCCGGAATATCTAATTTCGTAGTAATAGAGTGTCAACTTTGATGAGTGTAGTCTTCAATCACTCAGTCGACATGACATTTTGAATGCAGTCACGTCATATAATGTGACAGCTGTCATATTTGGCATGTCACATCACTTTCAAAAACTCGAACATTGTACTTTACTAATGGACACAATTAACGTTTACAACTATTCAAATTTAATAATTCTCAGTGACACTGCACTTTTATAAAGATTAATAGGCGAAGGTCAAAGTTGAACTTTTTGGAAATTGTATGTCCAGTTGCTTCAATTAATTTATCTTTTTGCGATAGATCTATAAAACAGGCACTGTATTCATATCACTTTTTATTATAAGTTCTATTTTTTTTTCTTTATGATCAGACTATTCATTATGTAAAATAGACACACGTCAAACTGCACCGACAATTTGAAACTCACCTTATATTAGATACAGGTAATAAAATTGATGCAAGTATTCAGACACGCTTCCGATGGAATCGCGACGGGCGCGGCTTGAATCCCTAATTACAGTTGCTAGCCAAAAATTACAGCTCTCGTATTTCCAACAGACAAACACCACCACATTTCCGATCTCTTTTTGTTCATTCTATTTTGTCCACGTCACGTTATATTTTCACAGGCCCATAATGAAATTTGAACCACACAGAGAGAGGTCGTCAATATTTTCCTTAAAAAAGATACTGTGAAAAATGGACAAAGCACCGCAATAGGTTCGACCGGTAACTACCCGATGTGACTACTTCTGTTTCTGTATGTATTATTTTGTTCTTCTCTTTGGGTTGAGTTTGTTTCGGCTTCGGAATTGATGTTTTTTAACGTAGATTAGTACGTTTTTTGTCTTGTTATATATTTTGCAATGGGATGAACTTTTGACAACGATAGAATATCCAAAGTAACACCTACCTATTAATTACTTGTCAGAAGTGTATTGGTATGAAATATCGATTGACCCTTGGGCTAAATGATATCCCTGATAAGCCATCGGGGGGTGGAGACGCAAGAATTTAAAAGAGCAACAATTTATTAAGGACATAACGCCGAAAGAAACGCCCCAATAAAACCGTTCACCTTTCTACATCCTTAAGTGGGCCGCGCCTATTATGTTAAGACCCGGTAAGTAAATAGCAGGCCATCACCTCTCAAATTTTTTTTTATTGTTCCAGTGTCTCATTAGTTCCATTTCCTTAGATTATTTTTATAATTATGATTTAATTAATACCAGTTAGAGGTTCAATGAACTTAGTATAACACAGCCTAGTTTTTCAGTCATAATTCTAATAGTTCCATTTAAAGCATATTCTCGTACCTATTTGTAATGCTTTTTTAATATGACTAATTAGTGTTCTGCTATTTAGGTGTTATGTTATCAACGTCAAAACGACGACGTGGTGTTTGGGAAGGATTATCTATTTGTACGTTTCTATTGCTTGACGTTAGTTTTAATAAGACATTTCTGGCACTAGTGAAGTGCCAGAAAACCGGCTCGTGCTACAAGACGCTTGTTTCACTCACTCAGCTCAAACATTTTCTCCGTCTCCCTATTGCTTCGGATGTCGTTCCACTGATTACTTCCTAGTCTTACCTTTTGTTTTTGGCGAATGGAAATTGCAATTCCCGTGCACACCAAGGCAGGTGGGCAGAATATGTCAGATACAACACCAACTAGTTCTACAGAAGCAAGTACCCCTACCAAGTAAAAATTACTCGGCGTTTCACCATTACCGCTTCTTTCCACACTTCCACGACTCTTTTGCACAAAACCGCAAACCCGCCATGCTAATCTGTTGCCGGATACTGAGGTACTACTACTCAGCTCTATCGTAGACTTGGGGCAAAGCCCATTGGAGCTTTAGAGCAAGCCATCTGCCCATGCTGGCTGCGTGGCTCAAGGTTCGTCTTAATTTTACTGATGGTGACAAAGCCTCGGCTACTGAACTCCCCCTCTACGGCAAGGCACAAAGAGATATAGGAGATATATAGATATATCTTGCCCCAATCTAGTCTGCAGGCATTCGGGATATGGAATAATTTTCACAAATAAAATTCAGTTACAGCCATTTTATTTTATTCAGTTTTATTGACTATTCTAGGGCAAAGTCATATAAAGGTACTATGACGAGTGAAACGAGAAGCAGCTTTAATAGTGACCATAACAACCAGAGAGCTGAGTGGCGGTAATGGGCTAAGCGCTAGAAATATCAATTCAATGAAAAACAAGGGATCCGTACATCTAATTCAAACAAGAAGGCATACAGTAAAACCTTATTAGGTACCTACCACCCCGAAGTATACTCTAGCTAGAGTTCTAGAGAATATACAAGCTCTTAATGGTGAGCTCCGGCAGCAGTCCTCAGCCAGTAATTCTAGGTTAGCCTTTACAATATCTTCCACCACTTTATAGTCACTTCCTATGAGTTAGTAAACAAAGGCTGGACCATCAGCTATAAATAAATAAATAAAATCCACCAAAAACTTTTATTTATTGCAAAAAACACAGTTTTTGTTAGAAAAGCATTTATGCAAAAGTTACGAATGAAAAGTTTTAGAAAATAGATTTTAATGAATTGAGCTCACAGGAACATATATTTATATTTGTGACATGAAATAAAAAAATCATGCATTGCAGGGTTAAGTGCTGAGGCTACGTAATATTACTTACGATGTACAAATATATTTTTTTTCCAATGTGCTAATTTTTAAAGATACATTAAAGTATCAACTCAGATTGTGGTAACATTAAGAGATAAAATTGCAATCGTCTGTGTCTGAGAACACTATTGGTTTTAATAGTTTGAAAATGCTCATTTACGAAATGTTAAAACCAATAAAACACGTTTTGCTAAAACAATGTCAATGTACATAATATGATGTCATAAGATATGACATCATATATAACGTATACCAAGTTGAAAGGGCATAAAAAATTACTTGCGCCTTATCTACTCAGTAATTTCTTTATAAAGTTAGATGCATATAGCTGAAGACACAATATCTCTTAGGTCTGTTTTAAGGAAACGTGTTTCGGACTTTTCTTGGTCTTAAATAATGTGATCAAGATTAACAAATAATTTTTTTACCGCTACAAACTTAATACATTTTTCTAAAAATTTGTTCAAGCAAAAGTATTTAGCACTTGTCAGCTTCTCCATTATATAAATAGCCTTATTAATTATATATGTACCGAACTCAACTACAATCTAGATTTATCAACTAACAATAAAACTTTAACGTAAACATAATTCATTTATCATAATACTAAGTGTAAAAAGTTAAATTTACCACGATTTTCATGCTTGGCAAGCGTTTTGGATATCGCTGTGTGCCACTTCTTCAGAAGGCATTGAACACTTTATGGTATTTTTCAACTCTTACGACACCTATAGGGAGATAATAATATGATATGGTTGAAGGGTGCAATTTAAGTCCGGCACTCCACGGGGAATTCTAGTATGCACCCTTTCAATAAATTCATTTAAAAATAAATATATAAGTGGAACGCCTAGGTTTAATATAAATCACAATTAAAAAGTCTACCTAATCATGTATTCAAGGATTTCTTAGATCAAATCCAAATCATTTCTTCAAAAAGTTACGAAATTATGGAGATCTTTAATACGGATATTATACATAGGCAACAAATCCATAATTTTCAAAGATATTATGTTATATTACAGGCTTTCCATTACTATGATTATTTTCTGATACTCATAATTCGAATCTCACGTCATAGAAAGGACAATTCATAAAGTGAAGCATAGAAAAGTAAGCAGATTGAAGACGTCGACAAAGTTTGAGTCGCACAGTGAATACCAGTTTCTTTGTTCAAGTAGTCGTAGTTATTCGGTAGATAGAGATTACATATAATCTGTTCTTATATGACAACGTCTAGTTTGTTCTGATACTTAGTTTCTTGAGATTTTTCCGTTTGTTTGTATAATTGTTTCTTTGGTTATTAAAGTGGTTATAAAGTAGGAAAACTTTGTACGCTTTGCTTTATTAAATGAGATGATTTTTATGTTGCGTAGGTTATGTAATCCGTGACAGGGTTTTTTTATTTCGCTTTGAAGGTCTACTAGTCAACGAGTTATGAAACGGAAGACATGTTTCAGAGTTAGAACTTTGAATGATTTTCTTAGCGTACCATTTTCGTAACAGCTGAATGGGTTTAGAGTCGGTCTTGCATATGACACTTTTTTGCCGATATACGGGTAGTTACCGAAGATACACATTCGAATAGAACCAAATAGAAACTGAAGAAACGGGAATAGCTTGAGGCTGTTTCATAATCTTACTATTTCATTGTGACAGAATTGCATCCAATTGACGGCAAATATTCTTACCAATCCTGATAACTTATTTTTCCGTTTTATAATTTATACAAGTAATACATCCTATATACGCAATATATCTTTTTGTACTGCACTGTATACACTACATTTATGGATTAGCTATAAAGCTGACGGTTACCGCACTTTTAAAGGCAATAGAACGATTCGTTTCGCATCTTGTTCGCCTCCCGCGTTGCAGTGCGTATGCGATGTTTTTTGAAGCTTGCGTGCCGGCTCTCAATGGACTGATACGGCATCACATTACCAGATTTAGAGACTCACTTTTTAGGTCTGGCAATGCTCTTAGCAAAACTATAGCATGATTATGCTACTTTTTTGTTTTATTTGGTGCAATATAATAAACACTTAGACATTGTATTATGTTATATAATTATATGTATACTCACTTCTACGTTTTTAGGCGATTATTCATAATTTTTTAAAATATTCTGAACTGCTTCTCCAGATTTTTGAGATAATGTAAGAAAATGGTCATTTTACACAAAAACATTTTTTGATGCCAATCGATCCAGTTTCTTATAAGGAACAAAAGTCTCTACTGGACCGACTGAAGTTTAAGTACTAGAAATATCAGAAATCGCGAAAAACTATTTCCATACGTTTGTATGGATATACAGGGGTATACGATAATTACAGTTTTTGTCTAGCTTCGCGTACCATACCAATGCAGATTCCGTGTTCCCATTATTTACAAAATACGCTTGAATTAAGTTCAAACGTTTGCGATTTAAGACATTCTTTAACAAGATGTACATAAATGAAGACTAACAATATAATGAATAGATTCAGGTGTTACTTTGCAAAAATCCATATTTAATAATAACAATCGAGACTCTAGATCGTGCGCTCGGTGAGTTAAAACCACCTGAAGATGCTTCGTTTAGAAGCGAAACTAGTCGAATATTCTTCCGGCTAGGCTGCGTGGCGTTTGTGACGTCTTAACAGGAAAATTAGGCGGAATTTCACTAGATATATATATATATATATATATTTTAAGTGTTTCATTAAAATATTCATGTTTTCTTAAGATACTTTTAAAAATTTTTGTTTTTACTAACAATATAGGATTTTTTCAGCACAAACATAAGAAAGACCTCAAATAACCCAAAAATTCGAATCGATTTCGAAGTTTAAAATTTAAAACTTTTTTTTACTTACCTACATCTTTCAGCCAGTCTTCTCAATAGCGGATCATAGCGGATATAATAAATAAATAAAATACTAAAGCCTTTTATTTCTTCCAGAATACTTGTATGTAAATTTTAGTTTTGTTAGTATCACACCACATTTTTTTTTATGCCTGATAGGTTAGCCTTTGACCACTATTTCATCTGATGGTAAGTGATGATGTGGTCGAGGATGTTGTTCAGACTAACCTAGACTTACTGGCTCTCAAGGACAGCTGCCGGAACACACCGTTAGGTGTTTGGCGACAGATTTTCAACTTGAGGGTGGTAGCTAGCCAGGCGGGCATTTGCAAAGTGCCCTACCACCATGGTGTAACGACTGCTATCCTAAGACAACAACCGGGACCGATGGCTTAACGTGCCCTCCGAAGCACGGAAGCGCTCAGTAGTAATGTCACCAGCGGTCACCCATCCAAGTCATGACCGCTGCGGACGTTGCTTAACTTTGCTGATCGCTTCAGAATGGCTAAGCAAACTTGGCTACGAGCACTTCAAAAACACAATTCAGTTGTTTAATATTTAAAAGTTTAAAGTTAGTAGTTACAGTGTTATAACAGAATTTTAGATAAGTTAAAAAATGTTGTGAAAATTATTCTGTAAATTATAGAAGTTTTCTTACTGACTGTAATTTTTTTCCAAAACCTATGAATTCAGATTAAAATTCAGATACGGTTAAAGTACCTGCCCATACTGTCGCGTCTCAAAAATTCACCCTGTATTTACATATGTAATAGGATATATTGGTTTTAAATTTAACCCATTTACTGTTCAACATCAAAAAAGGCCTATTATTATAATACATGTACAAGAGACACAAAATTACAATTAGTCAAAGAAGTAGTTAAATTTGGGGTCTGTTTTAGAATGTCCTAGTAAAGTTTCGGGTTCCTAACCAACACGTAAAACAACTGAATGATAAAAATGACAGTTGACATACAGCGCGTTTCAAGCTTTAACCGATGGATAGGCTAAATCGATTATTGTGAAACGCAAAGATAGTGTTTTGTTTATTAAAAATGTTCTAGGTAGTATAACTAATATTATAAGAACTTACTCGAACATTCTGAAACAGGCCCTTAATCATCAATGATATTGCGTATATACGACAAATCCTGCCACTAAAACTGGTCGTTTTAGCGATATTTCAAAGCCGCGTCAGTAAAACGACGCGATATCATTCCCAAGTATCGAGCCTAATATATAAATAACCAAACTATATAAATAATAAAGATGAGCAATATTCCAATACAGTGGAGGTGAAAATTATAATCAGACAAATATCATAACAGCCAATCAGTATGGAAATTGGATCTAGGCAATCAATGTAACTTTTCAACCTTATTTACTGAACCGTCCGTTCAATCAACGAATGTTTGTATTTTTGAAAATATAGTTCAATTGCATTAAAATATCATGTTTTTAATTTCAACAAGTTCATTTAATTTTATAGGGTTCTTAATACGACTGCCCAAAAAAGAAGCGTTATGAAGGGTTTATGTGAGTATGTTTGTGAGTTTCTGTATTCCACCATAACTTCTAAGCGGCTTAACCGATTTTGATGAATGATATATCATTAGATTCGTCTTAGTAACATAGGTGACATCAAGTATATAAAAAAATACTAACTGGCAGATTTTACACACGATATAAATAGAAGGAAAAAAAAATACCAAACCCATCGAGTGGGGTATTAAAATGAAGGGCTTTAAGAAACGATTCCGTAAATATATATAACTTATACTTTTAATTGCAATGGAACGATAAAACGCTTAACAAATATTAATAATTTGTAGTCGGGTTTTTTATTTTTAATAAATTTATTCTAAACTTGTTTATAGTATTATTGGTATGTTGACTTTTGTTACCATACATATTCAATATTTTTATTTAAGAAACTATAACAATTTCGAACAAAATTGTAAAATGTAAATCAAAGAAGTCATTTGAATTAACAGCTGAATAAAGACAATTACAAAATAACACATGAAATGATGTAGAATAGATTTGAATGCAGTGTAAAACCAGTATTATGGTAATGAAAAATGATAAGATGTAGCAAATAAGCACATATAAGTAGATCGTATACGAGAAATTATTTAAGAGGATGGTAGGCGAGGTAGAGGTAGACCTTAGAAAGGATTATTTAATTTGCATGAAGTATAATGGCTGTAAAAAGTTAAAGTATCATAACCGGTTATTACATAACAATTTGCTTAACCAGTGTCTTTGCTGAACTTCGTAAAAATAACTCTAATCAACGCATCATCGTGTATCCGGAAAGTGAAAATTACAATATTTTTTTTCACACTCCCCCAAATCAAAGACACTGACTCATTGTCACGTTAGCTCAATTGGTCAGAGCATACCCTGGCTAAAGGGGTAAATGTACGCTGGTTCGAATCGAGCACATCACTTAAATTTTTCCTCTCGTAAATTTGTAATGTAATCCGTAGTTGCGTTATTGCAAACTTAAAAATATTACAACCCATAAATAATGTTATTATTTTATTTTTTGCAATAACGCATGCTCTGAGGAGTACATTACGTACTACCTAAGTGTACGTATGTTAATTACTCTTAAGTGTAAATTAGCTTGGTAAACAATAAAGAGTTTTTGTATTGTATTGTACATTACAAATTTACCCACAAATAAGTTAGCTTATATATAAAAGTTAGTTAGTCATGGAAAACTGTGCTAATAATTAAAGGTATGGCATCGACATTTTGCTTATCTAACCCACACAGTTAGTTGCGATTATGGGAAAAAATATTCCAAATGGTTCAACTAACTAACATCGTAGGTAGTTGAACTTAGGGTTCAAATTCAACCTTAGAGAAATGTATTTCTTACTGCACAAATAGTTGCGTCTATGGGAAAAAAAAGTCCAACGGCAAAACCACTTGTGCAACGCTGTAGAGGCCAGGGTCCGAAAAGAATTTAGATATAATATATAAAAATTGCGAAGAAACTTAAGGCTTTATAATTACACACGTTATTAACGGGTTTTAGTTATTCAATAATTTATAAATTTTGGAACTGTTGCGACTAGCAAATAAAGCTGTTTCAATATCAGTTGTCTAAATTCAGAACAGTCCACTATCCTACACGAAATCTATACATACTATCTATCCACAAAAGCTACCACTCCTCTCGACGACACCAAGTAGAATAGACCCTTTGGATTCCTTTTACTTTGCAACGCCTCAACGATTTGTAAAGCTCTATTTAAATTGGACATTTTCAGCTAACACAGAGCAGGTTTTTAAAACTGTTCGTTAAACTAGAGCAACGCCGGGAGGCCTTAATTATTTACCTGAATGTGGTCTATGCAATGGACTACGATGTTTAGTTTTTGGTGGCTAGCGTAGTCATTAATCGTAAAACTTGTAAGGCTAATTTCCGCAAAAGAATTTAG
The DNA here is from genome assembly GCA_963854805.1 of Plagodis dolabraria. Taxonomy (NCBI): domain Eukaryota; kingdom Metazoa; phylum Arthropoda; class Insecta; order Lepidoptera; family Geometridae; genus Plagodis; species Plagodis dolabraria. Next base: position 21,527,860 of record OY978448.1, on the reverse strand, counting down.
CACCTAGCGTGTAGCTTTTTTATACTATACAGCTTTATGATAGTTGAAGGCAATATAATACATATATTTTCTGTAAATGAAAAAAAAAACTCATTACCTGCATCACCCTTTATTACTGCAGATAGGCAAATATCTAACAATCTCCCCTGATAGTAAGTGAAGATGTCGATGAAGGTATTAAACAAGCTTCCCAGAATAGTAACTGGCTAACAAAAACAGCTGCCAAAACTTACCATTAGATATTTGGTGACTTTTAAGTGGATTTTGGTAGGATTTTCTAACTGAGGGTAGTAACTACCCAATTGGGCGTTCGCAAAATGTCCCGCAAAACATGTATTTGCATTGTGCTTAATTTGCATTCCAAGTCGAGATAGCAATTTGTTATTCTCTCCGTAATTTCAGAAGTAAATTTGTAGTAAAAGGACTTCAATTCTTGCTTGAACTTTAATTTTAGTGATAAAAGAGGTATTTACAGGACTTATTGTATGAATAAAAGCAATTTTAAAACCAGTTGAGAAGTCACAGGGACCCTCAAAATGTAATAAATTTTTATATTAATAATGAATCCATATATAATAATATCGGAACATCATAAGTTAATTTCATATGTAAACTACAACAATGCAATTGTAGCATAAAGTTCGGTGGGAAAGCTAAGGTTCCGGTGGCCGAGTGGAATAGGCATCCAGCGTGAAAAATCGGAGGAAGCGAGATCAATTTCCGTCCGGAACTAAAAAATTGTGCTCCAATAATATAAATCCTCACGACGCTGGATTTTGCTGATACTTAGATTACTATGAAACTGGTGTTACCAGTCCAAGCAATAATATGGCAGACATCAATATACATCGCTTTCACTAACACACCCACCAACACCATGCATGTATGGTGCACTCATATCATAGGTGTAATTCGTCACAAGTGAAGATTCTAGTTGAGGATAGTAGCTTCCCAAATGGATTCGCAGGATATCTAGGAGACACACAGGATACAGGTAGTGGGACTGACCGACGGCTTATAATGCACGGAAGAACTATGTAGTAAATACCAGTACCTTTCAAAGTACTGACAGCAGCGAACAACTGGGCAAGCTGCGCTTCAAGGGTTTCAGAAACGTTATGTGTAAAATAACACATAGGATGGTATAGTTACTAAGCCATATAGTAAATCTAACGTAAAACGTAACTGAAAGTCATTTGGTATAAGTATTTAACGAGACTCAATCACGATCAAGATATAAAATACTTATTCTAGTTACGATTTTACATTTTACTGCCGTGCTGGCAGACCTAAAACAATCAAAAGATTTTATTTTCTTTTGAGTATGTGATTATCACCCATTTTATTTTCTTGCAGTAAGAACAAGATGATAGCCCAGTCATATTAGGGGTTTCACCTGGAATGAAAGATAATAAGCTGTAAATTGGTATAAAACTTTGTTTTGTCGTTCTAAATGTTGTCTCAAAAGTCACAAATGTTATCGTGTTCGCGTCTTAAGATATTGAAGGTCAAAGGTCATAAAAATCGGATTTTCGCGAATATCTCGCTTTACATTGCTTAAATGAGATTTGCACTTATAATAAAAGTTGTAAAGTATAACATTTCACAAATATATGTTAGATTTAATACAAATTTTTGTAATTTTACAAAAAAAGTAAAATTAATCAATTTTATTTGGTTACTTAACGCACTATACCACCAACAGTAAGGAGATTAACCTGTCGTCTGTGTATATAGGTAACACCTTTTTTTTTTTTTTTTTTGACGCTGGGAAAAATGCTTTACGCATGCCCCCCCATCGGGGGATGGAGGGGGTATGTGGGACTCCCCGGTAGAAGACCGGTATACCCACTAAACAACCCAGCGGCATTCCGGCATCGTCTGTTTGGAGAAGGACTGGGAGACTGGCAAAGCCTTTACGTCCAGTCCCTCGCCGACGACCGCCCGCCTTTACAGCAGGGCCTACACGCCCCTCCCGACAGGAGGGGCCCGGGAATGACCAGGAATGCTCGGCCATTCCCGCCCAACGGAGGTGGTGAGCACGTGCAATGCGAGAGAAGGAACCCCCGCACCTGTCTCTCGCTACTCACCACCGGGAGGGGGAAGGTTCAGTCGCCTTCTCCCACCCCTTCTGCGTCTACGCAGTGGCGCAGCAAGAGGGTCTACCTCCCTTGCGCGTTCTGCCGCCTCCTTTTGGGACATTACGTCTTCGCAAAAGGAGGCGACCGCTGCCCAGGCCCCCTCGCCCTCCAACATGACGTTGACTACGCTGGGGAGCGAGAGGTCCGGCCCGACTGCAGCGACCAAGCTGCGGCGCAGCTCGGACCATGACGGACACACCTCGAGGGTGTGCTGCGCCTTATCGTCCGCTGCGCCACAATGGTGGCACGCCGGTGTTTCCTCCCTTCCGATCCGGTGCAGGTATGATCCGAAGCATCCATGCCCGGATAACACCTGCACTAGACGGAATGAGAGGAAACCGTAGGACCGCTCGAGCCAGTCTTGCAGGACTGGCCCAAGAGCGTCCAACGTACGGCGGCCAAAAGTGGCGGTGGCGAGGTCCTCCATCCAATGTTGGACAACCGCGTCCCTCGCCTCACACCTTACCATCTTCCGAACCTCCGGGGCGAGGCGTTCCCCGAGCGCCTTACGCCCCGCCGCCCATTCGTACACTCTGGCGAGCACTCCCGCCTCGAGCTCCCAAGGAGGGGTGCCCGCCAGGGCGCACGCCGCTGCGAAACTTATGGACCGGTAGCCTCTTGCCACCCGCAGTGCAATGGCCCTTTGGGGCCTACGAAGTGCAGTGGCATTCTCCCTCCTTTGGAGGGAGTCAGCCCAGATAGGAGCCCCGTAAAGGGCCATACTTTTCAGGATGCCGGCATACAAGCGCCGGCAACGTCCTTTGGGCCCCCCTATATTTGGGAGGAGCCACGAGAGGGCGCCCGCGACCTTTAGTAAGCGCGCCGACAGCCCGCTAAAGTGCGGCCCGAAGCGCCACCTGCTGTCGAGTACTAGGCCCAGATATTTCATCTGGGCCTTCACCTCAATCCTGACGCCCTCTACGACAATGTGGGCGTCAGGAGGAATGCGCTGCCTAGGCCCCTGGAAAAACACGGCCTCGGTCTTTGGCAGCGCCACCTTCAAACCTAGTCGGCGGATCCTTCCCGCAACCAGGGATCCACCGGCAGAGGCCAAACTTGCCGCCTCTCTTAGGTCCCTTCCCCGTGCGGTGAGAAGAGTGTCATCTGCATAGGAGATGACACTCGTGCCACGGAGAAGAGTTCCCCGCAGGAGCCAATCGAATCCAATGTTCCACAGGAGCGGTCCCAGGACTGACCCCTGCGGAACACCGGATCCCGCGTCGTACCGGCAAAGTTGGCCAGTGCGGTTCACGAAGAGGACAGCTCGGTCTCCCAGATAGTCGGCTAGGAGACTTCGCAGGTACTGAGGCACTCCGTGGTAGCGGAGTGCCTCCAAAATTGTCGAGTGGGGGACGGAGTTGAAGGCGTTGGCTATGTCAAATGACACAGCCAAAACCCCGTCCCCTGCCTCCACAGCCTCCCGCACCTGGCTTTTGAGTCGGGCCAACGCGTCTACAGTCGAACGCCCCTTTCGAAAGCCGAATTGGGCGTCCGACATTAGACGACCACATATAGGTAACACCTACGTCATGAAACTTTTACGCGCAAGTGTATTGAGTAAACAACGAGTGCATAAAACTATTCAGTTTATCAGGGAAGCTTAACAGCCCCAGCCAAATCCGAGGGCTGATGTATAAAGTCGAGACTAGAATGTGTTTTATACACTACCTACACACTCAGCTATTTACTTTGATAGTAAGGAAATGAAAGTGATTAGTAAATATATAAAAATATAAACTGACAAGGGCATATTTGAATGTTTATTATAAATGTTTTATGACTTTGTATTTAACCGGATCTATCACGAAGTAAAAAAAATAATTAAAATAATACCCAGAGGAATTTAAATGAAAAAATACCAATGTAAATACCCTATGGGTACTCTCTCTTACTTCCTACATAAGATAATATGTTATGTGTTCATATATAATATACAAAGAATATTAATAAAATAGTGATTTCTATCTACAAGAGCATAAAAAGAAAACTTAAGTACTAGAGCATTAAAATGAGTTTTAGTTCAGCTATATGATTTATATGAAGAATTTTAAAACTAAAGATACTTAAATAAAACTGACAAAACAACAAAAAAATAGCTACTGTGTCTACATATTTGTCACCCGACGGTCCAGAGGGAGTTTAAACTCGCGTGTATGAAACTGTAGGCAAGGCTGGACACTATTACACTGACGTTATCGTATTTCCTCCCCCAGTCTCCCTCAATCCCCCTCCTTCCTTCTATGGCAAAGGACATCACTCGTTTTATTCTAGCCATTCGTGAATGTTGGACATTGAATTTTATTGTGCAAACTCATAGTACATCTGTCTCATTTCATTTCGTGATATTGGCCCTTCAGGCAAAATAGTTTTTGCGTTATTCACTTAGAAGTTAATACACCTATCTATGAAGGTATAAGGCTATATGTATAGTGTAGCTAGATTTAGCAAACGGTTTTGTTACTCCACCCTGTGGATGCACACGAGAATCGAGTTGCTTGCGGGCACACTCGATTTCTGATTTGAATACGTTAGTGTGTCTAGTAGCTACCAGATACTTACCTATACCACCTATATTTAATTAAGTGTGATACGAGTAAGAATGGGTTGGCGCTGACACTCACAGTTTCAAATTTTTTTTTTCTTCATTGTGTCACACGAAAATTTTGGCACCTAAATATATAGTAACAATGCCTTCTATGCTTCAAGTTTCAATCTTGAAACCAAACAAATGGATTTTTTGGTGTGGTAAAATGTATATTCAATAAAATATATATGCCTACGCCTCGTGTGGTGGCACTAAGTTGAATGTCTGTAACATATATTTTTTTTCATTTAATATAACATTATTATAAACTTGGACGGTTTTGGTTCTCAGTATGTACCAAATCATGTTGTACTAAAGTAATTAGATCTAAGTAATCTTTAATGAATGAGTAATAGTTATGAGGCTTTTATGCATTACTCTATAACCTCATACACCTCCTCATCCATGTAATATCTGATAGGAAGAAAAAAACCGTAACAATAATCCTCTTGAAATATTTCATGCTGTTTGCATAGATATACGAGGATATTGTCCGATTTGAAAGCTTCGATTTGGATTCTAGTCGCGCCTCGTTCGTACCTCGTCTAAATCACAAAGGCGGCATTATGTGGCTCGTACATGATAGCTATAATTTCCCAAGACTACTGCGAGTGTGCTGCAGTTTTGAATATTTTTGTTGTTTTTTGTAGTGTTCTTGCGTCATGAAACACAATGTTTAAATGTAGTCATATCTACTTAGCATTAAAAAAAAGTTTGCTTTTTTGTGTGTCTTATTTGCTCCTTCATCAAATAAAAACTTATAAACCATTTTGTGATAAATGTAACATTTGTAGCCTAAAGGCAAAATTAAGAACTTCTTCAGAATATTCCCTTTTTTCTATTGCTATATAAGAATCAAGTTCCAGAATGACGAAGTATTTATAATAAAATACTTTAAGGATAAACAAACGCCGTAAAAATCAAGTAATCCTTAAATTTTCTACGCTTGAATTTAATATTTTTTATATGAATTCTGAATTTCACCATCGGACGTCCCAACAAAGCATGATGTTTCATTAATTTCATGTCAATGCCAGGAAGTCTGCAACCTTGCAATTCTCACAGTATTTTCTGCTACGCGTTGCGACAATGTGAAACCAGACGTCATATAAAGTACATATTTCCAAACCAACACGACTTAGGAGCCTTCAAGAAGAGAGCATATTCTCTCTCCAAACGTTAGAAACGCAGACCTATGGTATTGGGGATGTTCGTGGGTGACGGTGATCACTTACCACCTGCTCGTTTGCCCTCCTATCCCGTTGTATTAAAAGTATTTATTCATAGCCTGTTTCTTAATAAACTATGTTTTATTTAGTTTAAGCCATTGATATAAATTTTTACTTTTACATGTAGGTAGATATTCTCATCACAACCTATTTGTGTAGATTGTAAATACACATAGGACTGCCTCCTTAGTGTGTGTTAAAGTGCCACTATAAGATCTCAAGGTCTTGGTTCAATCCACGTGTTGGAAATGTTTAGAAACCTATGACTACTTCTTCGGGGAATACAGGCGTAACAACATATTTTTATTATGATACATGTACGTATATGCAAAAATACTCACAAACTACGAACGGTATGGTTAGGTATTGACGCATCCGTTTGTACTAGATTGGGTTTTACACATGAAATATCCTTATGGTAACGCATATCGAGTATTGAAACCCACCCTCATGTCGTTGTTTTATGGAGCGATAAACAGGAAACATCGTGTGCACCAGACGCAGAGAAAGAGTTTTGAGTTTCAAACAATACGTGCCGTCGTTGACACGTTTCCGAGATGTTTATTGGGTACGGTTCGTTATGTTATGATATGGGTTCAAATAACATGAATATGTTCAAGAAAAATAGGCTGGGAACGATCCCATGGCTTGATGGTTCTGAATATGGAGTCACGTTTTTGATATGTACCTTTCATTTAAAATACCCTTGCAAGGTACAACTGTGATCTGTGTTAATAATCAAATCTCAATTTATATCATACTGCGGTACTTTTATTTGGTTATGTTTAGTGCAATGTTAGCTTATTAACGGATTTTAGTCAACGGGGACGTTATATCAATTACGTACGTTAGACGTTGCTGCTACATTGCACCTCGACTTGATAGATGTTCCCAAGGCGAGGCGTTACTACTGCCCTATTAGCATTTATTGGCACAGCTCAACACTTTATTTGTACTAGTTTACCTTCTCTAGTTAGACGGGCACAGATTTGGAGTTTGTGTGTGTTTACGTATCAGCGAGATAAGAATATGGCATGTTGGTATAATTGCTATAATTACGGATGCAGTGTTACCATCCTCGTTGGGAATGAAGTTTCTTTTCAGTTGCGCTTGTCGTTATGAGACATTAGTTGTTATTTCTTGTTTTCTCGGTAATTTCAGGTTTTACGACAGTGCCCTTCATGCTTAAACACAGTATTGTTACTAAATTTGATTACAAGCACTATGGCGTGCTAAGCTAAAATCACATTTACAAATTATTGGATCACAAAAATAGTTTTAGGTATATTACAAAATTTATCCGATTACCGCGCGGAATGAAAATGATGTGCTCTTAAAATGTGTAAATGTATTTTATTATGCGATTGTTCTTCAACTATAAATATAATTAACTAGTACAAAATGTAGTATTGACGCACTAAAAAAATAACGTCTAATTTACGTTTAATTCGTTATGGTTGGATTATGCGGACCAATTGAGGTAGGCACCGATATAAAAGAAAAACTTACTACGCATAAGATATCGCTTAGTTAACTCTTTAATTATATAGGCACGATTTATAGTTCCGTACCTCAGTCTAAAACATTGAATAGAAAAGTTCAAAGGTATTTATTAGTTAACATCAAACCTGGCCAATCGAGCGAGCGAACTCCTTGAATTTCAGGTGCATTTAATTTTAGGCTTTTTATAGTTACCCAATGATTTCAGTCTTGCTCCTGTAATCAAATCAGACTCCTATAGCACTGTGATTATAGCATGTCAACAATTATTTAGCTTATAACATCACTGCATGTACGGGTAAATAATAAATTAGTTGTCTCACCAAATGGGTAAAATGATTCTCTCAATTTAATCTTAGACTTCAACTGTTTACTTGAGCCATGCCAATAAAATTGGTTATGACATACAAGGCTCAAGTGAGCATTAGTTTTCTTATAAGTAAATATGTGGATTAACTACCAGATGTGTTTTAAACAATAGGGTAAGCTATCAGACTTACGTGATTTATGCAGTACATACTATGTATTGAAATTAAATATATAACCACGTGAGATCTTATAATTAAAAGTATTAAATTTCTAATATTATATTTGTCTTAGGGTCAACATTCTGCTTAAAATATGTAAGTTTCAGGTACGTAACTCAGTCCAATTACCATAAATCAGCGACACGTGGTGCACGAATGGACAGACAGAGAAAAGAGTCTCATTAAATAGGGTTCTACTTTACCCATAGGGTAGAATGAGCTCAGGAGTAGTCGTGAATACGAGAAGTGACACTGATGTGGTTCCGGGACGATACTCAGCGTTAACCTTAATACCGTTATTCCTGCAAAATACTGAAAATAAATTATTAAAATATTTCCATAAATTAATCCTCACCGAGCGATGCCAATTATGTAATTTAAATGTCTCCCATCTTGCTTTTATCTCTTTACTCTTGTGTACACTTCATTGCACTAAATGTATTCAGTAATAAGTCAATAACCACTTAAGTACGAGTCCTAGTAAAGAAATGTGACTTTATACTTCAGCTGAAAAGAATCTCTGTCAAGGTCAATTGTGGCAAAGTACAAAAAGAGAAGGTGTCAACACATAATTTTGTACTGTATTCAGTGCTGGAACTGCTAGGGGCAAAACCAATTACCCCAATTAAAACGCCGCAAAAGGGACTTTCGACGTTATTAAGGTATACTCCATTTACCATTACCGTGTTCTTGTTTTCTATGTTAATTTGTAAGATTAAACAACGGCTTTCAAAAATCGTAGAGTTTTTTAGGTTGCAGTGAAAATACACATGTACATACTTACATGTATACATAACAGATAAATATGTACTATTTTTTGTTGGGATTTAATATACATATACTGGCTAAATGTAATGTGCTTGATGTAATCTTCTTTTCGCAATTTTTATAAACACTATATCTCAACGTCTTACTTCTTCCTACCACCTCTATGCAGACGATCTCCAAATTTACTCCCAAGTCCCCCTTAATCGTTTAGATGAAGCGGTAAACATTGTAAATAATGATCTACGTTACATTTCGGAATGGAGCAAATCATACGGTCTAAGAGTAAATCCACTCAAAACCCAAGTTATCATTTTAGGCAGTTCACGGACTATATGTAAAATAGATTGGGATACTATACCTAACATTTTCTTTGAGGGTGTGAAAATTCCGTACAGCAAAAAAGTGAAAAATCTTGGGGTTATTTTGGATGAATGCCTTACCTGGATCCCACGATTGGAAACTGTAAGCCGTAAAACGTTTGCTGCCGCAGGTTCACTCAGAAGGTTGAGAAACTTTTTGCCAACAGCCACTAAAGTTGCGCTTGCACAGTCTCTTTTGTTACCGATTCTTGATTACGCTGACGCCTGCTATTTAGACCTTACGGAGGACCAGCTAAACAAACTTGAGCGTCTTCAAAACTTTTCAATAAGGTTCATATTTGGCTTGCGCAAATACGACCACGTTTCTGAATTTCGTACCAAGCTCAAGTGGCTTCCTATACGACATCGCCGGAATGCTCACATCCTATCTCTTCTCTACAATATTTTGTTTAACCCTTCTTCACCACAATACCTTAAAGAGCGTTTTGAATACCTTGATGCCTCTAATTCTCTTTGCTTACGGTCATCAGAGAATCTTATGCTTAAGTTCCCCCTACACACTACTTCGTTTTATGACCGCTCATTTTCGGTTGAGGCCGTCCGACTCTGGAATGCATTGCCACTTGATACCAGGCGAGCTCCATCCTTAAATGTTTTTAAAGACCAAGTCAAAGCTCTTTATCTATCGTGCTAGCATAAACTCCATACATTTAAATATTATATTTATATATTAAATATGTATGTTTATGTATGTGTGTAAGTATATATATATGTATTTTGTATGTATATATATATATATATATATATATATATATATATATATATATATATATTGTTTTGTAGATATGTATAAATATCAATACTAATAAGTATATTGTACACCGCCATCCCTTTTCAAAACTTGCTCCTCTTCATTCAACGGTTGTCTGGAAGAGATCGCTTTGAGCGATAAGGCCACCAATTGTTCACTATTTTTTAAGTCAAATATTTTTAATTTTAGTTTAGTTTAAGGTGTTCAATAAAGAGTTTATCGATCTATCTATCTATGTGCTTTCATTAATGAAGTAGTAGTAATTTTCCAATGAGCAAGTAGGAAAATTATGGTTTAAACCAAACACACCAAGGGTAGGCTATTTATTATACGAAGGCTTGCCTTGCTATAACCTTCATGTAGATATAGCAGGAACACACCATTTCGTGCTTGGTGACCCAAACACGTCATGTAGTGCTCCCACAGGTTTCCTTAAGAGCCAGATGTTTTTTTATTAAAGCAAGTTTACCATTTTGACCACGCTATCACGGAGGTGTCTACATATGCAATGTTAGCCTCTTAGTATTAAAATAATTTCATAAAAAGGATTATGATTATAAATTATTTTATTATTTTTTACTCCTTTTTTACCTACAAATAAAAAACATTCAATATCAAAATGTTTTTTTTTTCACTCAGCGTAACTGTAGATCAAATAAACTATTTCAGAACTACGTAGACTAATTTCCAGTCCCTTGCGCTCTTAAACCAATCACTAACTTACTTTTGCGACAAGCACATACCAACCAGGAGTTCAACACTATTAGCAAGATCAAATGTCAAAGGACGACTCACCAACAATTAGCGAAAGCCAAATCTGGAGTACCTACCAATACTAGTAAGACATCAGCCACTCCACGCGAGAGCAGTTAGTTGCAAATGAATATTATGGAGGGATAACGGGGTTTTTGTTTGGAGTTATGAGTAAAATATTCAATCGTTTTCTTTGTGAACAATCTATTCTAAAAATAACGATGTTTCGCTGATTTTAATATACTCATTATTAAAGTCAGCAAAGAAACGTCTTCTTAAAAAAAAACTTCTTGAAGTTTTCGAAACATGACTGAACTGTATGATTCGATCACAGTGTTTATGCACTTTTACTCGTAAGGTACGCAATAAAAAAACGCAATGTGAGGTTCAGGATAGCCGTTTGGCACACGTGTAATTTTGGTCAAAACAATCATTTTGACTTGCTGTTCTTTTTTTATGGTTTATAGGTTATCCTTTGACCTCTATCACTCACCTGATGGTAAGTGATGATGCGGTGGAAGATGTTGTTCAGGCTAACCTATATTACTGGCTCTCAAGGACAGCTGCCGGAACACACCGTTAGGTGCTTGGCGACAGATTTTCTACTTGAGGATGGTAGCTAGCCAGGCCGAATGCCCGCAAAATGCCCACACAATACCACCATGCTATAATGACTGCCATCCTAAGACAACAACCGGGACCGACGGCTTAACGAGCCCTCCGAAGCACGGAAGCGCTCTGTAGTATTGTCACCAGCGGTCACCCATCCAACTCATGACCGCGGCGGAAGTTGCTTAACTTTGGTCATCCATTTAGAATGGCTAAGCAAACTTCGCTACAAGTGCTTCGACGTTAACTTTTTGTATGAATGTTTTTTTTTTTCAATAAACCTATTGTTTGAGTTGTTAAATGAAAATATACCACATCGTTACATTATAACTACTTTAAATAAATACTACAACATTTTCCTGTGAGATTCCACGAATGTCGACAAGCAATTGACACCTTTCATCATATGTTTTATTACACCCTACGAATAAATAATCGTAATGTATTAATCGTAATTACACCTATGCATTCCGCCCTGAAATAATAAATCCGCATGCATTTTTAAAAACCAGACATATTCCACGTAGACATAAGTACGCTAACACCCTTTCACGCATTTGGTATGTATGTTTTATCATCTTTTGTTTATGGGTGACAGATAAAATTTTATCTCCGAATTGGCAGCAAGCAATGGTGCGAGAGAGGTGAGATACCAAGACGCCTACTCAGTCACCGGAATTGGGAAATGTTGATGTAGATTTTAGATACCTTACGTTTGCGCTTTGTCATCAAAATATTTTAACTAAGTGATAAAGTACGGCAAGGTACGGCGGCGGTGTGATAAATTGCTGAATGTGTCATCAGCTACTCCAGTGACAGAATTGAATTGTCTTACAGTTTTGGTCGAATGAGGCGTACAAACACTTCACGTACGCCATAAAAATGTTCATGAGGGTGTCAAAGCACCGTGTAAATAATGGGTATCCTTTACATTTTAAAATATGACAACCTATCGTTTTTACGAATATGAACCGTTTATTACGCTACACGCCTTAGCACGATATTTGAAAAATTTGGGCACAAATAAAAATATTGGTTAATATATAGGATATACAACTACATTTTGCCGAGTGTTTAGATTTTTAAGTAATTTTATCTGTTCATAGGAATTTAAGTATCTGTTTCCACACCTACATAGGTTTTATTAGCTTCAGTAGGCGTTCGTTAGTGTCTACTTTCTCAAGAACATAAAAACTATTTTACATCCATCTCCTACTTGATTTTGCATGGTCGTAGGGCATTCTGCGAATGCCCGCCTGGCTAGCAACCACCCTCAAGTAGAAAATCTGTCCCCAAGCACCTAACCGTGGGTTCCGGCAGCTGTCCTTCAGAGCCAGTAATTCTATGTTAGCCTACTGTTATACATAAATATTTCTCCTTTGGTTTAATGTTATCTCATATACATAACCATGTCTCACAACCTTGCCATATATGTCCTGCTATAGAATTTTCATATAGCAGGCTAATCCTAGTATGAGAATTGACTTTATTGACACTGAAAACTGTTCAATGTAATGTTCCGAAGAATTTATTATACTCGCATCACTATATCATATTACTCTCTTTTTATTCTAGATTGCGATTCGATTTAAAGCTATTGTGAATATTCGTATATAATATATATACAACATTCAAATCTACCGACTCTAATAACTTAGAATAAGACTGCACGATGAGTATTTTAATGAGTTAAGTGTAGAATATATGAGAATAATTTAGAAACCCCTTGGGTCAGAATCGATATGGTTTCGTAAGAAGGTATTATCGGAAGTTCCACACGATTACGTAGGTGATGTCAGCTCCAAGAAGATGAGCAATAACATTCAGTACTGTTTCTTAAATTCAAAAAATTAAAGTTCTTATCACATAAAAATATTGGGTTTTCACTTTTAGTTTGAAATTATCATCCGTTTCGCAATGTTAAAGTGTAAATTGGTACAATAAAAAAAAACCTGCTATCCGGCTAAGATTTTTTGTGATTTTTATATGAATGAGGTGAATTCTAGTAATGTTGTAATTCTCGAGTACACATGGATCAAATGTAGTTGAAATCCTTATTATGGTTAAATTTTAAAGCATAAGTTACTTGATTAAGTAATCTCAAAATATTTTTAGGACTTCGTGCTCAAAGTGCAAATTTGAGCCTTATTAATGAGACTCTGCAGTCTCTGTCTATCTGTTTATCTTTCCAGCCTTATATTACAAGTCTCTAACTTGTAAATAAAATTAATGAATTACACATCTGAAACTTTGATATTTTCTATATAAAATTGACCCAAAAACAAATATTTGTTTAAAAATGCAATACAATCATTTTAAGGGGGCATCCAATAGGTACATGTGAATGTAGGCGAAAAAATACCCTAGCCATAGGGTAGGTGTAATCGTAGCTAGAACTCATCAAGTTGTGTATAAATATAACATTTTTTCCATAAAAATGCAGTGGCATCAAAGTTGTCAGTTTAGACCATGTTTCCGCTAATTGGACGTGTATATAAACGTATAAACGTCTTCAATATCTATCTATAAACGATAAAAATAATAATAATATAGCAAATCTATAACAGTTTGAATACTTTTCCTTATTATGTCTACGGTGTTATTCACCCAAATGCTATTCGAGTTCCAAACAGCATTTGCGAGTAATTTTCACGGAAAGCGCAGATGTGCCCGCTTCTTGATGTGATGTCGCCTGTTCGTACGTTGAAACGTTCGTGATGATTTTATTACAAATAATATGGTGGTTATGATATTTGTAGGAAACTCACCGAGGTATGCATTTATTGTAATGTAATGTATAAGTTACCTGCGCTGACGTTTGTAAACTATTGAGGTGTTTTTATTATCAGCTGTTAATTGAGTTAGAATTATGTAGTATTAAAAATTATAAAGGAAAAGTGTCCTTTTCAACAGCGATTAAAATATATATGTAATTCCCCTTAACTTTTTGTGAGTTTTTTTTTCATAAACTCTTATATTTTTGTGTGTTTTTGTTTTGTCCAAAAATATCTGTTTTTTGAAATAGATATTTTACGATCTCATTTATCATCTTATTGAAACTTCATCATTATCTATTAAATTGAATTTCATTGTGAAAGAAAAAATATATAATTATTATAAAACATGTGTAAGCATTAACAGATAATTATCATACAATAAAATTAAACACAGTTACATTCTCAACTTTTAAAACCGCTAATTCACATTGTATGACATTGTACAAAACTTTTAACACCCAATTATGCAAATCCTGTAAACATTAAGGGCATGAGCTGCATTATGAAAATTTTGAACTTTGCTTAACCCTTCTTAAAAAGCTACGTCCGCCGCAGTCAGGAGTTTAATGGGTGACCCTTAGTAACATTAATACTGAGCGCGTCCGTGCTTCGGAGGGTACGTTAAGCCGTCGATCCCGGTTGTTGTCTTACGACGGCAGTCGTTACAGCATGGTGGTAGGGCATTTTGTGAATGCCCGCCTGGCTAGCTTGGCCCTCAAGTAGAAAATCTGTCACCTAGCTCCTAACAGTGTATTCCAGCAGCTGTCCTTGAGAGCCAGTAATTCGAGGATAGCCTGAACAACATCTTCGACCATATATCATCCCTTACCATCAGGTGAGATAGTGGCCAAAGCCTAGCCTATAAGCTATAAAAAATACATAGGTAAGTGATGAATTTAAAATAATTATTTAAGCAATTCCTTAACGGAATAAAAACATCAAATGTATAATCGACCACTCCAATTACACATTTAATGTTTTTTAAGGTTTAACATAAGAGTTATCGACAGTTACAGAACGCAGAAGATATTCATCACGCGCCTTAATGTGGTTCGAAGAATTATTGATATCGGTGGCTTGTATGCATATTTTTACTCTGCAAATCTATTGCATCTCCTCTCTTCAGACTATTTTTAATTTTTTAAAATTTATACTCTCAGTAAGCAATTTTTCTGATTTTAAAAACTGCAAATACTATTGAAAATATAATTACAATGATTAGACAAACCCCAACTACAAATGAATACAAATATTGTTTTTTATTTGGTTCAATGGTCATTGAAACCCTAATATTGCTATTATAATTAATTACATATTTTTAACCCCGTCTTCAACAAATTCCTAATTATTTTAAGAAGTTATTTTTATGGATAAGGGAAGTTTTCTTTGGACAAGACAGGAAGTTATTTTTGACTTTAGGACTTTATAGAAATCTGTGCTGTATTTTGATGTGACTGTTTAATAAGTTTTTTATTGGCATAATATTTCGTGAGGAAACAAAGTTAACAAAATTATTTCTAAAAATAATTACGAGCACTGTCGCGTGCTAGGCAAAAATCACATTTACAAATTATTGAAGCTCAACATTTTTATTAGTCTCGACTGGAATCGAACTCGCGGCGTAAAAATCAAAAAATTAAAACAATTGCAAGTGTTCACGGATTTTAAAATAATTTTAAAGGAGTTGTTATATCCGAACACCACTGCTCTTAAAGCTTACTAGAATTTACCTATGTACATACCTACGCACATCTATAAGCAGTTTGTAATGACAAGGAAAGAACGTTCAAATATTATGCGTCATATCTGTTGTTAGAAAGAGATAAATAAGCAATTCGTGTTATCACCGAACCGCCACGAGACGTTGCGATCACCATTATGCATTTTTTCACTCTCTCACAGCAAACGATACACATATCTCGCTCATCCATTTCATTGAAATTCGTTCCAAAGATAAAACAAAATAACGATATTTTCTATTTCAACAATAAAAGCAATAATTACGCGTGAAATGAAACAGTTTTCTTACTCTCACAGTGCCTGTATAATTGGTGCAGAGTCTAAAGACACAAGGAAGGTGTATTTTCCACAGATTATTCCGAAAAAACACGATTAGTGGCGATGTATTCACCGGACGCTCGGAAGTGCTAGACTGGTAGTCACTCAGGCGATTACCCTGAATTCGTCTAGTAAATATGGAGGGCAAACAACTGATCTACAGGTAAAAAAATCTTACGAGGCACATGTGATAAACGAGACTTGCCAAAAATATCATTAACAGTGCTGCAACGGTCTCAGGTAAAACAGCAAAGGTCACTGTCAACATCAATCTTGTCTTTTTACTTTTTTTTTTTATTGCTGATAGGTAAGCCTTTGACCACTGTCTCACGTGATAGTAAGTGATGATGTGGTCGAAGGTGTTAACAGGCTTAACCTAGAATTACTCTGGCTCTCAAGGACAGCTACTGGAACACACCGTTAGGTGCTTGGCGACAGATTTTCTACTTGAGGGTGGTCGCTAGCCAGGCGGGAATTCACAAAATGCCCTTCCACCATGCGGTGAAGCTCAAGCCGGCGGCGGGATTCGAACCATGGACCTGCTGCGCGGCAGTCCATAGCCAAAGCCACTGAGCTATCACTGCTTCGGAATCTGCTTACTAATCGTAACCGGCCGGTTTCTCTCGATACCGTGCACGGGTTACTCGAACCTAGACCTAGGTACAGTACTTACGTTCATACCTATGTAAACGATACTAAGTCCATGGTAAAGTTGCTTAGTTTATGTTAAAGACTATATATCTAGGACGCCTAAATTCAAGCACCATTCAGTGAGAGTATCAGCGCCATAGTCGGAAGACATCGTAAAGCTGGACGGAAAAAAAATTATTTACAATCAGTTCAGGAAAGGACCGAGATTAGAGAATACCTAACCCGTGAGTGGGTACGGGCGGATTCGACATATTGATTTATTCTTAGTTTGAATTTGTTTATAATCAGACAGCAAATAAAAAAGATTTCGAGTTCCTTAGGAGTGAAAGTTTTAGGTTTATTGGCGATAGACTGTCACTACCGGAAACGAAGGTTGAATGGTAGGGATTTGCTGCCTACAGAATTATAACTACGTTGAAAAAGAATTCGCAATCTCGAATCGGTCTTGAGCTAGTTTCTTTTTTATCCTATTGGGTGCGCAGTATTAATCAAACTGCAATTAGTTCAGAAGTAATTTTTTTTACTTTTAACCGACAATTATAAATCGTGATGCTAAATCAATTGAAATATATTTGTATAGAATAAATGAGCGTGGTTTACGCCTCTTCATGATCGATAGGACACTGAAGTGAAAGTTATCAAACCAGTCGTTATTAAATTAACCATTTGTTTTTTTTTTATTGCTAATAGGTAAGCCTTTGACCACAATCTCACGTGATGGTAAGTGATGATGTGGTCGAAGGTGTTAACAGGCTTAACCTAGAATTACTCTGGCTCTCAAGGACAGCTGCCGGAACACACCGTTAGGTGCTTGGCGACAAATTTTCTACTTGAGGGTGGTCGCTAGCCAGACGGGCGTTCACAAAATGCCCTTCCACCATGCGGTGAAGCTCAAGCCAGCGGCGGGATTCGAAGCATGGACCTGCTGCGCGGCAGTCCATAGCCAAAGCCACTGAGCTATCACTGCTTCTGAGCCATCATCCTTGATGGGGCCATATATTCATTGTTACATTGATAATTGCTATACTCGTATCTACCAGTAATCCAAGCCCCGCTAGTGTGATTTCCATTATCATGTTGGTTAATTTCCTGTTTGTACAAATAATATTTTACAGTGATCGGTTAATCTATTTTGGATAATGATTTAATTTTTTTGTCATAAGTAGGTGGTTAATAATTGTGTTTAAAGATTACAAAACATTTGAACATTTTTTAAGTTAATAAAACTAGTATAGTGTATTGTTACTAGGGATTTTTATCGTGAGGCCGGTTTAATTTTAGGCAATGTTATCACATGCACAAAGTTTCACCAAATATTGAGATATTTTTTCTTTGACACCACACCCGTAGCTCGTATCAATATGGGCCATCAAACTGACACTTTGGAATATATATCTTATTACTACTGAAACGATTTTGATGAAACTTGCAGTCTTACTTTAGTGGAAGCAAATATAAGCCAATAAAAAACTACTCACAGCCAGAAAATAGTTTCAGATTAATCTGTCCCCAAACGTATACCGACACATAAAATATAGGCACTGGCACCTATACTTTTTGAAACTCTAATAGTTTGTATCTATATTTATGTCAATATACTCGTAGTGCAATTCTAATAATATTAGATACATGCGAGCCGAATTAATATCTTTATTTTTTTTGAAGTCGGTTATTACTTGCGTAATTGAAACCCTATAATCATAAACATTATATATCAAATAAGAGTTATGTTTCTTTTTCACAAGTGCATTATTTTGCAGCTAAATAACTTAACATAAAGTAAGCCAACTTTACTAAGGATAATTCGTAAAAGTCCTTATTTATGAAGTGCATTAAGTTTACTTACCGAGTTAATTTTTAAGTAGGTAAGTTGAAACGTTCGTTCGCTGTATTTTCTGACAACATTTAATTTGCTAAAATATGTCTGTACAAATGAAGATCTTAAAAATTAGTTTCGTATCAACATGTTTTGACCACAGTGGGCATATTTGAGAAGCAATTTGATTGCTCGCTTATATTAGCTTATAACATATCTATATTGACACACTGTTAGTATACGTATATAAGTATATGTATATGGTTACATAATAAATATATAATAGCAAATAATGAAAAAGTAAAAATCTGAAAATTATAAGGTTCTTAGTAAATCATCTTATATAAATGTTAGGTAGTAGGCATGTTAAAATAAGGAAGTCATAATATATTCTATAGTAGAATTTAGCAGTCATTACTGATTTCTGAAATTTTTATGCTTGATAAGTTAGCCTTTGACCACTATCTGACCTGATGGTAAGTGATGATGTGGTCGAAGGTGTTATTCAGGCTAACCTAGAGAATTACTGGCTCTCAAGGACAGCTACCGGAACACAATTTAGGTGCTTGGCGACAGATTTTCTGCTTGAGGGTTCAGGGTGGTAGCTAGCCAGGCGGGCATTCGCAAAATGCCCTACCACCATGCTATAACGACTGCTATCCGAAGACAATAACCGGGACCGACGGCTTAACGTGCCCTCCGAAGCACGGAAGCACTCAGTAGTAATGTCACCAGCGGTCAGCCATCCAACTCATGGCCGAGGCGGACGTTGCTTTGCTTTGCTGATCGGTTGAGAATGGCTAAGAAAACTTCGCTACGAACGTTTCTTTTTTAATGAGTTTGTATTAGTTTATTTTATACTTTGTGGTATCGTATTGTATACTACAGACAACAAGTCTCTAGTACGATAAAATATTATTTATTATATTAGATGGCACGTAGTTATTTTAGTTGTTTTTAACTGGACTTAACCGGAGGATATGATGCTGTCCGATGTAATGATTCTTAAGCCGAACACTTCGCTATATCATTGTTAACAAATATGAAGCAATGATGGTCGAGCGGTAACAGCTATGGATTACCGTGTCCAAAGTCCATGGTTCTATCCCCACCTTCGCTTGGAGCTTTATGGTGGAAAGGCATTTTGCGAATGCTCCCCTGGCTGCTGAATAAAACCACCCACAAATCAAAAATCTGTCGCTGGGCACCTTACAGTGTATTGGCAATAGTCCTAGAGAATCAGTATATTATAAAATTACCGGCACATGTCACTTACTGTTTGTTAACTGTATATCTCGGTAGCTAGTTTTGAAGTGCTGGTAGCGAAGTTTGCTTAGCCATTCTGAACCGATCAGCAAAGATAAGCAACGTCCGCCGCGGTCATGAGTTGGATGGGTGACCGCTAGTGACATTACTACTGAGAGTTTCCGTGCTTCGGAGGGCACGCCGTCGGTCCCGGTTGTTGTCTCAGGGTGGACGCAGTGCAGTTCGTACTTGTGACGAAATGCATCTGTTATAGGCAAAAGTTACCGCTTAACAACAAGGCCCACCTGATGGTCTTGTATCTGTTAAGTTAACATACAAAAAAATGATCTCAATGACAAGTGCTTTCATATTCGTAATATACTTACACAGAAACTTATATGGTCAAGTAATTTAGTTTCAAACAGAAAGTTTATATTTCTTTGGAGACATAAACGGTGTTTGTTAACAGAATATATTGCTGACTATTGAGAAACACCAAAGCTTAGACCTAAAAGTAAGTAAGTAAAAAATCTGTTGCCAAGCACCTAACGGTGTGTTTCGACCGTTGTTCTTGATAGCCAGTAATTCTAGGTTACGCCTGTTTAACACCTTCGACCACATCATCACTTACCATAAGATGAGATTGTGGTAAAAGGCTTACCTGTTTTAGCCGGATCGTCCACTGCTGAACACAGCCTCCCATTTAGAGGGTGTTTGCCATAATCCCCGCACTTGGCAGTCGTCTTGGGGATCGCAGCGTAAGAAGGCAGTTCTTTAGAAGGTGCTATGCTGCCCACCTTCTAGTGTTTTTTCCCTTAGTCGCCTCTTACGACACCCACAGTAAGATATGGGGAGGTGCAATTCTAACCCAGAACCCCTGGGGTCAGTCTTACCTATCAGTAATAAATAAAAAAAGTGTATAGTAACCACGCATGTTCAGATACAGGTATGAGTAGTTTTCATGTGTGTATAGCCTGGCTTTGCATCTTGCATCAGGCTGTGCTTTCCCCATTCATTCTTAAATCTAAACGTAATGTAGCTCTAATATCTAAACACAGTTGTGTGTAAATACGATAACTGTGCGAGGTGTCTTATAAAGCCTTCAGTCTCACTATAAATTGGCTCTCGGGTTCGGTTGGAACAGGTGACGAACAGCCTTCGCAGTCCCTTTCTATTTAATCTGATCCGGTTTAGTATCCATTTGTAGGTTCTGTAATCACTACCTAAGAGACAAGATGGAATCTTTCGTCAGTTTTACCTTAGTGATTAAAAGGGTCAATGAAAATACATTGGCTCATTGTACCTCAGATGTTATGTCAGGAACAGTTGTCGTTTATTATTTGAAATCTTAAGAAATTTGTATGGACTTTTTTAATTAACATGATTTAATTAGGTCTACTATTCATACCTACAAAGATAAAATCTAAGCACCTGCATTACACCAATTTTCGGTTATTACGACGTTAAGTATACCAATCTTGTGATTTAGTATCTGATGGCAATACAATAATACGCTACCATTGGACTTATTTAGTAGTTGCACGCAGCTGTTCTAACCCACATAATGATGAAAAATTACGTTGATGAAGAAAAAGTAAGTTAAGTCCAAGGCTTAAAATATCTATAATATTGTTAGTCTAAATCATAAACCTCACAAAATTTTGTATTTATTGTATTAGTATGATGAAGCTAGTAGGTATAGGTAATGGGACTCCATACAGGATCCATCAGGTATCCTCATAGTGCTTGCTATTCTCAAATCGTAATCTCTATTAATGACTATTATATCTAGTCTTTATTATATTCCCAATGTTATATTTTTATAATCATTTTTGCATATTGTTTAGTTGTAAATATCTTATTTAGAAATTATTGGAGCACAAAATGTTATGTTCTGGACTGGTATCGATCCCGCGTCCTCCGATTTCGCGCCGGATACTTATTCCTTTCGCCTACCGGTATCTTACTCTGTCGAGCTGAAAGTTTGTACTTTAACCGATATAGAGGTCGATGCGCGTTCATCAACCAGACTAATAGTCAACATCTGATGGAAAAAAGTGCTTTTTTAAACACTAAACTTTCCCAATTTTGTTAATATCCATTTAAAACATTGTACTCCTAAAGTTTTTGTTAAATTCACGTATTGTAAATAATACATGTAAGACTCACAAATGTATAGGTTAATTCAGTAAAATAAAAGTTTTAACATGCAGATTATAAGAGGGTTAACTTTAAGTAGGTATGTTGGTACTCGCTGTACACGTAATTACAAAACTTACTTACCGCAAGTGAAACTCACAAATAACTTGGTTAAACAAGAGTGTCGTTAATATTCATAATGATACCAAGGAAGTTTTGTTGCGGAACAAGTGAATTATGGTAGATAGTGACCATAATGTTTATGTGGAGGTACGATTAGATGATTCGCTAAATTCTAAAATAATTGGGAGTTAAAATATATCATGAACAATGTGCAAGAGATCAACCAGAGAACTTTAATGTTAAGAAGAAATTAAAAGGAAAGGGGTAAGGGGATAAATAGGGTTAATATACTTCACTAGATTATAGTAATACTTTCTTGATTTGTGAATTCTATATATTTACACCTAAATATTGCTAGTAAATGAGACTTAGAACAAGAAACAAAAATTATGACAAAGAGTTTTCTGCAAAATAGGTAAAGTTCATGGTCGTTATATACACATATATATTCAAATGATTAAACTAAATTATGAAAAGTTCCATAACTCATGCTGCTTAGTGCCGTACGCGTTTTGGCCGACTGCTTGGAGCCACGAAGACGTCAGTCATCCCGCGCGAAATTAACGTATGCTTGGTAGCTGCAATCGAGCCAAAGTTTAAAATTGTAAACACAAAGACCCCGTGTCTTTGTGTTAATGGATATCATTCGTTACCAATAATATATTAAGTTAACACCAGACTCAGCATTCATAACAAACTTAAATTCAGCGCTTAATAAGGATATTGAAACAAATGGTAGCCGTGCACGTCAATCGTACTACTGTCAGTTTTACAGGCAAATTTTTTTGAGTCTGAGATCGGAAATTAAAGAAAAGAATGCGCTTTTTAGGAAATTACAGATTGACCTGTGAATTTTCAAACCTAGCTTACTAAGTTGCAGTCTTGACTCAAGTATCAAATATTGTAAAAAAATCTCGTCAAATACATATTGGGTTTCATAGAGTACTGTGTATCTGTTATGATTTTTTTTATTGTGGATGAAAAATTAAAATAAAATATCATCTTATTGTTAAAAAAATATTATTAATAAATGAAAATAAAAAATATATAATTATGATCTAAAAAATCATAAGAAAGTTTATGAACAATTTTACAAACAAAAAACTATTTTAAAATTTAATTGACACCAGCTAAGTGAATTCTCTTTCTCATTATTTGTAATATACAAAGAGTAGATACTAGATGAATTACAATATCAGAAATTCTAGACCCTTAACAAGTTCTTTTATAAAGCGGACCTCTTAAGTAAAATTATCCTATCTGACAAAAAACCGGTCTCCTTTTTCTTAATTTTATAGATTCAAAATTATAAATAGTATAATTGTACCTTATATCTTAATCGAGCTGAGCTTATATCATGAGTTTTATAGTAAGTAGTCCTCCTTTCATCATGGGTTCCCTATACATGTAAAAGAATTAGGAATTTAAGAAGTTTGGTTCGGAGTTCGGGTTCCAAAATTGGGAATTATACAATTGGGCTTGTCAAATGTCAAGGAAATGGCAAAGAATGTCCATGACGTTTTTTATTATTCTAGAAATTTCCAGAATTTTCCAGACAAAATATTATATTATGTTTGTATAGCGCAATATCCATTTACCAAAGAAGTTTCTAAAGGTGCAAAAGGCATAGCCACGGCTAGTAGCTATGGTAATGAATTAATATCTTCACTGTAATAAAGAACATTACTATCCACAAACACCCGCTATGACACAGCAATGCACCGTAGTTAATTAAAAACTGAAAATAAGTAATATTTTATGCAAAACGCCGCCGCTTCATTATTTTGTTTGCTTTGGCCCAACGCCAGCCAATGCCAAAGGTAAGAATTACGAAGTGGTAGGTACTTGCATTTATTATAGTAATTAATCATAGCCAGAATCCTAATGGGGGTCTTTACTGAAGAATCTCTGAATAAAAAATACTTAAGGTCAATTTCACCAAACTAAGGTATATCTAATACAAGGATTACTTTCTCTGACCAACAAAATATGATAGAACTGTGATAGAATCATGGTATTGAATTGTATGCCTTTTAATATCAGGCTGACGGCCGTATCAAAGGAAAAAAAAAAAATCCAAATTTAAAAATTACCTATATCTTTGTCTAAAGCAGTATAGCTCCATTAATTTAAAATAAATATGGCCTCTTTGCTACAGCTGATAATACTTACATAATTATTCTTTGTCCACAGCTGCAGTCACATGCCATAAAAGCCAAACCAAGAAGTATTCATTCCCACGACAGAAATACAAGAAATTAAAAATCTACTAGGATTTAAGTTCTATTATAGAAAAAAAACTGTCACATTATTTTCATTTGAATGGTTAAAGTTATCAGCGTATTAATATAACTTGATGTTGGTGAAATTGGGCCTTGTTGTGGTAGTAAAACCAGAGAAGTACTAAACTGGAGGTCCATAGGAGATTCAAATGCCTACTCTAGTATAGATACGCAAAGTTTATTTTTATGTTTATCATTACAAATTAATACGTACTGCCTACAAATGCTTCAGATACGACTTTTATTAGTATTAATTAATTGTATAGAATATATATAACATATATAGCATTGCAGTTCAACGGGGCAAAGCTGCCAGCATGCTGGACACGCTGCTTACTGGTAGTGGGCTGGAGCATTTGGACTGCCTTGTGAGTGTACTATGACTTATAGGTTGTCTAAATGCTTTTAATTTTGTAGCTGTGTTTTGTTTAATAAAGGCATGGCGCCAGTAAAAAAATAATAAGTATTGTATTCTCTTTAAATAAATCAATATTCACAACGGTAACGGGTACCTATTTGTCTACGACCCGGTAAAAGATCTCAACTCTACCAACACTAAAAAACCAACCTAACTATTTAATTAAATAAACATCACAAGTCAGACACAAGCTAAAAAAAAATAGCTTCTAAAACTCTCAGCCCATAGTGTAGTTACACTATGAGCTGAGAGTTTTAAAGCTATTTTTTTAGAGCAATTTTTTTTTTATGCCTGATAGGTTAGCCTTTGTCCACTATCTCACCTGATGGTAAGTGATGATGTGGTCGAAGATGTTGATCAGGCTAACCTAGAATTACTGGCTCTCAAGGACAGCTGCCAGAACACACCGTTAGGTGCTTGGCGACAGATTTTCAACTTGAGGGTGGTAGCTAGCCAAGCGGGCATTTGCAAAGTGCCCTACCACCATGCAAAATTTTATAAAGTCCAATATAATATAACGATTTCTATGCTTAGACAGAGATAGATACCTACAGAAACTAACTACCATTTTTTTACCGAATTCTAAAAAAGGAGAAGATTCTCAATTCGACGCGTATATATATCTTTTTACAGAGTATTTTGATTCTGACAATTCTTTTTTTATTGAAAAGGGTGTTCCCATATACATTTCATCAAAATTGGTAACGTAGTTTATAAGTTATAGGTAGTAAATTAACTGAAAAATGTTACCCACGATAGCCGTCTATCGTGGATTAGCAGGAACGGAAGGGTTAGAAGTTTGCATAAGCGTTTGTCTATAACCAATTTCCTCGGAAACAATGGAAGCAGTGTTGGCTCAGTGGCATTGGCTATGGACTGCCGCGCAGCAGGTCCATGGTACGAATCCCGCCGCGGGTTTGAGCTACACCGCATGGTGGAAGGGCAATTTGGGAATGCCCGCCAGCCTAGCGACCACCCAAACAGAAAATCTGTCGCCGAGCACCTATCGGTGTATTCCAGCAGTAGTTCTTGTGAGCCAGTGAATTTAAAGGCACGTGAGACTTAACGACGTAAGAAAAAAATCAGGAACAGTTCTCAACGGGTGCTGATCTCCATGACTATCAAACGAGACGGCGGCACTGGCTCAGGCTGGTGGCCGACTCATAAAGTCAACATTTTAGACTTCGTGGGTGTAAATCTATATAACCAACTTCCCAAGAACATTAAAGACGCACGTACCGCAAGCGCATCTACTACAAAACTTAAATCGCTGCTGCTCGCCAAAGCTTATACCTACTATTCAGTGAAAGAATTTCTCACAGACCAATCGTCATTGATTCATAAATTATACAAAACAACTATGACTCAAGGTGACTTGCGCAATGCAATTCGTGACTTGTGACGAAATGCATCTGTCATATTCAGAGGTTAGTCCGCTTAACATCAGGTGGATCTCGAGCTTGTTCCGTCACAATAACATTAAAAAAACTACTAAAACGCTTTCGTTTTAGTTTATTGAATTGAACTGCTTTTATTTTAGATCAGGGTTTTAAAGATATTTTACCAATGTAGACAACGTTGAAGCCAGGGCTTATCAGAACGAATTTTCCCATTTATATCTACAACGTTTGGATTGATATAGAATAAAATCTACTCAAAACAAGCTCAAAACGAACACCTGATCTATAAGACTAATATCATCAGTACTAATAATTACAAATGCGAAAGTAACTCTGTCTGTCTGTTACGCTTTCACGCCAAAACTACTGGACCAATTTGATGAAATTTGGTATGGAAATAGTTTGAGACCCGAGAAAAAATATAGGATAGTTTTTATCCAACTGCGCAAAAAGAGGTTAATGTGTTTGCGCGATAATCGACATACGCGTGGGCGGAAACGCGCCCGGAAAGCTAGTATCTAATACAATCGCTTTTAAAAAGGACACTTTTCTTTTACATTTCTGAAACTACAGACTTGAAATGCAACTTAGAAGTTGATGATGATAACTCTTCAGTTCATCAACTTGCACAAGTGCAGGTAGTTTACATATACTTCCGATAGGTTCCCTCAAATATCATTACCATAATGCTGATGACTATATTATATGTAATAAAATCATCATGCGTCAAGAAGTTGTCTCTGCAACCTCATGGTTTGTAACAGGCGACATCACATCAATAAGCGGGCACATCTGCGCTTACCGTGACAATTACTCGCAAATGTACTCTGAACTAAGACTATTGGCATTTTGGGAGAATAACACTATATACATGATAAAATAAACTGTTAAAATAATTATACATCCTCTTCTGAGGGTTCCGTACCTCCAAAGGAAAAAACGGCAGCCATATAGGATCACTTTGTTTTTCATCTGTCTGTCAAGGCCCTTTTTATCAGGAACGCGTGGAGGTATCAAGCTGAAGTTCATAATAAATACTCAAGTGTACTGTCCCTTGGAGCTGTGAAAAAATCAATATTCTAAGCCAACGCAATAAAAAAAATAAATCCATTTATGCCGCAAATTTTCGGCACTCAATTCTTAGGCAAGGGAATAAAATTTACAGAGTACCTACTTCCCGTAAATTTGGGACGAAGCAATGTCTTACAGTACAGATAAAGGAAAAAACAAATGTTTGGCTACAAAAATACTACAGCTAGTTAAAAATATTTTTACATTCATACATAACATCATGCCTCTTTCCCATAGGGGTAGGCTGAGACTACAGATTTCTACTTGCTACGATCCTTGCATCTCTTTCGCTTCATCTACATTCATCAATCCTTTCATACATGAGCGTCGGTTTAGGGTACTCCTGACCTGTCCTTTTTTCAATACGTCTTCAACATAATATTTTTAATTTATAATTAATAATTTTAAAATGTTACGGATTTCACTTAGCTATAAAAATACCATAATTTTAATTATATACTGTTTTGACGGAACCCTCAGTTCGCGAATCCACAGCGCACTTTGCCGGTTTATTTTTTGTGTATCATTAACATATTATAAAGTTTTTTTTAATAATAATATCTTTATTCATCATATAAACTTTTAACGTACAATGAATCTTACTTCTATAGGTAGGTAATTAAAATAAAGTTTATTTAGATATTGGATAGGTGTTTAAGTGTAAATATTCTTACGAGTACCTACGAGAAACATTACTGGTAATGTACGAACGGTCGAGCGCAGTGCGATGTCACACACAATGGTGACACTGTAACTGTGATGAACAGACGTGATGAGAAGGAACCGGCTTGTGCGTCTTGTACTATAAAAAATATAATGTTAATAGCGTGGGAGTTATTGTTGGGTCTTTATAAAAAAAATTGAAAGCATGTCATTCCTTTAAATTTTTAAAATAAAAATATAAAAATACATCTGTAACCCACTCCCACTACTGAACTCCTTGTAGCTATACGTAGCTACGTTAGTGCCCCACAAGTCTACATGCTAAAGTGTGTTTCTACTACATGTATTGAACCTCTCCTAAAAATCATTGTACCGAATTTCAAATTCAATGTTTGTTTTTGAGTGAACATTCTTCACAAAATATCTAAATTTCTTTATATATCTCATTCCGTTTACAAGATTGTGACCGAAGAAATACGGATGGACAGAGAGCGGAGTCTTACTTTTAGGGCTCTGTTCTCACCTCCAGTACCGGAACCCTAAAATAATTACTAGTGGTACCCATCTAACTGAATACTAATTTACTTAATTATTCAAGTGACGTTTGCATAAAATACTCGTATAGAGAGTGAACATAAAATCACATGATCCATACTCAACAAACATGTGTACTGCCATTATTGGTCTAACACTGCATCAAATGCATTCATCATTCATAATAAACCTTCAATAATTCCTCAGCAGGTTAGTAAGAAATAAATTTAACACTAATTTAATCTTTCACGATCATTCACATTATTAGTAATTTCATCAACGTAATAAAATCCATAATATTACGTTTTTATGAGCGATGTTTTGATGACGTTGCAAGAGCCATGATCCACACGAACTCATAAAAATAAATATAAAATCACGGACTTTATCCCGTGAGTGAAATAACAAGAAATAAATTACTTAGCGTAAACCCCAACATTGGAAAACTTGTACTTGATAATACTCGTATAAGGTGTTAAAGTATAAAATTGCCGATTCGACTTAAAAATTGAAATTCGTTTTTTTTTTTTTATTCAAAATCATCATTATCGTCTATACATTACTACCATCTAATGGGAAGGTCATTGCCTATGCCTTTGCGATAGAACTCTGGTGATCTAGATTTGACAAACTGTTTGAAAGCATTTCGTACTGCCTCCTGGAAAGAAAACTTTTTATCACAGAAAATTGTCAAAATCACGAAAAAATGTTAGTCCGTTGGAGCAAGGTCCGGCGAATACGGAGGGTGATGAATGGTTTCTAATTGCAGTTCCTGTAAAGTTGAAAGGGTTTCGTATGAGGTCTCGCGTTATCATGGAGCAATAATGGTGAAGATCGATTCATGAGTCGGGGCTGTTTCACTGCTAGTTTTGCTATCATTGTTCGGAGTTCGGCTCAGTACACATCTGCCATTATTGCATGACCAGGTCGGAGAAAACTATCTATCTATGAAAGGCGTACCGGTCGGTGATGAAGAATAGCGATATTGAGTCTGAGTTCAAAACATTTGAGTCTCATACCCGATCAGAATTCCGCACGTGGCAGCTGGTCTAAATGTTTATAGCCCCTTCACAGTATTACCCCATCTTTTAACGTTTCTAAAATTATAATTGAATGATTTCTTAAAATGTTTTATGTTTAAAATATTTATGTATAAACTCTAAAAAATTTCACTACTCAACGAGTTTGTTTGGATTTGATAAGCAAAGGCTGAATTAACGATTTTGTTCATAGTATTTCATCTTTTATGTAATGTTCGTACTAGAGCTTGTCTACCGACTTAACAAAAATTTATTAACAAGGGCTATTCATCAAAATACTCACCTATAAACTATCAACTTTGTGAGTTTTACTAGTTTTTTAGCCTACATTATCTGCTGGATCCACGATATCATTTTAGCAATGCTCTTATTTGATACCTACTATGTGTCGGCCCAATCAACGCCGGCCGGTTGAATCTGAACCAGGTACCTATTTAAATGTATTTATTTTTTAAGAAGAATACACATCCATTTTATGTGCCTGCTCCGTCCTCATTTCTATTTACTTTGATGGTTCTGTTACGGTCCGCGAACTGGTTTATTGTCATTATGATGAGACTCAAGGAGTTGATGTAAAAGCATTCCATTAGCACTATACATGTACAGAATTCCAAAAACTAGCTTATCTTTCTACAAAGCTAAATAGAAATAAAAGAAACAATTACGAGGAATATTGACGTGACTTTCTTGGATGTCTAATCAAAGTGTAGGGTTACCAACTTGCAGCTTTTTTTCTGTAAAAGATCTTGGCAAACTACATGTCTACGTACAAGTTTAATTTAATATATTTATTTCATTTTCGAATCCCACCGACGTGGACTGAAGGTCTTTCATTTATTACATTGAACGCTAGATATTGACTTCCGGCGAAGCAGTGTTAAACCTGTTGAGTAAATAAGCTTCATAATAATTTAATCGTAATATACTTAATTATTCGTTTAAATGCATCTTAACTGAGGTGAATATGGCAACATTTTAATTGATGAATGGCTTGAATTAATAGCCTCTTAATTTTCTAGGGGTATTAGTATTGGCGAGACATACATTCTTAAGTGGAGGAACTAGTAAGTGACAGCCCTGTCAAAAACTTGGATAGGTCGTAACCGAGCAACGAATTACTTTGCTATTTACCTACACTATCTAGGGACAATGTTTTCCTCTAACTTGTCGATACGCTTTAAGTAAATACGTTTAGTGATTGGTTAGGGTTTTACTGGCACATTAATGTGAAACGGACCTGCGTTCAAGAAACATTTGAACACCGAAAGGGATAAATAAATATTCCATGTATATATGTATAGCTTTTCAGTTAATCACTCGGCAAATATTTTGGCTCCTGCAAGGAGGTAGGTTTAGAATCCGGGTTTATTGCTGGTGTGTGCGCCATTTGTTGTGGGCCTTTTGCGCCCTCGCCTAAAATATTATGTACTCGTATACATTCCATAATCACAGTGTTTAATTTCATTGAATTGTACACAGTAACAATATCAATAATAAATAGTCATGTGAACAATTAAACAAATGTAACAGTTATTAAAACCGTAATTTAGAAAAAATATTGAATTAAAAAATTGTTCTGTGTATTGTTCAATATTATGTACACATAATTATATCTCAAAACTATGTACACATCTTTGTGAAAGCCAGATTCAATAATTTTATGTAAATTGAAACAAATTTAATAATAGGGGTTGAAGTATGAAATTGCCGATTTATTGTAATAGGTACTTAGAATTAACATAAAACCTTCATGGTTTGACATTTTTGAGTGAACATTTTTTTAGATGCTACCTATGAGGCTTTTCGTTTAAAACATGTGCAACATTCGATTATCGACTTCCACATATTTTTTTATACAGCTTAGACAAGAAAGGTGGATACTTCGAAAATTCGAGTAATTTTTAAATACCAGTTCCGACGCGAAAACAGCAGAAACAGCTCGCAATCTCGTCAAGCAATAACGGCAGATGGATGGTGATGAGGAGGCGAATAAGAGAAGATGGGAATGAGGAGGTGAGTATGACGAGATGGAGATGAGAAAATGGAAAAGAGGTGGATAGGAGGAGTTGGAGATGAGGAGGTGGATATGAGGAGATGGAGATGAGGTAGAATATCCCGCAGCACCAGGCTGCATTACGTAATATATAATGTTTTTTTATTTAGATGAGCAAGCATTTGATCCCCGTATCACCTGATGGAAAGGCGACGCGGTCGGCGACGGTGAGGCAAGCTTGCCTAGCAGATAACGTTAGGTTTTGAATGTGTGGTTAGGGACGTACCTTTGCATTGGTTGTTTGATTGTTTCTCCCAAATTTGTTCGTAAATCAAATTGCTTATTCGTTTTACTATAAAAACAAGTTGTGAAATTTAAGAGAACAGTGTCGTCGCATCTAAATGCTCATAATTATGGGCATCATATATAAATATCATAATGCCCAAACATCATCGTGCCCGACAAAAAACGACCGAATACTTATAGTAGATGAAGAAGATATAAAAAAATCGAACTAAGATGTTTTATACTTTACTGATATATTTTTGCATTAACCAGGATATAACTAAATCACACATTAATGAAGCCGCGGGTTAGTGAAGAGCTGGTTGGTAAGAAAAAATTTAATAATTTGTGTTTAGTATTCCTAAACAAATCTCATTGCTGGCATGAATTTAGTGAATAGGTAACTAGCGTCTAAGAATAAATTGCGGGAATACTTTTAATCATGAGACATACATTAACTTACATGCAATGACATTGCAAGTAGAATAACTGTTTAATACCTACAAGTTTGATTACTAGAATAGGTGAGCAAGGCTTTAACCACTGCACAGTTGAAGTAGCTCCTGTTTAGTGAAGAGCAGGTGTCAGTAATAGCGTTTAAAAGGCTTTGGGAATCAATTACGTTCGCAATTACGTTCAAAGCGCATTTCAGCTGAGATAATTGATAATTATCTTCATCGGTATTCTATATTCTTGCTGGGAAATAAATTCAGTTTTTCGGCTATCTCAGCAAAAAATTTGGTTAACTTGTACAAATAATATGTTGAACTAAGCTGTTAGCTGCATATAAGATAGCAGTGGCGACTCGTCTAGGGTCATCCATTAAATCGGAGTGCAATTTAACAGCAGCCCTTATGTAGGTTATTGATATATCGTCGCCATTGAGAGTAAAGATCAATTACTATGCTTGCATTGCACTGAAAAAGTTTCAGTAATCTCTTATTGTTGAGGTAAGTAGATTCCTATGTCACTGTTCTCAAGTTGTAAGGATATATATAATAAATAGGTTTGTTCGTATAATACGAGATGCCACACATAGCCTACAAAAAGATCTTAACGATTTCTGCGTTACAAGTATGGATTACTACTATATGGAGTATACTAAGTATGGAATTTGAAAACACACACATACACTTTCATTCACGCTGACACCCACTCTACACAATCCCATCCAATAATTATACATTTCTTCGAAAAGTAAACCACAGGTGTCGTCACTGATATCAGTTAGTAAGCTAAAAATATAATGTTCTCAAAGTAACTTTTTTCACATCATATCCCAGTTAGGTTCATAATTTTTAGTCATATTACTTCACATAATATTCATATGGCGTTTTAAATTGCAACCCATGTGCTACGTTAACTACTACTACGTAATATATGTATATCTACTATAGTGCATTGTGTCAAAAAACTATGATCCTCATTGGTCACCATACTTTTTGAAGATTGTTCACTTTAGAGTATTTAGTTGGTGTTTGCTTTTATGACTTTATTTTTATAAGTTGCTAGGTTGTAAAGCTTACGTCTATAGTGTCGCTCTATACCATGTATCTACAGCTAGGAGGAAGTATCTATACTTCCTCCTAGATCTACAGTCATCTTTGTCTATCATGTAAAAAATACCGCACATGTACCTATGTAGTGGTTCGACGTCGTTGAGTGCCAAGATAGGAGTTATAGGGTATCTATGGGTTAAAGTAGGTTCAGAGCGAGAGTTATAAGGTCTTGAATGAATGTGAATACAATATCATATCGTATCCTATAGTATACGTGAATCTATATTCAGATACATCAAGCAATGGGATCACACCTACAATATACTTCAACATATACGCATGTTATTACAACCAGAAACTGAATCCACGATACATCTGAAAAACTTATCAACGACGGCACGTATTATTTAAAACTCACAACTCTTTTATATGTGCCTCGTGCACACGATGTTTCCTGGTTTTCACTCTATAAAACAAGGATATGAGGGAGGGTTTCAATACCCAATTTGGGTTACCGTAAGGATATATTTTCCTGTGGAGAATACAGTCACGCACAAATGGATAATAACCGAAGTTTGTGAGTTTTTCTCACAATAAATAAATGTAATCACGCTTGTATTCCCAGAAGCGGTGTCTAAGCCCACGTTCTGGCAATCGTGTTTAATTCCTTTGTATTAGCAGCGCGCTAATTTCCATATACTGGGCACTATACCATGCTGTAGAAAGCTAAAATTTCTCAGAAACCCACTCTAAATTGTATGACCTGAGGTTCGAACCCGGATGTCAAGATTTCAAAGCGGTACTTTTACGCACACTCACGAGGCAGTAACTTTGTCTGTGTATTTCACAAGTAGTTAGGTTGTGAGTAAAATTGATCGATTACTAAACTAAATAAAAAAATAGGATAAAACCTTCTTTAAATTATAATTTTCATTCAATTTGATTAAAATAGAAGGTGAAAATTAATCCTAAAGCCATATATGCTAAGCAAGGAAAGTATATATGTACTTACTTTAATGTACAACGGATGAATGAATAAAAAACACATTGCGTGTTTCTCAACTTTCATTTATTTTTTTATTTATAAGCTTATAAAATGTAAGAACTATGAAGCAGCTTCCTAGATTTAAATATTCTGAAAAAGACTAAAAGAAAAGGCCGGTTTTTTCCTATTATACATACCTATTATTATAGCCATTGTACGATACATTATTAAGTTTAATTAACCTTCAATAGTGTATCGTACAAAGGTCTTCTTCTCAATACAAAGTCTTCTGATAAAAAGTCTGAAACTTTCTTCACAAGCGACAATGTTGATTTTATCTGAAATTGCCAAAATACAATGACTTACAAATTTATTTCGCGGTTGTACAATTTCCTTATCTGTAACAAAACAAATTAGGTACATTCCATATTTATGTTTGGTGTACGTTTTACACTAAGCTACAAACTATTGACAACGGTAAGGACAACATGAAGTAGTATAACATAATATTGTATATATGGTATACGCTTGTAGGTGGTTTCGAAATAACCAGCAGTATTATGATAAAAAGATCAATTTAAATATTTTAAGTTTTTTTGGTAATTTAATAGATTGCGCATTTGAAAAATATAACATTGCAAACAATCACTTGAAAAATATAAAAGCTTGTACATTTTATTATTTGTTGCAGAAAATATTTCAATATTTCCTTCAAAATAAAGAGAGCACAAACAGTACAGCCACAGATTTGTCTTTGAATAGAATATTTCTTATGTATCATGAGAAAACGTAAAGAAAGTCTTGAGAGCGTACTTTATTTTATGCCTCCATGTCTTTGATTTAGTACCTCTCATGATTTAGTTGAAAATGATATGCGGAATCTGTTCTGTAAGTTCTATATCACATGCTTGTGACAGTCATTATATTACATTAAATGTTTAAGCATTGTCTTTCACAATAACACAATATAGAAATATAAACCAACTAGATTACTAGAATAATCTTTTATAAATGTAGCTCAGCCGCAGTCTTGGGAAATTAGAGGTATCATGTACGAGCCACATAATGCCGCCTAGCCTGTGTGATTTAGGCGAGGAACGAGGCGCGACTTGAATCCAAATCGAGCAAACCAAGCCGCT
This sequence comes from Plagodis dolabraria, assembly GCA_963854805.1. Classification (NCBI taxonomy): domain Eukaryota; kingdom Metazoa; phylum Arthropoda; class Insecta; order Lepidoptera; family Geometridae; genus Plagodis; species Plagodis dolabraria. The sequence goes on along the minus strand of OY978448.1, from coordinate 21,492,500 downwards.
GAATAGAACAATATTCTCGTATCTATGCGAACCGAATTGCCTGAATATTTTAAGGATATTGCTATTATGGTATTTTCCTTCAAATCATCTATAACTATAACAAGAGAGTTGTAACTCTAAATTATTCATCACCATATCTCAAAACGTTAATTGGAGTTATATTTGACTTATTGATAAATTGTTTCTAAAATTGTAAGTTTTGTTATACAAAATAAATTGGAACTACGACTGGGATAAATAATTTGATACATACCGACAGCCTTATCATTAACTAGCTTTCCGGGTGCGGCTCCGCCCGCGCTTATGTCGGTTATCGCGCAAAAACATTAACCTCTTTTTGCGCAGTTGGATAAAAACTATCCTATGTTTTTTCCCGGGTCTCAAACTATTTCCATAGCAAATTTCATACAAATCGTTCCAGTGGTTTTGGCGTGAAAGGGTAACAGACAGACAGACAGACAGAGTTACTTTCGCATTTATAATATTAGTACTGATTACATAATTGTATGTAATATGGAATCGACAAACATTACATACCTGTATAATTCCACTGTAGGTTCGATCACATGGGGTCATATACTATTATAGGTTACTTACTCTATAACTCACCCGAGATATTAAATTCCGTGTTTTCTCTGAATGCATGTTTTGGTAGGCAATACAAATTTTGCCGGTTTCGTCAACCATCACGAGACTGATGTGTGTGTCATGTATCTAATCATATTAAATTAGAAAGCAAATAAATGTGTAAACGCGTACATAAAGTTTTTGTACCCAGATAACCTAGATTCTCGTATGCAGCCACCATAATAAGCAAAGAGTAAGTCAAGAAGAGTAACAATATTGTTTCCTTAAACTAGTCTCCCTTTGTATTGCTATCCAGTATACACATCAACACGACAATAAAACAAACTAAATTTGCCTGCAGCCATTGTCTCGAAATGAAATGAAACAGATCTACATATTGCACAGTAAAAATTCAGTGTCCACCAATGATGTCTGGCATATGAGAATAAAACGAGTTTCCTTTGCCACAAACGACAGGCGGGGGTTAAGGGAAATGGAGGGAGGATTTTGATAGCGTCAGTGGAATTGTGACAAGCCGTAGTTTTATGTACGCGATTTTTCAGTTTAAACTACCATCGATACTATAAATGTTTTTCGGATGTTTGGTTAGTACTGTGTAAGTCATCTTAGTATTAAGTTGTTGATACATTATAAATATTTTTAACAAGTCTTGATCGTGTAACACATTTATAAATATTTTTTCTACCTACCTCAATAATTTCTTAACTTAATAAAAAAGAACCAAAGGGTGGTCAATATATTACAAAAATAAAAGTCAGCAAAGGTTTTGATTGCTTACTGTCTGTAATATATATAATATCTTACACTAAATTACCATGCTATCCAATGACATGTTGTCCAAATAACACTTTTACGCACTCAAAAATATGTAAAAAAACACGTTTGTGTTGTTCTAAACTTTATACGCCAATAGTTCAGGAACCAAAATATAATGCATATTTTTTGCCACACATCGTATCTTTAAATGCATAAAAATATTAAATGTTGATTTACGAGTAAACTTTGAGACTGCCCGAAGCCACAGTAATATTATCTATATACAGTATTTTAACTCGGCTCTGTCTTTGAAATAACTACCGACAGCCGCGCTTTATGTAAACATGCGATAGGGCTGCCCGCCTCCAGCATTTTAATTACATTTGCCTACTTTGTGTTTCCATTTAGTTTTGTGATAGTAAATATACTTTTTTTATATAAACAAATAAATTACCCTGTGAATTAAACAGGAAGTGTTCACTAAAAATGCGTGTTGTTTTTTTGGCAAGTAGGTAGATTAAAACTAAAAACCATGTTTATATTTGAATAAAAAATAAGTGTTAAAAATCTGCGACTTCAATTATTTACTTACTAGCTTTCCGGGCGCGGCTCCGCCCGCGCGTATGTCGGTTATCGTGCAAAAACATTAACCTCTTTTTGCGCAGTCGGATAAAAACTATCCTATGTTTTTTTCCGGGTCTCAAACTATCTCCATACCAAATTTCATTCAAATCGGTCCAGTAGTTTTGGCGTGAAAGCGTAACAGACAGACAGACAGACAGACAGAGTTACTTTCGCATTTATAATATTAGTACTGATTTTTATATAAATGTATTTACGTCGTAAATCACGACGTGATTTGACTTACTTTATGTGTTAGAACATTAATTTCATCCTCCGTTTAATTAGTTGATAGCGTTTTAAAAAATAATATAATTTAATTATGTAGAATTTCAACTTTTTGTTTTTCATTACGAAATAACCCAAATAAATATTAAAAAAAGTTTTCTTGAGGTAGAAACCCGTGACTTACGGAAAAACAGACAGACAGCACATACGAGTGCCAATAATCCATATTAAAGTCACTTTGCTATGAGTTTCTCTCTCGCCAGCTCCTTCTTTCCCTTCGAGTACGTACAGGACACTAAATATATTAATTAGGTAGGTATTATTAATATAACGATCACATTATTAATATTTAGTTCATATTTCATAAATATCGATCTTGTGAAATTGCTTTACTACATATCTCAAATCCCATAATGACTCTTATTCAAGACTAACAGACCCTACGAAGTTTACGGAGCTAAATGTAGTTTATGTACGAGATTTTAAAATGATTTTTCGCTATTTAGGAACCGAAGCTCTTAGTACCTTTATAAGCTAGTACTTACAAGAACCCTCATAAAGATACTAACTGTGTTCTAAGCTGGTTCTTATATATAAAGTCTTTATATACATATTTTACCGCTGAAGTAAGTTCAAGCAAGAATCTGAAGATCTTTTACGAGTAATATCCTAAGCAAATTGGTAATTGACCATGCTTTTTGACTTAACGAAATACCATCCAAAATTACAAAAAAATACTTGGTATTAAAGCACGGTCACAGTCACCTATTTAAAATTAGTTACGCACAATTAAAAACCGTATTTTTTTTTATTAATATCATAAAATATTGTAATATTTTTGTAATAATTTAATTTCAAAGTTTTTCCGGTATATTCTTATATACACGCTTCTATACACGCAAACCGCGATCCCAGATCGTTTTCCATTTGTATGAGCGCGAAAGGTGCCATAGTTTTTAAAATATTAGCAGAATATTGGTTTTTCACATACTAAAAATCCCCTTAGTTATTATACCACTTCCCATACCTACGGAAAATAACAAAGTAAAATCCCCACCATAATGTATCAAAATTTGCGTCTCTGGTACCACTACTAAATATTAAAATTACACTCGTTTAGTACAAAAATTTTACAACCAACAGAAAAAATCTGATTTTACTTCAAAATTACAGTCGATTTTCGACATCGCATATAGTATAACGTATATTTGTATACCAAAGAAGCTTACACTAATCATAAATTTGAAGTAGCCTTATATAAATAAAAAATCCAACTAGTTAATGCAGAAAACTTGCAAAATTTGTACATACTAGACCAGTGCATAAAACACTTTCAGGTAAATAATTGAGGCCTTCCGGCGTTGCTCTAGTTATACGAACAGGTTTAAAAACACGCTTCGTGTCAGATGAAAACGCCCAATTTAAATAGAGCTTTACAAATCGTTGAAGTTCGGCAGAGCAAAATGAATACGAAGGGTCTTTTTTGTTTGGTGTAGTCGAGGAGAGTGGGGCTTTTATAGATAGAAAGTACTTTTAGCTTTCGTATAGGATAGTAGACTATTCGGAGTTTAGCCAACTGATATAGAGACCTAACTTTATCTGTTAGTCGCAACAGTTCAATGACGCTAAATGTATTTTTGACCAAACAATTTCTGGAAATAATGTTAGAGATGGTTAGATCCGCGACATAAATAAAAGTCTGCTTATTTCCTTACGCGGACTACAAGGCTATATACACAATATCAAAACTCATCTCAATCGATTGAGAAGTTTGAGGTCCAAGAAATAAACGGTCGGTTACATCACTAACGATGGTTATAAAAACAACCGTCAATAAGGTTGAAGTAGTCATTATTATTTTCACTAACAACCGAAGCAGTGATAACCTAGCGGCAATAGCTAATATGGACTGCAGTGCAGCAGATTCATGGTTCGATACCCACCGCGGGCTTGAGCTTTCACCGCATGGTGAAACAGCATTTTGCGAATGCTCGTATGGGTAGGCAGCCACCCAACCCTACCATAACTTAACAGTGAGTTCTGGCAGTCTGTATATAATTATGAAATTACAGGCACAAATGAAATGTATCGTTGTAGGCACACGTTACCGCTTTACATCAGGTGGGCTTCGGCTTCTTTCGTATCGTAAATAATATAAAATAACAATAACAACAAATTCATAGTGAGACTTTTGAAAGCTCAACTGAGGTACTGCATTGCGTACTCCACTCGTTCCTTATAGTCATAGCGCATGTTGCACCAGTGTAACGACGAGCATGACTCCATTCCTCGTCGTCTAACGGTAGGTATTGACTGTCGATTGTCGATAAATCTAAAAAAATTAAAACAATTGAATATAGAACGAATGAACTACTTTATCGATAAATAATCAAAATTATCATCACTCTGGAATAAGTATAAAGTTTTAAAGTCTCATGCCCTGTAATATCAAGTTATTGAAAGAGCGTTTCTTGACAGCATCACACATGTTCAATAACTGGATCATCCGCAGGTGGAATGAATTCATTTAAGTGTATAACATGGGTGCTAGGGCAGTTTTTGAATACTCACCAGCTGCCATCCTCAAGTTGAAAATAGGTCGCCAAATACCCACCACCTAGTACAACCACCTAGAAACATTTTTGTCCGCATCATCACTTATCATTATCTGAGATAGTGGTCCAAGACAAGAATATCAGCTATAAAGGAAAAGAAGACTAAAATAATCCATTGGGTGCTTAATTAAGTATCAAAGCCAGGACAAGGTTTCTTTTATGCCTAATAAGTTAGCCTTTGACCACTATCTCACCTGATGGTATGTGATGATGTGGTCGAAGATGTTGTTCAGGCTAATCTAGAATTACTGGCTCTCAAGGACAGCTGCCGGAACACACTCTTAGGTGCTTGGCGAAAAGATTTTTAACTTGAGGGTGGTAGCTAGCCAGGCGGGCATTCGCAAAATACCCTACCACCATGCTATAACGACTGCCATCCTAAGACAACAACCGGGACCGACGGCTTAACGTGCCCTCCGAAGCACGGAAGCGCTCAGTAGTAATGTCCCAGCGGTCACCCATCCAAATCATGACCGAGACGGACGTTGCTTAACTTTACCGATCGGTTCAGAACGGCTAAGCAAACTTAGCTACGAGCGCTTCAGGTTGATGGGAACATTACGTGAACATATGAGTTCCAAAGGTAAAACTAAGTAAAGGGGCTACTTATTAATTTTCTCATTCTTATCCTACTGTGCGGTAGGTAGGTAATTGTACCTAACGAAAAAGGTACCTAACGAAAGGACATAATATTATTGTCACATGACAATAATATTTCATCTTGCTGTAATTTTGTAAACATTAGAACAATAAAAAAAACTGCCAAGTACTGATTGGACTATGTGAGTCCAACTAGAACTTGGCAGGCCTTACTAACAGAAAAATTGCCATAAAGTCGTTTTTTTAATACAGATCGAAAACCTTAACGTAAGTCTGATCCGCACTTGGTCGGCTATTACTAAGTTTGACGCATATTTTTAACATTTACAAAACAGCGACATCAAAAAAAAACGTTCCTTGCATACGAAGACCCTTTGTATTCATAAACTTATTAATAAGATAGTATTTGTTAGGCAATCCTTTTAATTATGACATATTCTGTGCAAAATTCAATCTAATATCCATTACCGTTGCAAAGGTACATAGGCCCTTTATATGTCTTATAGACGGACGGAAGGCTGCACAAAGAGCCGAGGATTAGTAAAAGGGTCCTGTTTTGGGTATAGGGTCACGTTGTAGTATCTTTTAAAGGTATTCTAAGGCTAAATCTAAATCCAATCAGCCATTACCAAAGTGGTGTACTCATAAACACAATTCCAGCTCTGAAAATATCTGATTAGATTATTTAATTGCATAAATTACATTTAGCAAAATACATGTAATACTAGTAAAAGTGTAACAAACCAATCACGCTGTCAGCTGTCACGGTGAACTTGACCTCCTAAATGTCAAACCCTTTATTAAACAAAACCACACAAAGTTTTCCTACTGTATAACTTAATCTACTATTTAACCAATAATACAAACAGCCGGAGAAATCTCAAATGCCAGAACAAACTAGAACGTTGGAAGACAAGACAGATTAAATCTTATCTCCCTACCGAATAACTACGGCTACTTGAACAAAGAAACTGGAATTTACTGTGCGCCTCAAACTTTCTTGAGGTCTTCAATCTGCCTTATTTTCTACCCTCACTTTCTGAAATATTGTGTTGCCGTGAGATTCAAATGTCGTTTATTTGTGAGATTTGCAATATAATCACATATTATGTTGATGAGTAATACGAGTACATAATAATGTCAGGCTAATTGTTTCAGTGTAAATATATGGCTAAGCTAAGAAATTGTAAAGCAAATCCTCCGAATGAAAATTTAACGCCATCTCTCGGAATTCGTGGTCACAACGAGTCAATGGTCTAATCAATGGGTTTAAAATTATATATTTTTGAAATTTATTTGACGCCATTATAATATCTGTTGCATCGAGTTTAGGCTTCAAGTTCTTTTGCCTCTGAAGCCTCCGTAATATTTCATAACGCGGCAGTTATACGAGTACTGTATTATACAGTATAATGGTTACAGATATATAGTTTTTCAAAATTTAAATGTCACCTTATAAGTATTGACTGTGGTTTTACCACAGAAAAGAGAATAGTATTTTATATCTCTATGGGTTTTACATCGATTTTGATACTAGTTTGATATAGCTAATAGAGCGCAGCTATATGTGTTATAATATATCTTTAAAATAGTTTATGCATTAGTCGCTTATGTATAGTATATTACCCATTAGTTAATCACTATTTTTCAATGAAATGATTTTGCTTATATCTAAAAATCCTGCAATATGTTTGTTTTTTCTACGTCTATTGTCCCATGTCAGTAGTGATTTATATAGATTTTTTTTATTTATTACTTTTGACTTTGAGTTTTAACTACTTTAGAGTAACTATTTCACATTAATAAGTAAGCTTGTGACTTTATACATGAGAGCAAAATGTAATTCGACTAAACAACACGTGCCTTCTCAATTCTACGATTTATAAAGGTTGTCTTCTGCCAAATCTTATAAAATATTAGAAAAGAAGGATAAAATATCCGCCAATACCTACCGCATATATATCAAGAGTAATATGAACAAAGAGATAAAGGAAACATTGTAAGTAAAACGTACCTAATATCACACTGGAAATGGAGTATGTAAGGTAATAAAAGGCTTTCAGAGGTTTATGGATATATCAGTAAGTATTATGTATTAATGTAGACATTTTTAGACATCTACTCTATAAATTCATTGCTGAACGAATGTATATGCTAGTATTTTGTTAGATAAGTTGTATAGTGACCTTACTAGTCACTTAAATAATCTTTGGAAGAACTGAAATGCTAGTGAGGGCATATTGGATATAAAGCCCAATATGATACTACAGTTCGTTTTATGATCACTCCTTTATTGTTGAAGCCGTTAAGACTGTGGAATGCACTGCTGTAAATTTCAAATATTATATATATATATATATATATAATTCAAAATATATAAATCGTGCTCAGCAAATAGCTGTTTTTAACGAGACCGTATAAAAAGCTTTTTGGCTAGTAACTTGTTAACTCCCTATAAATATTTTTACAACTGTTTTTCCAATGTTAATATGAGACTTATACATTTGAACATCGTTCATAATTTATATAAGTATATGTTGTATGGAATTGCCCGTGATGTGCCGGGCTAAAATGTAACCCCCCAAACCATTGGATACTGTGGGTATCCTAAGAGGGGACTAAAGATAAAATACCGAAAGGTGGACAGCAGCGCCTTCTGAGGAACTGATATCTTAAGCTGCGATACGTGGGTTCGTATAACCACAGTATAACCAAGCATTATTTTAACAGAGAAGTCAGGATATTATGGAGAGCCTGACTGCAGATTCTCTGTTTTCACTAAAACCCATAGAAATGGATATTGGTGAAAACTAGTGTAGAGAAAATTATTTGCGCTGGAGTATGTCTATAACCTGTAACCAGGAGGCTACCGATTTTATGGACCTTAACGTATCCTTCTGTCCAACTAGTGTTACTGTGGGACTTTAGTGCTGAACATCATAAGTAGCTATTCCTATACTAGGACACCAACTACGCTGGGAAAGAGGCGTATAAGTTAGCCCTGGTAAGGAGTGCAAGAAAAGAGCCTTCCCATTGTGACATGTTCATTATCAACGTGTGTGTTCCAATAACGACCAACTTAAGCTACTAGGGGCGACTCTTACAGCAAAACTCAATTTTGGGTCGTACATTAAGTCCAGGGCTAATATAGCTGCGAAAAAGCTGGGTGTTCTTTGTAAAGTATATTTCACATCGGGACAGCTTTTAAGCAAGCTCAAGTTCGGTCTTGTATGGAATACTGCAGCCATCTATGGTTCAGTTCGGCTAAATACCAGCTCGAAGCCTTGGAATCCATACGTGACAATTTTTTGTGGAGGCTAGACTCGGCCTCATTTATAATAAATCCAGCTTTTATAATGCGCACGGCTGAAGTATGGAACACCTTACCAGCATTTCTATTTCCCGATAGATATAATCACAAAGTCTTCAATTACAGTGTAAACAGGTATCTGCTAGGCAAGCATGTTCCACGACCGCGTCGTCAATTGCTTGCTAATATAATATATAAAAGAAGCAAAAAGAGCCTTTTTGGGATGTAACGTGTAGGACTTATTGCTGCTACATGTACTAGTATATTTTTGTATTATGTTAATCTGTAATATTCCAAACCAAAATAAATATTTTAAAGTAAAAAAAACGCACTAACTGTTCCCAAACTAGTAAAGTTAATAAGATGTACTTATTTTGGTGTTAAAATACAACTGCAAAGCGCTTATCTAATTATGATTTCGTTAGAACTTACAACATTAATGACATGCCACCGTAGTCGGAACAACTTACTTAAATCTCTGTGTAAGTCATAAGTACTGTTAGAGTTATTAAATTTGTATGTTCTTAGAGAATGAACTATTATATATATATATATATATATAACACACTAAATTGTGAAACACTTGTCAAACTTTCGATAGTTTTCGTTCAATGCAACTTCAATACCTACTTTACGTTGGCACGTAGGTAGGTACCTACTATATTTAAGAAAATTGTTTCTGTAACCGGAGGGCAATTTTATTTGCACTTTTCAATCTATTTGAAATGGAAAAGTTCTGTGAAAAATTGTAGTCAACTGGCTGTAATAACCATTTATATAACTAGACGGAGCAATTTGGTAGCAATTTTTTATTTTTCCAATTATGTTATCAAAAAGGTCATCGTGGCAAATGGTAGGGAAAAATAACGATACATAATAATACAGAGGGTACATTTGAAACAATCTTAACTTTTCAGACTACAAAACTCAAATAGTAAAATTCATGTGCAAGAAAATAATATACTTTCTTTAGAGTATTTTCTAGTAATTTTGTATTGCATTCATGAGACAATATGAAAATGCAATCAGCGTTTCTATCAAAATGTAAATGAATTCAAATGGAAACATAATATGAAGTTTCATTAGAAAACATTTTGATATACATTATTTGATTGTACTAGCTTCTGCCATCGTCTTTGTCCGCATGAAATTTGATCGGTAGTTCGCGAGCTTAATATAAAAAAAAACTCTATGTACACAGGTGTTAAAGTTTGTACTTTATCATCGCCATCCTTTCCTTACACGCGTATATGGGGCCAGCACAATTTATTTAACAACAGGAAGGATAAGGATACAAGATACCATATTATGATAATATGTCGTCGGTAACAAAGAAACGGAAAACGCTAGAACGTATTGTGAAAACATTTTGGTTTCTGTTTTATTGCAAGCCGCCTTCTGTCAATCTACTTTGGGTATGCTTCGGTTGGTAGTTTACAATACATACCTACCCGTTATTTTTCATCCACGAGGGTGTTGAGTTATGAGAATATATCTGAGTGGATCGTCTTACTTTGGTGATAGTCAAGCACCTCATTTATATCCAGGGAGAATAGCAGTCTTATTTTGTTTGTTGGTACAATATTTAATTAATCCTAATAATTTTATCTTAATATTATTAATCAACTCAATTTCACTGATACTACTTAAACTACTTTTGATATTTATTTCGCCGCCAAAAGTGCCATACATTGCAAAACATGTTGGAAAAGAAAACATACATATCTATGTTAAAAAACATCAATACTGAACTCGAAACGAACTATACAAAGAGTAAAAACAGAACCCGACGTAGTTACTGATCGAACCTATTGCGGTGCTTTGACTATTTTTCGCAGTGTATTTTTGCGATAAAACATTGACCACCTCTGGTGGCATAAATGTTATTGGCCTTTAAATTGTATAACTTAGCACACGCTGATAAAAATTAAATTAAAAGACAGGGTAAAACATTTGGTGATATTTGTAGGTGTAATGGGAGAGGTTAGCCGCACCCGTCGCGTTTCCTCTGGACGCGAGACTATTTATTTGCAATTATATTACTATGGGTATTATATATATATTATATTAGTATAGGTATAGGTCTCCTTCTTCGGTACGACTGCTACTGCAGGGATTATGCGGAGTCCGGCGGTTCAGCTCCCATTGGAGATGATGTGGTCCCTTTGGATAGAGAACTTATTTTACATTATAGTTCGTACCCTTACATACTATGTTATGTTTTGCTAAAAATCTGTAGCTACACTCGAGAGCAATGAATCCGGGTCACTTAAAGAATCCTAAAAATCTCGGAAACTAAAAATGCTAGGTTAATGCAATAAATTGTATTTAATAGACAATGTAATACTCCTTAAATGAAGGTATTAAAACTTCTTAGTTATTGTAAAGTTATATCATAAAAAATCAAATTTGAAAAAGGGCCACTTTTGAAGATGGAACTACGAAATTACAGCATTTGGTTTTGCTTTTGTTTGTAATCTGTCATTTATGTGGGTACATAAACCATGTTGATAGTGCTCTATATTCATTATTCAAGCTGAAATTATGTCGCTTACGCCTGAAGAATGCACCAGAATACTTACAATGCTGGAAACCGGCCGGAGTCAGCGCGATACAGCCAGGACTGTCGGTGTGTCGCTGTCAACAGTACAAAGAGTTCTCCGACGTTACGAAGAAACTGGTTCTAACCTACGCAGACCAGGAACGGGCAGAACCAGGTGTACCACAGCACGAGAAGACCGATACTTGGTGAACACCATGCTTCGAAATCGCTTTCTCACAGGAACTGAACTCACCAATCAGTTTCGACGCCTCGGAGGAAGTAACCCAAGTGCATGGACAGTAAGACGTCGGCTTGCTGAATCTAACTTAAAACCCCTTAGACCTGCAAACGGCCCTAAACTGGAGCGTGGGCATCGTATTTCGAGACTAAGATATGCCCAGAGCCACGTAAATTGGAGTATTGAAGATTGGTCAAAAGTTATGTTCTCCGACGAATCAAAATTTATGCTCTACAAGCACGATGGAAGACACAGAGTGTATCGAAGACCAGGGGAAAGATTCAAGCAAGCATGCATCGAAGAAAAAGTAGCCTACGGTGGTGGGTCTGTACTTGTGTGGGCCGGAATTTCTTCTGAAAGTCGCACAGAGCTGGTGATCATAGAAAACGGCTCTTTAACTAGCGTAAGATATGTGGAAGAAATCCTCAATGATCACGTTGGTCCATTTATGGTCAATTTAGGTGAGGATGCTATATTTATGCATGACAATGCCCGACCTCATACAGGTAGGATTGTGAATGACTACCTTCAAGAGATGAACATTACTCGTATGGAGTGGCCAGCGCGTAGCCCGGATATCAACCCGATCGAGCATGCTTGGGACGAGCTAGGCAGATGCGTAAAACAACGAAACCCTCCCCCAATCACGCTTCGTGAGCTCAAAATTGCTCTCACAGAGGAATGGGAGAATATTCCCCAAAATCGTATAAGGAACTTGATGTACAGCATGCCAAACCGCGTAAACGCAGTAATGGAAGCACGAGGAGGCAATACGAAGTATTACAATTCAAGAAAATCGTAATAAAGTTCAAAAATTTCATGTTTCCTATTTTTGTTTTAAGGAGAGATCAGCAGTTTTTTTCTTTATGTAATTTTGTGTTAATAAAATGTATGGTGACTCATATTTTTTTTACTTTCATTTAAGGAGTATTACATTGTCTATTAAATACAATTTATTGCATTAACCTATCATTTTTAGTTTCCGAGATTTTTAACATTCTTTAAGTGACCCGGATTCATTGCTTTCGAGTGTATTTATCACTTTGTCAGTGTCTTTAAAACATCGCAGTAGAATCGTATTTTAATTATGTAGGTATGTCTAAAGCAATTATATTTATATATAAATTTATAATTATATTTATAACTATATTCTAACGCCTCGAATGAGTGATGGTTTTGTTTGCGGCAAGTTTTAGGCAAAAAATAAAATATATCAAGTACCAGAAACTGACTGGGTAAACCGATTTTGAAAATACTTTTTGTTTGAAAGCTGATGCTTCTTTTGATTCCATTTAAATTTTATCATCATCATCAGCCGGAAGACGTCCACTGTTGAACAAAGGCCTCCCCCATAGAGCGCCACAAAGAACGGCTACTAGCCGCTTGTAACCATTGGCTACCAGCGACTTTCACAATGTCGTCAGTCCACCTAGTGGGGGGCCTACCAACTCTACGTGTTCCGGTGTAGTGTGGTAACCACTCGAGAACCTTTCTTCCCCAACGGTTATCGGTTCGTGGAGCAATGTGGCCCGCCCATTGCCACTTCAACTTGCAAATTCTGAGAGCTATATCGGTGACTTTGGTTCTTTGACGAATATCCACGTTCCGGATTTTATCGCGCAAAGTAACTCCGAGCATAGCTCTCTCCATGGCTCGTTGAGCGACTCTGAGCTTATCCATGAGGGCCACAGTTAAGGACCACGTCTCAGTGCTATAAGTCATAACTGGCAACACACACTGGTTGAAGACTTGGTTCTTCAGGCTCTGCGGGTTCTTAGACGAGAAGATGTTGCGTAACTTCCCGAACGCTGCCCATCCGAGTTGGATTCTTCGGGCGACCTCTTTGTCGAAGTTACCTAACTGGACAGTCTGTCCCAGGTAAATGTTGTGGTCAACAACTTCGAGCGTATCGTTCCCAACAGCTACTGGTACGGGTGCAACATGGACATTAGACATAATTTTCGTCTTGTCAATGTTCATTTTAAGACCCACCTGCTGGGAAACTCTACTGAGGTCGCTGAGCATTGTACTGAGTTCTTCAAGCGAATCTGCCATTATGACTATGTCATCGGCGAAACGAAGGTGAGTGATGTATTCGCCATAAATGTTGATGCCGAATTCTTTCCAGTTCAAGAGCTTAAAAACGTCCTCCAACGCATTCGTGAACAGTTTTGGAGAAATAATGTCTCCCTGTCTCACGCCTCGCTGCAGTTGGATTGGTTCCGTGCTCTTGTCCTGTAGTCGAATCGACATGGTGGCGTTCCTATACAAACACTTCAGCGCTTCGATGTACCTATAGTCAATTTGGCATCGCTGAAGAGACTGCAGTACGGCCCAGGTTTCGATTGAATCGAAGGCTTTTTCATAGTCCACAAACGCTAAACATAATGGCCGATTATACTCCTGAGTCTTCTGTATAATCTGGCGGAGCGTATGTATGTGGTCTATGGTACTAAAGCCTTTTCGGAACCCGGCTTGTTCGGGAGGCTGGAAGTCATCAAGCCTACGAGCAAGACGATTCGTATAGACTCTCGAGAACAGCTTATAAACATGGCTCAGAAGTGAAATGGGCCTGTAGTTCTTCAACAAGGTCTTTGTCACCTTTTTTGAAGAACAGTACCACCACACTTCTGCTCCATGCTTCTGGCGTTTTACCTACGAGGATGACGGAATTAAATAACTTCTGGAGGACTGAGAGTACCGGTTTTCCACCCGCTCTCAGAAGTTCTGTCGTGATTCCGTCACCACCTGACGCCTTGTTGTTCTTAAGCTGTTTGAGAGCCATTCTAATCTCGTATAGGCTGATGTCCGGGATGTTTTCGGTATAGTGTCGGGTCAGTTTAGCTCACATGTCTTGAGCTGTACTGACAACGGGTTCTCGTGTCGAGGTGTATAACTGTCCATAAAACCTCTCAAGCTCTCTCAGAATCTCCGGTTTTGATGAGATGATTCTGCCATCGTCGATCTTCAGCTTGGTAATTTGGCTTTGCCCTATAGACGAATGTTTTGCGAACACTTTGGAGCCTTGGTTACGCTCGATTGCGACCTTTATACGATCTGTATTGAAAGCGCGCAAGTCGTGTCGCAGTGCCTTCGAATCCGTCTATTGAGCTTGCCGTAGTTCGACATATCAGCTGAAGATTGCAGCCTCATCTCACTCCGGTCTTCCATCAACTTGATTATTTCTCCTGAGAGTTTCTTCGGTTTATTTCGGCGGGGGGTCTTAAGAAACTGAGACCCCACCGCTTGGACAGCTTCCACCAACCCGTTGTTTATCTCGGCCACTGTTTCGCATTCAGCTAGGCACTGGAAGCGGTTATGTAGTTCGAGTTGAAAGCTCTCGGGGTTTTGGATTTGTGCAACGCTAGGACGGAGCGTGGAGTCTATCAGACGGGACCTCTCAAGCTTTTCATTGATATTCAATGTGCCTCTAACGATACGGTGATCGCTACCGGTTTTCACCTTATGGATCACAGAGACATCATTGAATATTTGCTTCCTGGTCATCATGATAAACTCGATCTCATTTTTTGTTGAACCATCGGGGCTTATCCACGTCCACTTCCTGGATGGTCGCTTCTCGAAGAAGGAGTTCATCGCAAAGAGTCCCTCCTTCTCCATGAAGTCGACCAGCTGAAGCTGGCCCCTCTGGTTCCGCTGCCCATATCCAAATAGCCCCACTCTCAACTCATCACCATTCCATGTGCCTAACTTAGCGTTGAAGTCCCCCATAACAACTGCGAAGTATGTTTCGGAGGAATGTATGGCTTCAGATATCTCCTCATACATTGCCTCTACTTCATCATCTGAGCGTGTGGAGGTCGGTGCGTAAACCTGTATGACCTTCAGCTAATACCGTTTGGTGATTCTGAGTATAAGGTACGCTACCCTGCTCGACACACTTTCGACTTTTACAACATTGTTAACAAGGGACTTCCGGACGAGAAACCCAACACCACCCTGAGACTTTTCGTGACCTTCCCGGTAGAATAACAAGTTACCTGAGTCAAGGATAACGGTGTCCTGTCCCTGTCTTCGGACTTCCCATAACCCCATGACATCCCAACGTAACTTGTTCAATTCTTTCTCCAGCTCGACAATCTTGTAGTCCTCCCTGAGTGTACGTACGTTGTGTGTTGCCAGGGCCAAGGGTCGTCGTTTATAAGAGCGGTAGCCGGGCATCTTCCGGGGATTCTTAGCACCCCCTGCTCCACCGTTACCTGGCTTGCTACCGGGGTCAGGAATGATAGAGCTGCCGCGGACTGGAGGCCGAGTCATTTTTATCCTAATCATTTTTAGGGGGGGTTTAGCCATAATCCCCACGTTTGGTAGACGTCTTGGGGATCGCAGTTATTGGTGTAAATTTCTCAGAAGGCGCTGCTGGCCACCTTCTGGTGTTTTTCCCTTAGTCGCCTTTTACGACACCCACGGGAAGAGATGGGGGGGTGACATTCTTGCCCGGCACCCCACGGGTCAAATTTTATCAAATCGGTCAAACCGTTTCTGAGTTACACTCCAATAAGTGAAAAATATTTGTCTATCTTGATGATATAGTCGTTGACAGTGATAATCGATCCCGTAAGTAGCAAGAGTCACTAAAAAAATGGGAAAAATATTTATACACAAAATGAAACCGACTTCAACACCGAAAAGTGTGAAATAACTTGTCGACGTTGGTACCATGCGCAAAATATTGTGATAATATGTACTTTTGAACTATCATGGTACCGACTTCAACTAGTTATTTCACACTTATGGATAACAATAATTTTTATAAAATATAGATGTTAAGAATCACCGAAGTATCCCCACGGGGTGCCGGGTTAGAATCGCATCTTCCCATATCATCCCGTGGCTGTCGTAAGGGAACTAAGGGAAAAATACTGGAAGGTGGGCTGCAGCACCTTAAAAGCTAAATAACTGTCATCCCCAAGCCGCCTGCCAAGCGTGGGGATTATGACAAATACCCCCTTAATAGGGGAGGCTGTGTTCAGCAGTGGACGATCCGGCTGATATAGTACAGTACAGTAAAGATGGTAAGTGATGATGTGGTCGAAGATGTTGTTCAGGCTAACCTAGTATTACTGGCTCTCAAGGACAGCTGCCGTCAACACGCCGTTAGGTGCTTGGGGACAGATTTTGTACTTGAGGGTGGTAGCCTAGCCAAGCGGGCATTCGCAAAATGCCCTACCATCATGCTAAAACGATGCCTATGATAACAACCAGGCCGGACGGTATAGAATTTGGCAAAAGTTAGGTCCTGGATTAGAACATAGGATACCTATTATATATTGATTGAATAGTAATAACCTAATGTGCGAGATACCCCTGAATTTTCCTGTTGTTGAAACCGCGGGCGGAAACCGGTCATGAAATATGTTAACAACTGTATATACAGACGAAGAATTAAAACTGTCGCATGCAGGCAACCAAAACAAACACTTTGTTATTTTTGGATCAAAAGATAAACCTTAATTTAAAACAGATACTTTTAAATAGTTCATGATCCTGGAAACCCTAAGCAAACAACAGTGAGCCAAACAAACCTGAGCCGATTTTAATTAAAGTTTATTTTTCCCGACAAAAATTTCGCTTTATGCCAATTAAGCCTATATTCTACAAACGAGTTTCCGTGTTGATTATGTAAATATTGGCACATCCATGAAAATAACAGGTCTGGAGCCAAGGGTAGGCTCAAAGGGGCTCGGTACTCTTGTTAATTTACCCAAGAGGTAGGTATAATTCACAGAAGGATGGATTCACCTAATGGTTAATTCTCACTAACCAAGGATGGTTAATTCTACATGTAGGTATCCTTTAGTCGTCCTCTCGTATCGCGTCTAGTCTTTGCCTCGATTTCAACTAATCGTAAGTTATGTCAAAAAGAGGGAACTGTCTCTCAAAGACAGCTCCTGGTTCAAACCACTCTGCCTATAGCATATAGTAGTTAAGTCCCATGTGCCTGTAATTTCTAATTCGAGAGCCAGTCAATGGCTCTCGACGGCTGTTGCCAGAACACACTTTAGGTGCTTGTTGACAGATTTTCTACTTGATGGTGATAGATTGAGTGCAGATCGAGGAGTACATTTGCAAAATGTCATGCCATGCAAAGTTTCAGAATTTTCAGACAGCCCCAACTATATCTTCTTAGCCTCGTACTATACGCTTATAAACGACAGCCATCTCAACAAAACAATTTTGACAGATGTGGTGACACGACGACCAACGTGTCCTCCGAAACACAGAAGCGCTCAGTAGTACAAATGCCACTAGCGGTCAACTATAGTGTATATATATAATGATCCCACAGGATGTTGCCTGAGCAAGCTCTGCTGATTTGCTACATACAACTATGTAATATTATTTCCTGCGAGAATGTTATATGAATATTATATTTACATATATTTTTAAGTGACGAGCGTTTGACCGCTTAAACTTACCTCTAAGATTCACAAGTGCGAACCCTGATTATTATGTTTTGGGAAACGCAAATACCTAGAGGTTATTAGGTAAATTAGCACATAAAAGCGCGAAGAGGCCCTATTATCTCTGAATATACTCGCAAAAACATTATGCAAAAGTTTGTAAAGTGTTCTTTTGTTTTGACATTCTTGAGACAGCCCTGGTGTACAAAGATTATTATTGCAAAGTGGATAGGTAAGAAGGCCTTTAGCATTTACTGCGTGACGGGATGTGAACTCTAGCAAATATTGTTTTCAGCTTCTTCAATATAAATAAAAAACAAATTTAAAATATTTGGAAAAAAACACGAACGTAGGTAAATTAAAAAGGGTTGAATTTTTTTTTTCTCCGGATTTCTTGGGCTTGTCACAATTTTTTTTTCCTCTAGGTTATAATTCTTTATATTTTTACTATCCGTTACCTTCTTTTTAATCAGAGTTTTATCGATCAATTTATTTCTTCTTTTTTTAATTATTATTCATATATAAAAACCCATGACATCTTGGGTTTTTTATACATGACGTTTTTTCTTTGTTGGTTGTTTAAATTTTGTTTTTATTTTATACATTTTAGGGAGTACGCTAATTTCGTTATTATTGACATCCTACTGCAGTTTTTTTAATACGTTGTACCACCGGGTATTAATAAAAATACTTGACTTCGTATGACGACTACGCACTGCTTTACATCTAGGTGTGAGATACATTACATCTCGAAAGTGGATGACGAGGAAAGTGGTAACTAGACGCCATGAAGAAACAAAAATGTTAATCATCTAAAATTAAAAACCTAATGCTCTAGGTCTCCTTCTTCTCATTTCTCAATACAGAGGTTAGCTTATATAAGGTAGGTTGGCGTGTTGGGAATCGCAGAAGAAGTTGTCAGTTCTTCAAAAGAGAATTTGAATCTTCTATGAGTTTTGAAGGAGCAGAACTTGGTTTAATTTCATTATATGCTAGTGTATTTACTAATTTCCACATTCTCTTTGGCTTGTTAATGCAATTGGTAAATTCTTTGTTGTAATATGTAAATATATTTATTAATTTGTAACATAATAAATTTAGCTTTAAATGCGTCGTCACTAGGTTTTTCCATAAGATCTGTCTATTATATAGCGTCCCTGTCGTTTATTTCATTCATAATGTCTTTATTTATCTAATCTTTATGCGGCAAGTTCAGAATTTTAGTTTTCATTACTTTGTTGTCTTCTATGATGGTCTTTATCTTATTTTCAAACCGTAAATAATCATGATTTCATTATTCAAGTGTGATACTCTCAAAAGAAGCGCGTAACTTTTCATAATTTTAGTTTTAGTGTTTCATATTGAGTCCGTATCTTTGCAGTAGGTTTAGCTGTCTTGAGTTCTAGGTATATTTTCTTATGATCAGACATAGATGAGTTAATTACTGTCATGTAGAAAGCATATTTTTTTAAGTTAGTGCTTGATCATGTTGACCAAGAATAAATTTTCGTGTAGAAGAATCTCTTGTGCAGTATTTTTTGTTGAGTATGTTTATCAAGCTTCTTTATTTATTCCTTTATACCGTTTTGTGTTTGTATCTTTTCTTAGTAAATCGATATTGAAATCACCAAAACAATCGCCTTATTTCATTGTTGAAGTTGTGAATCGTAGACCTCTATAGAAATTCATTGTAATTCGTGTCACCAGGATTATATATATATCCTACATCCACTGCACGTCGTTCCAATCGTGTCCATAAGTAATTGCTTCCTCCCAATAATAATAGTAAATACATACTTTGTGGTCAAGATCCTTTGACTATAATTCTTTATTGTGAACTTGAAAAAAATGTCCGCCTGAGGGCGTAGGACGGAGTAACGTCGTTTCGCATGCGAATGAGAGAAACATTTAAAATAGTGAGAGAAATTATTTAAATAAATTTTTACTCATTAAAAAATAATATCAAAATAATATTTATTTTTAACAACGGAAATATATTTCAGGTTTTATAAATGGTACACAAAACTATAAAAAAAAATCATGAGACCTCGTATACAAATATAAATTTGAATTAGGGAAATTTAAGATGTGCGTTCATCATTATAGAGAAATATTAGTCAACATCAAAAAAATTATTTATTCAATTTAAGCGCTCTTATAAAGTTCAATTACAAATATTAATATTGAAATATTCAACATTGTACTGCCATGTTCAGAAAAAAAATTATAGAGCATCTGGGAGAAAAACGGCCAAGAAACTCGTGGACATTTTTTTTAAACATCTTTTAACAATATGTTACAAACTATTTTATAAATTTATTACAATATTTGTTTAAATTTTATCATGACGGGATATAGCTTGGCAGAGGCGAAATTGTCCAAGTTTTTTGCGTAGTTGGATATCTTAATCAATTTGTTTAGTAACTTTATGAACCTTATTATAAAACTGCATACATATCCCTAAGAAGGGCATAAGAATCTTTTATTTGTCTTAGCTAATCCAAAACCTCACACCGCCATTTTATATTTATTCCTAGTGTTATAATCGTGATCGTCACTATTCAATTTAATTTTAGGTACGTACTCACATTTTTACGATCATACGGATATTTTTTACCAAAGACCCAGAAGAAGTATTGTCATTTATTCCAACCTTATCTAGCCTGTTTGACAAATTAGAGCGTATTTACGGATCAGGCATAGTCATCATACTAATAATATTTAGCTTTTAATATCAGACTTCCCCTTAGTACCTACACCTTATATCGAATAGAATTTTATTGTCCGTAAAAAACCTTAAAATTGAAGATGTTACCGGATACAAACAGCCGTATAAAAATAATAATGCTTTTTATAATTTTTTTACGTCTGAACATACTAACATTTGTAAATATCGTCAGTTTGCCTGGGCAAATGTTGGCACTAACAATTTCATAGGTATACCGCTGGGTCACGCAACACTTAAGGTGAAGTGAGCGAGCAAAACTGTAATTTTGAAGTGGTCTTTTATAAAAACCGCAGACGTTACAGATATAAAATAAATATATATTATTCTACAGGATACAACTTATAACTTGGCTGTTTTGAAAACACGATTGTAAATATTTCCCCCGATAGAAAAAAATCGTGAAAAAGGCTCTGAAATTTTCTTTAATTACGTTTTGTGCCAATAAAGTAAGTCCAATCAATTAATAAATCATATGTAATTAATATTTCGTACCGTTATAATAAAATGCCTGTTTGTTTTTTTGCGTTTTAACAAACCTTATTTTTTATAAATGTATTTACTCTTTGTCGCTTACGTTATTCCATTATAAGCAACTTGCGTTGTTCTATTTCATTCGCTCGCATGCGATACGAGATCTCTTCATCCTTCGCGCTCAGTCCGGGGGAGAACGTGATGCTGGGTGGACCTGTGTTGCTTTCATCGGCTAAGATCTTGAACTTCCGCGAGTGGACAGTATTTTTTTTAAATGGATAACAAATGTTTATAACGTACTGTGATGTACCGGAGAATGAGTCTGCACATGAGTCAAGTTCTTAGATAAGAGAGTGCTACTATTACGTTATGTAGTTATTTGTATTTAATATATACATACCTTGTCACGTAATAGAATCGTAGTGTGACTTAAAGGGTGACTTAAAAAAGAATGATAAAAATAAAAGAGGGAAAGTATAGAATAATTATAATATCATTTAAAACATAAAAGGTTGGGCTCTCGTTATATCTCACTTAATTATAGGAATGTATAAAATTAGCCTACAAAGAAAGTTAAAAAATAAATAGGAAATAAAAATAAAGAGAAAATCTAGCCGGCGGAATTTATGTGGAACCAGGAGCGCTTCGCCAGGAACGTAGAATAGATAGCAGCAGAGCAGAAGCGGGTGCGCCTCTTTGCAGGAGAGCGGAGGCAAGCAGAGGTAGGAGGGCCTCGCCACAGGAAAGAGCAGGCAGGTACACCTCACCAGCACCTGGTCACCTTGATTTTCTGGTCCGCGTATGTGTTTGTGGACTGACTCCGGTGAGCTGGTGGGAGAGAAAGGAATTAAGAACGGAGATAAGGGTGGCCGCGCTTGAGGGGCTTCGCCACGTAGCTCCCACCAACTTCAGGAGCACCGGATGTAAGGCCGCGTCGAGAGGGCTGCGCCAGTCTAGTCTTCCAGTGTTGGACCAGCAATCTTCTCAGGTGACTTCAGTTGTTCAGTGAGGGTTTCTTCCTGTACTGTATTTTAATTTTAGACTTTCTTGAAATCCAAGCAAAGAATGATCGAAGAAGCCGAATATTCCGTTTATATAGGGCCGCCTGGCTTTAAAATCGGAACCAAGAACGTTAGGTTTTAATTCTTAGTTGCTAGCAATATTTGACATAAAATCACCAAATTTTGAATGCAACCTCATAAATTTTAGAAGAAATCGTCGTTTTACAACGCAATTTTGACTCAAGACAGTGTCATTTTTGACATGTTTACATTTGTGGAAAACCCAAAATATGAGGATAAATACTATGGATATAGTAAAAACAAACATACCAACGTATAGAGAAAAATGCGACTGATATAATATCAAAAATAAGTGATTTAGGCTATAAAAAAGGTAACCGTTGTAATTACTATCATAAAAATACTGTTTCTAGATAGAACAATGCATTCCACACATCACCAGCTAAAAATTTCATAAAACCATTCATTTTTCCCACAGAAACATCAACTCGAAAATGTATGATGTTGAAACGAAAACCTATCTAGTTTTCTCGTTTTGGCTTGCAAAGCCCTAAGCAAACAAAGGAAAAGTTATCAGCATGTCTAGAACCAAAAATCAGCACAAATCTGCGTCATATTCTATTCATTTTGTAAATTTTCAGATAAAAGCTTCAGTGTCCACGATAATAAGGACTTATTAAAGTCGCAAAGAGCATATAACGAGATGAAATAAACCTATCTAAATGAAAATCAAAAGTAAAAGAATAGTACCACTCAAGTAGCAAAGATATATAAACACAAGAACTTATTTACGAGAAACAACTAAAATCTACGTGGAAAAACTACCATAAGAACCATCTAGAGCTCAATAAGAATCCCTATAACTATACGTACAACGAAACGTGCGCATAATATGAGTAATATGTACATATTCGAGTGAGGCAGTGCTGAGTATATAATGTACCAAGTTGCAGACATATACCTACGTTTAGAATGAAATCAAGGATAAAGCATCATCAGATAAATTATGGAAATGATTGTTAGTACAAACTATATTATTATTACACAAAAGAAAAGCTTAGTGAAAAATTAAAACTCTACATATTCCCCAAAACCCCGGAAAAAAAATTAAAATAACTAATATTTTAATTTTTTTTTTTTTTTATAGAGAGTATCTACAAGAAGTGAAAATTACAAGTAAAGATTAATAACTGTACAAGAAAATATTACAAGAAAGATCTCATATTTGAGATTTAAGTTAAAATCTAGAGCTGTATGTTACAGTAGTTTAATACGAATAAGTAAGATAAGAATTACCTCACAAGAAATATAAATGAAAATCAAGTGCTCTTTAAGAACAGACGAACAGACAGAAATAATATAATAAAATCTCATATTACAAGTGAAAAGCAAAGGCTTGTTTAAAAAAACAGGCATATAAGGTACAAGAAATAACTCATATTCGAGATAAAAATCTAGAGTTGTACAAGAACAGTTATAGATTTAAAAGTAAGACAAGAATGAACTTATATTAGAAATATAAGTTAAAGTTTAGAGCTAAATAAAACAAGCATAAGGATACAAGGATCGAATATTTGAAATATGATTGCAAGACCCTACAAGCAATAGAATTGGCAACGGACTTCGAAAATGACTAGTAAATGTTAAAGACATGAAACTCTTTCATACCAGATCTGTCATTCCAATATATATATATATAAATAAGTTAGATATATAAATGCAAGTATGGCTTATTTTACGAGTCCTGCAACCGCTCGATATAGATAAATATAAATGCATGAAAGGCATATTTTACGAGTTCTGCGTCCGCTCGACATGGATGGCTTATTTAACGAGTTCTGTGTCCGCTCGATATAGATAAATATAAATGCTTAGATGGCTTATTTAACGAGTTCTGCGTCCGCTCGATATATATAAATAATAAACTTTCACATTGACCTCATTCCTCATCACACATACAATTGGGAACAGAGCTCACACTCAGTGGCTTCCGAAAACCCTTCCATGTCAGAACCACACCGCAAATTACGAAACCGATAACCTATCAAAAAGCTTATGAGGGTGCATTCAATTACAATTTAAAATTATAAGAACTATGCTATTTTTTTTTTTACAACCTTATTTATCCCTAAATTAAATATCAGAGATAATGTATATAGAGCAGTTTGAGCTTTTTCATAATTGTTGCCAGTAATCCAAAAAATTTTGTATGTGTCTTCAAAAAAAACTTTGTGCCAAAGAAATATTTATTAAATTAATTTTTAGTCATGCTATACCTTCGGTATTAATAAGGAACTTACCACATGACTTGAACTCACTGACATTGTGATGTGGCAGCCAACCGCACAGAAACAACAAGACACGTTCAGCAAGCAGTTCAGTAGCAACAAAACGGCAACAGCGCGAAAAAATTCAAACAGCAACTGAGGAGAAAAGCAATATAAAAAAAAGTTAAAACAATGTATAAAGAAACATGTAAGAAATTATAAAATGTATGTAAAATAATGTACATAATATATGATATACAACGAGAGATAAAAAAAAAAAGTTAATGCCAAAGAGAGCCGAGAGAAATATTGAATACGAGCGTATTTATTTTAGAATTTCGAAGATATAGAAGGGGGGGGGGGTGGGTTATTTTAAAGTTGGGCGCCAAACTGTCACGTAATAGAATCGTAGTGTGACTTAAAGGGTGACTTAAAAAAGAATGATAAAAATAAAAGAGGGAAAGTATAGAATAATTATAATATCATTTAAAACATAAAAGGTGCTACATAAAGGTGGGCTCTCGTTATATCTCACTTAATTATAGGAATGTATAAAATTAGCCTACAAAGAAAGTTAAAAAATAAATAGGAAATAAAAATAAAGAGAAAATCTAGCCGGCGGAATTTATGTGGAACCAGGAGCGCTTCGCCAGGAACGTAGAATAGATAGCAGCAGAGCAGAAGCGGGTGCACCTCTTTGCAGGAGAGTGGAGGCAGGCACACCTCACCAACACTTCGCCAGGAACGTGCGTAGAGAGCAGCAGAGTAGACGCGGGTGCGCTACGTATTTATACCAGATTTGTTTTTTTTTCGATGACGTTTGCCAAGTGGAGAAAGTTACACCGGTTTGGCTGAAAATCGATATCTAGGTGGTTCTCGACGTCGCTATTGCGAAATTTGAATTTATATTTTGATGACGTCTGCCAAGTGAAAAAAATATTCCAATTTGGATGAAGATATCATCAGATATCTAGGTTGTTCTGGACGTCCTTAATCTGAATTTGGAATTAATTTTTTCGATGACGTCTGCCAAGTGGATAAAGTTACTCCGATTTGGCTGAAAATAGATTGTTCCCGACGTCGTTATTCCAAATTTGGAATTTATTATTCGACGACGTCTGCCAAGTGAAAAAAATAACTCCGATCTGGAAGAAATTAAGGTTGTTCTGGACGTCCTTATTCCGAAATAGCTATCTGCACACTACCTGAAATACTAGCATTTGTCCGATTTTTTTTAAATAGTACAGAGCTCGCAAAATCCCTATATAAGGTGGGCGTAGTCATGAACCGGTCACCCATAGCTGATCACTTGCGTCAATATTGTAAGAGTTATCAAATTGAATCTGGTTTATCGTACCTAAATAGTATATTCAAATAATAAAAAAAATTAAAATTTTAGATTTTCTTGCCACATTTCTTCCTTATTGTCTCTTATAGTTGGCTATCATTTTACTATTTCGAATGCTAATGACAGGTGAAGTTCAATCCATACACCTATTTGATGATGTACTTAGTTCTTTAGAAATAAATTTTACGTATTTTTTAAATTTACCGAGTATAATTTAGAATTATAGAATCGAATAAAATAATTATTTATTGCTACAAATAAAAAAAACAAATTACATACAACTTCTTACAAACAATATACAAATTATAGCAATAGGAATACACTCAGTTTGAGTCACGGCCACACTTTAGTAGCTTGACGGCAATACGTTTGTGAAAAACTTGGCTACCGCGTTTACTACTGGGACGCATTAGGCGCCGGCTAGGACACGCGTGATATTTGCTAGAAAGATGCTTATTTCCATTATTTCCTTCAAACGCACTTTAAATTTACACTGACTACATGGTCAACTATTGGCACACAATGCCATAGATTAGCTACTAACAATGTCCCAATAGTAATCGAATCTGAAGGCTGTCACTACGACAGCCTATATAAGTTTGAACCAATCTTAGCTTCAGATTCGTTTACTATTGGGACATTGTTAGTAGCTAATCTATGGCATTGTGTGCCTATAGTTGACCATGTAGTCAGTTACTTAGTAACTCATAACCATGTAGAATTCACGTGACTGAAAATATTCTTATTACACAACTGCCCAAAAAAACGAGTGGTATGTTTTGAGGGCTCATGTATGTATGCATGTTTGTAAGTTTCTCTATTCCACCATAACTTCCAAACTGCTTAACGGATTGTGATGAATAAGATATGGTTAGATTAAAAAAAGAAGAGAGTTATATTTTCAGAGTTCATATATGTATGTATGTTTGTGAGTTTCTTTATTCCACCAATACTTCTAAACGGTCTAACCGATTTCAATGTAAGGTGTAATGTAAGATTTTTATTGACAGCGCAAGTAAAACTAAGCACATAAAAATAAGTGACAAATTAACTGGTGGATTTTAGTCGCCGTATTATGGGATATTTTTTTTTCTTCCTAACCTGTCGAGTGCCGTATCAAAATGAAGGGCTTTGAAACACGATTCCATAAGTACATATAAATTGCAGTTTTAAATTCAATCTAACTACTAAAACATTTAACGAAAAATAATAATTTGAAGTCGGGGTTTTTACTTGTTTAATTTATACTTGATTTTACTATTTTCTCCAAATGCACGTTGCTCAAAACAAATTGAACATTTATATTAATATTTCCAGAAGTTGACCAGTGGTTTAGGATAGGTTCTTGGTATTGACTATATGATATAATATACAACTAGATACTTATGTTTTAGACATCTAACTACAGATTATTTTTAGCTTATTCAGACCTGTATCCTCTAGCTGGTATTTACGCTTTCACACGTATTCACTCGTTATTCCACTTTGGTCTATTACCATATATCAGTACTAAACATAAAACTAAAATACATAATAAACTATGAATGAAACTCTGTATAGGTTTTGTTTAGTATGAATCCTATGTAGCCAAAATATCCCAACCCAACACCGACATATACACTTTTAAAAAAAATATATTTAATAATATGTGAATATATTATATATAATGAAGTAATAATATATCAACAATACTGTGGGGAGTGGTGTAGAATCTATAACTGAATATGTTTTACTCATGTTTCGAACTTACACTTCATGTTCGAACCATGGACCATGGATGGATAATGCAAAATTTCAGTATTAAGAATTTAAAAACGTGAACTTTTAGTATATATCTCAGAGTATTAATTTTTAACACCTATAAACAAAATATATTTTATAATGATATGAAATCTTAGTGAGGGCCTTCTAGCCTCTGCTCCAACCAGGGCGATCCCAAGCCGCGCCAGGTGGATCCCCCGTCTACACAGGGAAAGCCCAGCGGACCGATCGGCAGACACTGGCAGCGGCAGCCGGTAGTTCCCTCACTATCATTTTATGTTTTTAAGTTCTAAGTTTGTAAATTTGTATAGTGTCAATAAAGTGTTATCTATCTATCTATCTATCTCTCTCTCTCTTTCTCTTTGTTATGTAGTTGAGGCTTCTTTTAATCTTGTGATTTCGTGGTATTCGCTCGCTCATTGTGGTGTCTTTCTTGTGTGTTCAGAGGCTTCATTTTGGGTCGTACGCTATTTCATTGTATCGAGGGATCAAAGGTGCGGACCTAGGCCCGGCCTCCGCTCCGACCAGGGCAATCCAAAGCCGTGCCGGGTGGATCCTCCGCCTACACGGTGAAAGCCTAGTGGACCGATTGGCGTCACTGGCAACGGCAGCCGGCGGCTCCCGCACTATCGATGGATACTTTTCGATAGGATCGATGTGTGTTTTGAATGAGAGGCATCTATCTATGATCACACCCAGGTATGTGACGCTTGGTTTCCAGGGAATGTCAGTTCCAAGTAGGTGTGGGGGTTCTGACAGCTTCGTTCTTCCTGTCAACATGGCCTAGGTTTTTGCATGTTGATAGATATACGCCATTTATCCAACCATTCTGGCAGGGCTTCTAAGGTGGGCTGTAGGCGTTTTACGTCGAAGGCGGGTTATAGGTATGTTGCATTATCTGCGTATAGTGCAAGCTGCCCGATGACTGGTATGTCATTAGTATACCAAGCGTAGCATATCGGAGAGATGCAGCTGCCTTGTGAGACTCCCGCTTTGACTGGCTTCTTTGATGACAGGACGTTTTCTACCGCCACCGTAATTGTTCTGTCTCGAAGAAAAGACGCGATGACTTCCACTGTCTTCTTTTGGATGGCTGAATCCGACAGTTTGTTTAGCAGCCGCTCATGCCATATCCTGTAGAACACCTTCTCCATATCTAACAGGATCACCGCTTCGACTTCTTTTTTGTTGTGGGTCACTGACATCTCGTTTACCACCCTCGTGACCTGCAGCATCGTGGACTGTTGGTTTATGCAGGGATTCGGCTGGAACTTTATTTTCAAATGCTCTGCGAATATCCCTGCTAAGGACAGCCTTAGCTTCAAACTTGAGAAGACCATCACTGCCTATAAGCGGTCAAATTGGTTGAGGGACTTTAGATAGCTTTCTGCATAGGCGGTGAACAGAGGGCATGTGTACGCTAGCGGCTTCAACAATTCCTTCCCAGGACTCTCCCACGTGATCCTGTAGGGCTTGTCTGCTCAATCGGTGACTTTAGCTTCTTTTTAAGCACCGGGCATCTGGTATCTTGCCATAGCTTTCTTGTTTCCCTTTTTTCACATATCATGTCCCTGATCCACGCCGGGAGGGGGTCGAGAAGCGCTCTAGGCGCGGTTGTGTGTGTAGAGGCCTCCAGGGAAACTTGAATCGGTGCGGTGAGGTTCGCGCATTCTCTTTCAACGTCGGTAGCCGTCATGATTGGGCCAATCGTGGTGTTTTTCTGCGCTTCTTTCATGAAGGGCTCCCAACAGATTTTCCGCCTCTCCATGTTGGCAGCTACTCTACTAGGGAGTTCTTCCAGCGTCAGTAAAATGGGCCTGTGGTCCGACGGTGAGATCCATGAGCTTTGTTTGTGCAGGCATCGTTCTAAATTTAACTTTTACTACTAGGTTTGAAGTTCTATAATTGCAAAGACCGATCACCATGTAATTATATATAATATTAAATGACAGAATGGTGAAATTCAGCCATAGGTTAGTATACTAAAACAAAATTATTCCCTATAAAACATAAACAGGTAAGGTTTAGCAACCCTGTAGTTATATTAAACAACCATTATCAAGTCAATTGTAGTCCATTTTAAATAAACAACTGCTCAACTCCACGAACGTGAATGAATGTACTTATCCGTATATATTATACGTATATATTAATATATGCATACTTCGATAAAATATACCCTAGATGCAACTTTTCGTATTGACAGAACGCATATAAACGGCTCAAGTTATCCTATACCTTTCTGTCTATTGAGATACACATAAAAACCTTAAAATTACACAAAAACGTAGTAAATCTATTTAAGTTATTTAACAATATTCAACCTTGTTTCAGTTCCATAAGGTTTAATTTTCAATTACGTCGTAATAAACTTATAGCACTTTTACTCTGCGCCATTGAAGAGAGCTCGTAAAATTTTATTACCCTTTGCTGTGATAGAACATAAAATACAATGGAGTCGCTTACTCCTAATCTCGTACTAAAAATATTATTTAGTAATTAGTTTTTTTGGTGACATTTATAATTGGAATTTTAACTATCCGTATTAGTCAACTAGCTTATATACCCTGGTTTTGCCCGGGTTGAAAAGGTGTGTAGTAGATTATATGCGGATGTTGGGAGATAGAAAAGGGATCTGTTATAATGAAATCAGAATATTAATTATTCGGCTTTAATTTTCATTAACATTTATTTATTTATTCCACACAGAACAAAAAGCAATTAAAAACAAATAATATAACAATATAATGTATCAGACCTGAATTGCAGTTCAGATACCTGCGTGTTACAGCTAAATGTATAAAGTAAACGTGTTTGAGTAATTATGAATGTTAATACAATGTTAATGTATATGTAATACAATATATGTAATACAATATTTAATATTTATAAACTACCTTTACATACTATGTTCATATCATACATTCTGAAAATCATCTGTAATAATAAGAGTGCACGCTAAACCTCGTGCATTCAGGATTGAGCAGGTGGCTCGGACATTTCGATATTAAATTATTAACATACAACATCAATTAAAAACAGGAACACTAGAACTTGAAAAAGGTTTTGTGGTGTTTTTCCAATCAGTAAGCCAAGTCACTGTTACACGTATTAGTACATAAAACATACAAAGATATGCACACACACACACATAAAAATATTGTATATATGTTTGTAAGCACTAATCCATATTATAAGTGAATATAATATTTCATACACACATGTCAAATTGATAACCTCCTTTTTTGAAGTTGGAAAATGTAAAATAAATGCCTGTGTACAGTCTGAGAAAATAAAAGATTATTATGACGACTCCGATAGACTTGTTCTGAATTAGGGCTCACTTGTTCTTGTCTTGCATGGGATGTTAATATGCGTGCGAAAGAGACAACTGCGTGACAGGAGTAACGGAATTTAATTTGTTGATGTATTAATTTGGAGGTGATAATTAAATAATTATGAATGTTTATCACTTAAAATACGATAAATATGTATAAAACTTACCGAAAATAGGAAATCCCATGTATTTTTCGCTTTGTAAGTGTATTATTTTTGCAACTATTCACAGAGCACTTAGGCATTGTTTCACTCGACGATCAGCGCGTCACTGACGGCAAAACTGTGCTTCAGATCATTATAAGCACAGTTTTGTTTGGTTAACTTTGGAGCGTTCGCGCAGAATCTAGGGTATATTTTATCGAAGTATGCATATATGTATATTATATTAATAAAATAACGAAATAACCAGTACTTGACAATACAGTCAACTATAGGCACTCAACATTACAAGCGTTCTAGTAGTAGACGAGTCGCTAATATATATTCAAAAAGTTTTGTTCAATTTAGGTACATAATAATGTCTGCCTCATTAGTCATTAAACTGCTACACTACACACATAAACTAAACTAACCCGCCTGGCTAGCGTGGTCCCTCAAATAGAAAATCTGTCGCCAAGCACCTTTCGGTGTGTTTCGGCAGCTGTCCTTGAGGGCCAGTAATTCTAGGTTAAGATTGTAAACACCTTCGACTACATCATCACTAACCCAGGTGTGAGTGTAATCAAATACATACCTATCAGCATTAAAAAAAAAGTACTGCTGAACTATTGACCTGTTGACTGTCT
Organism: Plagodis dolabraria; assembly: GCA_963854805.1. Lineage (NCBI taxonomy): Eukaryota > Metazoa > Arthropoda > Insecta > Lepidoptera > Geometridae > Plagodis > Plagodis dolabraria. The sequence goes on along the minus strand of OY978448.1, from coordinate 21,460,856 downwards.
GTTGGTTTGAGATTTGGTTGGGACGTCCACCCTATATAGTATAGGTATGTATTGTCGAAGTAGATTATGGTACGCAACGCGTCGTTCGTACCTTGCAGCGTGCCGTGTATCGGAAGGGCAATGCCCCCACATGCCGCCGCCGCCGGCCGCGCTGCGGGGAGCGCAGAATGTTTCCCCGCGACCGCGCACCTTTGCTCGGGACGAGGTAGCAAAACTCATGGCGTTTTTCAGTAATGACTTCCTCTTAACTAAACATTAGGCCCAAGCTTGACCCCATTATATGAAAAGATTGGGTCATTGACACAATGTAACACGTACTTTACATAAAGTTCGTCATTTGTGACACAGGCATCTATTGCAGGCAGAGCTTGCCGCTTAATATCAGGTACGCCTTGAATATGTTTCATTAAAATGACACAAATAAAGTCAGGGTGTTTGGTTATCATCCGTGCTCCTACATAAAAAATTTAGACATTCATCGTCAACAAGTACCACCGAAATGTACCACCAGCTGACATTGAAGCATAACAAATACTAGTTCTTATGCTTCGATGCCGGCTAAAAGCGCTTTTCAGGCAGCGCACGCACATCAAACTATAAATTATTATGGATATGGCCTTTGTACTATGCACTAATTTCAAGAAAATTAGTATGCTACTAATTTCAATTCGCAAATAATAAACGCAAAAGCAATATAATTAACTTTGCCCATTGGTAACTAAATATTTGTTGTGCATTATATGCTCGTGGACTTCTAGCTACTCGTATGTTTCAAAGCAATTAGGCATGCCCTCTCTCCCATTAAATATTCCCATGAAATGACAACAAACAATGACGATACAATTTAATTATGAACGATACAATAAATAAACAAGGTAACTCGTATATCGACTAGGAACTGGCAATAGGTAAGTCCTATTTTCACGTAACTTAAGAAAACAGTATGACGAACAAATCAGATAAGACTTATACCCAGTTCATAGTCGATATGTCATCATATAGGAATATTTTACCTACCACTACAATATCCCCACGCAAAAGTCATGTTTCAGTATTATTGCTGAGTGTTTCAAAGTCCATTATTCAAAGTAACTTATGTACTTACTCGTGTTTGAATATACAGTATGTCACCAATGATTGCTTCCTAGTTAATTAACTACTCGTAGCTAGGTCAATAATCGAATCCAACGGACACAAAACGCCAATTCATAATACGCTAAAATAACGAGCTAGAATCGCAATTCCTAGTTGATTGTTTCTACAAAATTAACCCACTACAATTAATAACTAATAAACGGATATGCTCCTATTCTCATCGAGATATACGTTACACAGAAGTCAATGCTTATTCTTGATTTATTCTAAGCATTATTAGACTTGTGTGGTTTATAATATTTTGTAAACCACACAAGTCTTCCAAAATCAAATTACAGAAATACCAATGGATATAGATGAAACTCATAAATATATTATTAATCCTTACTTAATAACCTTGCAAAAGGTACACCATATATGAGATGATACTAGGAATATACTATAATGAAAGTACCTAATGCTGTATAAAAAAATATAAAGAAGAGCTCAGTACCTTCGCATTTTGGTTATCACCATAGATAAATTAAGTACCATTTCTCTATGGTTATTATCACAGACAAAACACGTTTAGAAACTGAAATCGGAATTTGGTGTGTATTTTGGTCTAACAAATCCGCAAAGGGTACTGTAGCAAATATGTGTAACACTGTAGTAAATTACTGGATGAGCGTGACATAACAATTTCTCGGTATGACGAGCGCAACGCTGTCTTGCAAAACAGTGACACTGCAACTTTAATGGGTAGGCATGCCAAATACCAGCTGAGCGGTTCACTGCGGCAAGACGGATGGTCTTGCCACTTCATAATATAAAAAGCGTACCTGTACAAAACTTCATTTTTATATCTACTGAATCAATATTCAACTTATGCTAGTTATCACAGATGTATTAACAATACAGCTGTGTGAATTGGTAGGGTGGACGTACTTGTGTCTCGAAATTTTGCTCGTGATCTCAAATTAAATTGATGAGCGGGTGTGCAGCAATGTCACTATATAATTTTTGTAGGTATGAATATTATTTAGAAATATATTTTGCACGGATTTAGGAAGGGAGGGGATATGCCGAGGAGGCGTGACACGTGTCGCAGCAACGAGTTCCAGAGAACTTGTTAGTTAAAATCGTAAATATCGGCGCGCCAGTCGCACTTTGTCCACGGTCGTGCAAACATCGTGTAATTACCACCAAATGCCAAGTTGTGCTGTCATTACGTGCAAGAACAAAAGTGACAAGGTGAACTATAGCATAAATGGAATATCATTTGACATGTAAATACAAGAATTCACATGTTATTATTTAAAATCCATTATAATTCTAAACGAAGTTAACAGAGCCGTTGAAAATGTTCCAAAGGTGACAAAAGTATAGCATATTCATTATCGAAATCCATTGCTCCTAATGTTATAAAATTGTTTACGACTCAACAAGCAAATGCCGCAATGTAGAATTGCGTTAACGATATTCTGAAAGCGCGCATCGTCGCGTAGTACGGCCGCTGCTATCGGCCGAGAGTTAGTGATGTGGTCGACACATTATAGAAATACTTATATCAATCAATACTTTAACGAGCCTGCTAAATGTTGTTAATAAACTTGAAAGCAATATTGCAAACGTTATTTGGTAAGAGACTACTTATAATAATTGACTGTTGTATAGTGGAAGATATTTTTAAAACGATCAATCGATACTGTAACGAGCCTGCTAAATGTTGTTAATAAACTTTAAAGCAATATTGTAAGCGTTATTTGGAAAGAGACTACTTATAATAATTTACTGTTGTAAAGTGGAAGATATTTTTAAAACAGAACATACATTTTCTGTCAGTTTCCCAAAAGATCCAAATATTAAGGAAAAATGGAATGAAGCGACAGGCAGGGGATCTGCCTGGCTACCATTTAAAAATAGCAGAATATGTTCAGCCCATTTTAGGGAAGAGATGTTTCAACCCTTGAATAAAAGTGGCATTTTTTTTGATTGAGCAGTCGCAAAAATAAAAGTTTTTCATATATTTTCGGTACATACCTTTTATTTTTTATACGAAAAATGCATGATATGAAATATAAAATGTATTATCTTTGTAAGTATAGTCCACCCACTAATGCTAGGCACCACCTGCGGTATGCGAGCGGTAAGGAGGGCAATCGAGAACTTCTTGAAATCTGGTGACGAAATCTTATCTGCAAGATAATATTTACTGCGTCTAGCGCAGCGCGTCACTTACTCCTTGCCGATCGCATACTGCAGGTAGTGACTATAGTACGCCGACTACAGTTACTGCGTTTTCAATTGCATTCATAACTTTTAGGAATCGGAGAAAGTCGACTCAAAGGCATCTTGTTCTTTGGAGCTACATAATCCCCAAGAATGCGAATTGCCCCGAAACCACGACTGCTTTGACAGAAGTACGTGTGAAATTAATTTGAAAAATATAAACACTAATAAAGTTACATACACACTATGTGCTGTCAAGTATCATTTATCCAATAAATAATAACCTAAAACGGTTCAAACCAAGTGCAAGCTGTTTTATTACACGACTGCCCAAAGGAGAGTTATGTTTTTAGGGTTCATGTATGTATCTATGTTTGTGAGTTTCTTTACTCCACCATAACTTCGTAACCGCTTAACCGATTTTGATGTTTGTGGTATCATTAGAAGCATTGAGTTATTCCGGGTAACATAGGCTAGTGAAAATCAAAAAAAAATTAAAGAGGGGGCCATAGTTTATGAAATAAACATAAATTTAAAAAAAAATTCGTGAAAATTTTACAAATTTTACTATCACCGTCTAGAGCTTGCTTAGTACATAACAAAAATATATAATAGTAGTATTCAATATACATTGGTTCACTAATATCAAAAGTAATAAATATTGTCTTATCCGTTTCTACACTTGCTTCTTGTAGACACAAGTAATACAAATAAATTAATCACCGGCATGCGGCAGGACAGAGACCATGCGTTTTTTGACCGGAGAACGCCTTCAAGAAAGGCATTTCATACACAACTACAAGAAATGATAATTTTGGCAGTGTTAACGTTTTACTGTTAAGTGACTTGATGCAGCTTTCACTAGTAGCTAAATCCGTCAGCGGGACATACTGAATCAGACTCAGAATCATTTATTGCATACTACTGCTTTAAACAACCGCCACATTTAATTGCTGAAATAGATTTATGGGCGTTATATAGCTTCTGCGAACTGCCACAGAATGTGAGGCAAGCAGACGACACCACATTTGTCGATATTTTGAATAGTTAACGGGTTGGAATCCTGAATCATCGTAGAGTATCACTTACTGGACCAGATGGCGAGTGTGTGCGAGAATTTCCCACAACAAGACAGGTGGATGACTCGAACCACCAAATCACAATAAAACGATGACCATCGAACTTTGCCAAAATTTGCCGGATGTTTGACGAGGTAGCATCAGATACATCCGTAGAAGCTAAAATCAAAGGTCAGCAGCGGCCAAAACCCGAATTTATACTTTCTGGTCCCAATAAAAGAGGAGGTATTGTTCCATTCTTAAAAGTTACTATTGGTTCTAGGGTAATGTTGTGGAAAAATATTAAATTTGGACACGACTTGGTAAATGGCGCTATGGGGGTCATCCGAAAATTCGTATGGCCAACGCTACGTCGTAACCGGGAGAATTACCGCAAGCCGTTTTCATTGAGTTCTATGACAAAACGATACGTGGCAACACAGTCAGTTTGGGTGTCAAAATTGAGCCTAGCACTGTCGAATTTGACGCGTTACGGGGTCAAGGTAAAGTCGAGCGGTACATGCTACCACTGATATTATGTTGGGTTGTGACAGTGCACAAACTGCAAGGAACGACACTGGACAGAGCCGTCGTGGATCTAGGCGCTAAAATTTTTAATTACACAGTAAATATAATCTATTTAGTACCTACATTGTAGCCATTCAACATTAAAATCATGTAACTTGTTTGTAATTTTTTAGTTCACTTTTTGGCACGGCAGGCGTGTTTTTTAATTTTTAAATTATTTCTTTTTTTTTATATTTAATTATTTTTTCATATTATTTACTTACATTTTCATAAAATTTTAGGTGACATGAAAATAAATAAAACATGAATTTTAAATATATGTAGCATGAAATGTTATTTTATACTCAATTACTTATTCAGTTAAACTATGTAGTTTTTATTTCGATACCACTTTACCGATAGTATCAAGCCCTAGCGTACGTGTAAATGTATGCATGTAGGGGTAATTTTTATTGTTACTGTGATGTCCGAGCGCTTTGCTTTCATTGATTGATTTGTCAGTGTGCATTGTAATTAGTTGGTGTAAGTAGCTAATGGGAGCCCTGCGTTCAGTGTATTACTTTAAGAGTTTATTGTTTCATTTGTAGGCGTGAAGCGCAGTGGGGATAAATAATTGAAAAACTGCGACATGCGGATCAGTAGAATAAATGCCTCGCGCCATATCCCCTCCCTTCCTAAATCCGTGATATTTTGCTATACAATATTATAAATGCGAAAGTAACTCTGTCTGTCTGTCTGTTACAATTTCACGCCAAAACTACTGGACCGATTTGAATGAAATTTGGTATGGAAATAGTTTAAAAAACATAGGATAGTTTTTATCCAACTGCGCAAAAAGAGGTTAATGTTTTTGCGCGTTAACCAAAATACGCGCGGGCGGATCCGCGCCCTGAAAGCTAGTATTATAAATGCGATAGTAACTTTGTCTGTTACACGGAAAAAAAAAATTGTTTCAAATCAAGAATATATCTATTGGTCAAGACATTCCGTGTTTCATATATGGGGAAAACAATATATTCTTGAGATTAGTAAATATTTGTCTTGATAATCATTTTTCATGTAAGTATTTATTTACTCTTACTAAGATTATTATGTTCTTATTAAGAGAAAGTAGCCATGTCTCTCTCTAAGTACATCATTGTTCTTATTTAGAGAATCAGAAATTCTCAAATTTAAAACAATCCTTACTTGAATAAATGAACTCATTCGTTCACTCATTCATTAGATTCTAACAAGAAAAAAAAATATTCTACTGTCAAGTACATAAATAGTTCAGTTAAGATATTATTCTTACTTCAAGTAAAATATATACTTCTGAATAAATATAATTATTAGACCAACAACAGAGTTTTCTACGTACAAGAAAATTTATTTTAGGTAGAACTAAAAATCTTCTTATATGAATACTGTGACTTATTTATGTTAAGAAACCAAAGTTCAATGAACAATTTTCAGTTCTCATTCCAATATTAAGTATATTTAATGTAAGTAATTTTAGATCTTAGTATTCTAATGGATGTTTTACCCGAAGAAGTTGTATTGATTCGTTCAAAAGAATATGTATGTTGCATGAAGACAGAATTTTCTACAGGGTAGAATATCAGATTTCTTGACTCGACAATGGAATTTCACTGTAAGAAACCTCAGTTCTTGTTCAAAGTAATTACATATTTTACATTTAGATCTTAATTATCTTAGTAAAATAATGGTGCGTTTTATTGTAAGAAGTTTAATTACTTGGTTCAAGTCATTCCATGTTTCACTCGGAAATCACATAATATGTTGTAAAGAATATCCATTATCTTGGTTCAATAATAGGTTATTTTTGTAGAAGGAGTCTTAGTTCTTGGTTCAAATCTCTAAATGTTTCATACGGAGATCAGATAATATATTAGGAAAAATATCTATTGTCTTGGTTCAATAATAGTGCGTTTTACTGGAAGGAGTCTTAGTTCTTGGTTCAACTCATAAAAGTGTTTCATATGAAGATCAGATAGTATTTTGTTAAAAATATCAATCATCTTGGTTCGAAATCAAAGAACTGAAACTTCCTATAGTAAAAAAGCACCATGCATTTTACTATAACAAGTTTCAGTTCTTGGTTTAACATAATATAATGATATTTTGATAATTGATATTTTCCATTAACACAATAAGATATTCATATAAAACGTCCAGTTAGTAAACAAGAACAAAAACTCACTTACAGAATACAGAGCCTGGTACATTGTACAGATCTACCAATCTGATCTCCGCCTTTCAAATCTGCAAGTAAAGTAGGATAATAGTTAAAAGTAGTTCTAAAAGTGATAGACTAAAAACATCTATTATCGTAAAAATAAATAAAATACAATAAATATTTTGTGTTGATAATTATTTATTTATAAAATAAATTAAGAAGCATACAATTGTATTACATAATAATTATCATATTGACTATACATCATTTTATTTAATATATAAGTATTTTAACGACTCGGAGTGGTTATTAATAATTTCAAGATATGTACTAAAAAATTATACTTCAAAATTATTCACATTTTGTAATTGCTTACATTATTTTAACTACATGGTTTGGCGTTATTCGTTTTTTTTAGGAATTACACTTACAGATAAACACTCTAACATAAAATCAATGAAACTAATTATAAACTCTAGCTAAGCTAGATTTCAAGAATATCTTACTATCACAGAACCATTTACCATAATCCACATGTCATAAATGTAACAGATTATATATATATATAATTTCGGAATTCACTCACCAGCGTCCTCATTACATTGAAAACCTTTAATACAAATGATACAAAATGCCTATTATGTAGTTGAGAATTAAACCACTCTGGTACTCTGGTAGAAATGCGTGAAATGTAGGTGACTTAAAATTCAATCTGACCTAATCTACCACCAGATAATATTTTTTTTCATTATTATCAGCACCACATTATATGTTATGAGGTATGATTGAACACTGCTTGTTGAGTCGAGCATTTTTCTTCACCTCCTCCCTTTTATTTTAGTCATCTCCAGGATTCTAAAAAAAAGAGAATAAATGAAAATATTGCAAAATACATAAAGCTTTTATAGACGATAGGTATCTTTTGACCATAATCTCACATAATGTTGAGTGGTCAAAGATGGCAAACAGGTTAAACCTAAAATTAGAACTGTCTTCAAAATCAGCTTCCAGAAGACCCCGTCCCGTTAGATTATTATCACTTATATCATCTAAACTGCAAGTTAGCGGTTAATCAGACAGTGCATTTTATTATATACTGTACATAATCATGAAATATGATTCGACACACTTAGAAAAGTTTTGTGTAGAAAATACTGACATATATACTATATTTTAGTATGGAATAGAATGAATATTTGATTGAGACTTCCTAACATAATAACAAAAATATATTATATGTGTAATAGATATGTGTTTTCATACATAATTACATTACATAATTACAATTGATTTAATTACCTGAAAATCAATAACAAAGTTCTGAATTTGCTCCAAAACGTGGTAGCCTTCCTCTTGGGGGTATTGAGTTGAGCAGCATAACACTTATGTTTCATTGGTAAATTTTTGATCTGAAATGTAAAAAAACACATTGTATATTCTTGAATGCCGGTTTATCTAACAAGAAAATCTATGTATACCTATGTAAAACATTATAGAGAGAATAGGTAGATATATATACATCGAAATCCATTCTGAATAATTAACGAGGAATAGACACACATACAAATACAAACATACATTCGCATTTATAATATAATATTTAAGGATTATTTACCAACAAGGCTGATGTTGAACTTTATCATAAAGAGTTGTCATTATATCAGTAGGTATGTAATACAATTATGTATTACCTGCTTACCGTCCGTTAACTTGGCTGTACTTAATGTATCCAAACAGCACGTTCCAGGCAAAGAAAATCTAGCAGCCCCTATGATGGATATTTTTTTCTATCTACAGCTATTTATAAAGTAAGGAACAAACTTACCTAACTGAGCACAAATTAGGTTGCTATCTCAAGCATAACTTGAAAAATATTCACTTTATAACACTTTATTAAACAAAATTTACGAAAATGCTATTAAACGACGCGTGCGCCTTTCGCTCGCAGCGCAGTGTATTGTGTGTAGCCAACATCATCCATATAAAGTCCCGAAATTTAATCATATTATCATTATTATTTAACATAAGTACATATAAATATTATTTTACATTCGAATAACTTTTCATGTAGGTTGACGATCAGTGTTAAATACTGCCAGTATAGATGATTACCTATTGTTGTATTATTACCGAGTCTGTATATATTTGAAAATATTGTGTAAATTGTAAAAAATTGAGAAAACTTAAATTAAACAATATCAATCACGATCAAGACACTAGGAATAAAGATAAATTGCGGTGCCAGGTTTTAGGTTAGCAAAGACAAAAAAAAGGTCATTCTTAGGTAATTTTGTGCAGTTTAATAATAAAATTTCCGAACATATTACAACGCTCACAGAAGGAACATTCAAGTTGCACGTGAAACAACATTTTGATTAAGAAATCCTACTACACAGTTTATGATTACTTAAACAACCAAAATACTTGGACAATTTTGTCACCTACGTATTTTAAAGAAATATTATAATAATTTTATTATATAGTAGGTACCTACGTAAAAAGATATTTAAATCAATGGTCCCGAGTTTCTTGTCCATTCTTCTCGCAGTGGCTCTGTACATTTGTTTGCTGAACATGGCAGTACAGAGTACAATATTTCAATATTAAAATTTCTAATTGACTTTCACAAGAGCGTCGTAGATGTCTAAATTGAATGAATGATTTTGACTTTGACCTGACTTTGATTTAATGTCATAACTAACGAGATCCATGGGTTCCTGCAGCGGGTTTGAGATTCAGTACATGGTGATAGGGTACTTTACTAATGCTCACCTAGCTAGCTTTCAACCACTTTGAATTAGGAAATGTGAAGCCGAGCACCTAAAAGCACATGAATAAATAACCGTATTCATGTGCTTAAAGGTGATAATCGGACAGTTTTAAAACACTAGCACCAATATATTTGGGCACTAGCGGGGTTCAAACCCTACCATTTTGCCGTTATACTACGAGTATATTAGTCTACCAGTCCGAATTAGCCGAGTAAGGTTATACTTTTGAAATGATAATTTAAATATCCTATTCATAATATGAATTTCATGATGTTTATTCGGCATGCATAATTTATTATAATTAATAGTATTTTTACGTTCCGTAGTTTACCCACAACAAGGGAGAACTAGACAAAACTAAAAAATTGCAACACTGAATAAAATCGGAAATAGAGAAACCCCTTCTCAAACTAAAAACTGACTACTTGATCTGAAAACACACATTTTGAATGAAGAAACCGTTATTCTTGACTGGAAATTTGTCTTTTTACTTTAAAATTCATGGTTTTGATTCAAAAGCTAGTGATGAAAACTTTATTTTTTTTATGCCTGATATTATGATATTAGCTTTGACTACTATGAACTATATATCACCTGATGGCGAGTGATGATGTAATCGAAGCTATTGTTCAGGCTAACCTAGAATTCTATTTTCTTGTTATAACCATAATTATGTTTAAATATGTACATACGTATCTAACGTAGGTATGATTTCGATCCCCAAGCCGCCTGCCAAGCGTGGCGATTATTGCAAACATCCCTTTAATGACTCTTCAGCAGTGCACGATTCGGCTGATACAACATGATGGATATCATCTACAAGTTTGTAGATATAATATATTTGTTTGACTTCTAAGACTGAAAAACATTAAATACGTACCCTATATCTACTTGTGGAAGTCAATTAAAGTGTGAGCGTCAGAGTGTTTCAATTAGCATGTTCCCGACTTTAACGAGTTTGGTATTTCATATTTTTCAATATTAAATGTCAAGTCAGTTTTGTTCTGAAACTACGATACTTAGTGAATTACTCACTGAGTTCACAGTATATATAGGTTCATCGTATCAAAATGGAATGTGGACTTTACAATACAATTGGTAGCAGAAAGGATGAATAAATTTAAAAAATCTAACTACTTTATAGAAGTCATCATTATCACCAACAGCCATAACATCCACTCGTTATTTATTTATTTATATATTACAAAAAGTAAACTTACAGCTAAGGAGCCAAAACGTTAACAATTTTAGACAAAACATAATATTCTTATAAATAGTTCTAAAGGGATCGACATGGATGTCGACATTTTGGACAGTTAGGAGGAAACAGTTTATAAGATTTACTGCCCTTGCCGTGGGTGCATTATTGGCATATCGGGTGCGTAACTTGCTAGAAAATGCCAACAGACGGTGCCGACGACGCTCACCTACGCTAGTGTAGTTTTGTGGAACATAATAGCTTACTCGAGATGGTGCTGAGGGATTATCTACTGAATTGCGCAACAGCATACAGTAATGCATAATCAGTAGAAGCTTGCGCCTGCGCTCTAGAGTAACAAGCCCTACCATACCAGATACAAACAAGGATGGGAAAAGGAAGGGGTAGTAACCGTAATTCTTCTTATAGAGGGACCTGGCAAACTTACGCTGAACTCTTTCCAAAAAAGGAATGCTTGGAATGTTAAAGGAATGCCTCCCCTTATAAGAGCTGTAACACATGCTTGACAGACCTCTTGGAGACCGCAGTGTAAGATGGGAATTCTTCAGAAAGCTGCTGCCCACTAGTTGGATCTATGTATATTAGCTAGTGACTTCTAAATTACCCAGGTTAAATTGTCGGGCTCAGCTGGTTGTCTTCAAGAACTGCAGCAGATTTACTGTTTCTTAACCAAAGAATATTGCATCAAGTAAATATTCTTAGATCAAAAACAAAAAATTTCGGCCAAGATTGGTTTTCTTTATTAAAGATACGTTATAACTAATTTTACAATCTAACACTTTGCTTTGAAAACTTTAATATTCTTCACATAAGATAAGTCACTCTCTGCAGTAGAGATGTACTTTATCGGTTCAAAGTGGTATATAGTTTGGCTGTTAATCCAATATCTCTTAACCTAATAATATCGTATCAAAAATCAATCAAGAACATAGGTACATTTAAGTTTAGTATTCCTTTTCTGAAGTGAAGATGAATAACTTCAACAATTAACAATATATCATTATTGCCTCGAAAACTTAAAAATTCTTCATTTAATAGAAGCCACCATCTGCAATCAAAATTTAGTTTTTTAGTTATAAAATAAGATTGTTTTGTTTGAAAAATAATGTCTCTTTACCTAATAATACCGTATCAAATATCAATCAAGAATTCAAATTTAAGATCAAGATTTGTTTTTCTTTACTGAAGATGAATTACTATAATAATTAACAATCTATCACTATTGGCTTGAAAACTTTAAAATTCGTCAGATTAAATAAGTTTATGTCTATAATGGACATGTGTTTTCTTGGTTCAATAAATGATATTGTTTTCATGTTAATCTAAGATTCTTAACCGAAGAATACAATATCAAATAAGTATCAAGAACAATGAAACAAAGATCAAGAATTTGATTTTTTCACTTAAGATAAATACATTCCACAATCAACAATCAATTACTTTTGCTTTAACAACTTTAACATTCTCTATCGTCACTTCTGCAGTTGAGATATTTGTCTTGGTTATACCAAGTATATTGTTTTGTTGTAAATCCAATGTATCTCAGCATGACAATACCAATTCACAGTTCAATAAAGAATATATGGCTCAGATATAGAAAACAAAGATTTTTAAGAGGATAATTATTTTCTTGCTCGGAAATATGTTTATCCTTGTTATTTACTTCTCATAATTATTTTAAATGAATAAAAGAAATTTCTTGTATTAAGACCATCGTTGTTGAAGGAATGGAAATATTATCTTAATCCAATAAAACTTTTATTATTCTTGGATAAAATTTCAGAATTCTTATGCTAACTCCGTACATATTCAGAATGAGAATTCATAAAATATTTAATTCAAAATATAATATTTTCTATAGTCAAGAGCAAAAACATCTCTGACGAATAGTTATAATCTTGATGTAAAAATATAAAGTGAGAATAATATTATTTATCTTGGAGAAAACGACGTAACTTCACTCAAGATATTATTTTTATTTTAAGTAAATATTTACTTGAGATTAAACAATACTCCCGAGAATAATATTATTCTTGGATTGACACTTTGTCAGGACCCATTTTTTTCCGTGTACGCTTTCACGCCAAAACTACTGGACCGATTTGAATGAAATTTGGTATGGAAATAGTTTGAGACCCGGGAAGAAACATAGGATAGTTTTTATCCAACTGCGCAAAAAAGAGGATACTTGTTTTGCGCGATTTCCGACATACGCGCGGGGTTGCCGCGCCCGGATAGCTAGTACCTATATTATTCTGGTTAAAATATTAGTGCGGTATTTTTTGTCGCCTCTTGATGGCAAGCGTCTGTCACGCCAGTCCGGTCCGTTACAGTAGTTTCTGCTCGACACTACAATGCGTTCGTTACGCTTGAGGCGTTAGTTATATTATGTCTTGCTCACGCAGATATTTCACTTGCTACAGAGCCCTTCACGCTTATACTTAGTAGGTAATACTTGCACACCGCTGTTTCATGGGAGAATAGCTGACACTTTGGTGGTATCCAGCAATACGGACTTGGATTAGATAGAACATATTTATCACTTGGTTAATATGTATAATTTAAAAATGATGATTGTTCAACCTCAGATGTTTAATAATTCAGTTGGGAGAATGAAATACCTTTGTGATATTTGATAGGGCCCGCGATGCAGCGCGGTGAAGAATCCAACCAACCAAAACAAACAACTAAGCATATTTGTTTAGAGGCTATTTTTCATAGATCGATGTTTGCAGGTACTACATTATCTTAAACGTATACATAGGTACAATCAAAGACAAACCATTTTATTAGGTTTTATAGCTACCTACTATAAGCGTATATTTACTTTGATAAGTACCTCTAGATTTGTCTCCCGCAAACGATAGAAGGAACTTACACCATACCTACAATGTAGATATTATTATTATCTAGGGTTTATATTACATAGAATTTACCTACATAATATCAGATAATAATAATTAGAGGTACTTATCAAATAAATATACGCTTATAGCTATAAAACCTATTAAAATGTTTTTTACTCATCTCATTACATTAGTCTCATCACAGTTACCTGCAGCTCAGATGGCAGAATCCTAGTACACACACAGTAGAGCCCACGAAGAAAGAAGCCCGTACCGTTGGCTGCCTTGGTGCACAATCGACTATTATGCAAGGCTTGGGTCTTAAAATAAGAAACGTGATAGTTATTTTTTTTTATAAAAATCTGGGCATGAAGGGAAATTTAGGTTACAAATAATAATTTAATATAATGTTGAATTTAATTATATAAACATAATCGTGTGTAACAACTTACATTTTATACTAGCAGCAGGGTAACAAAGTGAAATAAACTTTACAACATACATGAGCAGCATTAATTATTGGCAATATTTTATGAATAGCAAATTATTTCCTATCAACTTCCAATGCCATCAGATTATTACAGTCTACTGGGCGGGCGGCGACAAGGGCGGTGGATGTGTGAAAAAGGTCAGCCGACATTATAAGCACCTAATTTAATGGAAAAATGTTTACATAACAGCATGGTAATATTCAACGTTCTCATTTTTATAGGAACGTACGTTTTAAACATACACATATATTTTTTAACCACGGCAGTATAATCAATCACGCTTCGACAAAATATGTTCATAGATACTCTTTATGTATAGTATGTAACTATAGTAATAAATCTATATTATTCTAGTCTGTAGTAGTTCAGCAGACAGCTTCGCCAGCGTTAATCTACACTTAGAAAGCATTTCTGCATGTCCTTAGCCAGAAACAGAATAATATATTTGGTAAGTTTTATCACTATAATATTCATGCACATTTTCACTTTCACAATATTAGTCGTATATAATTAGGCAGGTATTTATTAGTAGACCATCAATAACTGTGAAGTTGATGACTTCTTTTACTAGATTACATATCAAATTGGTGTACGTGATCTGAAAAGTTAATATTCTGTTCCAACTTATTTCCGAAATATATATTTATAAACACCTCCAAATCTTCGTTATTTTCTACACGAATAATAATTTATCATAATTAACACCTTGAAAGTTATAAGTACAAAAAACATAGATCATCATATAAATAACTATTTACTTTAAAAATGACGCTACCGTATAAAATAGTGGTGCCCATTGAGCTCGTTTAAAGCAAAAAAATATTAAAATGTGATTAAAATCAAAGTAAAACCTATTAGAAATTGAAAGCATCCTTTATTTTACTCACCCTCGTGTTGGTTTACTACTACAATTTCTTTGATATTGATACTGACATTTAAAATTACCGGCATGTTTTCTGCTTGGCTGTGAATTAATGCTCTACGAAAGAAAAGTTTCCGGGAATCCTAATTTTGATGATAGCTTTTGAAATATAAATACAGATTCAGGAGCTTTAAGTATGCAAAATCAGTAAATAGGTGTTCAAAATATGTTGTGTTCGGCCCAAGGCTATGAAAGGAGGTGAGACCGTGGCTCAAACTGTTCAAATCAAAATGGCATATTTTCGACAGATGCTGTGCAGATTGCCAATGTTAACTTTTGAATTTTCTAAAAGGCTGATAAATTGGGGTTAAAAACGTAAAAAAATACAGTAGTGAGGTTTTTAGCTCGCAGAGCCTAGGCTTTAGTGATAACAGATTGTTAAATTTCGTAAATGAACTAAATCAGTCAGAAGGTTATGGTAATGTTGAGTCTTAAAATTAGGTTGAGATCCCCAAAGTGTCAAATATTTTAAAATATGTGAAATGGCTACTTGTACATTTCAAAACTACTTACGTTTAATTTTAGACCTTAAAATATATTTGTGCAGTTCCCAGCATAATTAAATACGTACTGTTCTATATCTGTTCTATATGACGGTAAGTTGGTGAGATATTCCAATGTTTAACCGAATCCCACGTGGACTCAGAGTTAAGCACTAGCTGTAATAATTACAATTATTAAACTAAAGCAACGCTGTTTAATCGTGTTAACGTCCCACAGTTTAATTATATATAGTAGTTCGTACGTAACCACTTAGTGGTACTCAAAGGCATATTACTGTGAGGATCTTATAATTAACTTACATGTTCCGCTGACTACATCGATGTCTTTAATAACTTTAACTACCAATAAAATCTTATGAATATACTAGCTTCCGTCTACGACTTTACACGCATCGATTAAGTTTATTTTGGGCTCCGTTAATACTCATCTGTAACTCGGAAAATTGGAGGATTGGAAAAATATCCTTTGTTAGATTTAATCCAAGATTGCCAATACCTTAAAAATCTGTTCAGTCATGTGGAATCGGAACACTCCCCAGATGACACATTTGTGAATCGGTGATCGGGTCGGCATCTTGTCTTTGTTTCTGGTGATCGAAGCTTTCGCAAGTGTAATTTTTATGTTTTAAAGTGTTTTTCTCGCGATACCACAATAAACTAGTCAAATAACTTGATCGTTAAAAAATCATTGAATTTGAAATCAACAAGTTTTATAATAACTGCTACAATAAAGAAAAAAACTGTCCACTCATGACTTTGTGATTGTGGAATTTAATTCTTATATCGCGAGGAAATATAAGAAAATTCTTAGGAAGAGCTTTCTTCTGTCTCTAGGCTACATGTGAGTTCAATTGAATTTAAGAGGTTTGTTAACTTTTGTTGCTGTAGCATGACATATGAATATAGGCGAGACTCGACGCAATGTTTCCACCAGAGTGACAGAGCATATCAGAAGTGTCAAAAACTTGGATACCGTGAGGTCGGCAGTGGCAGAGCATTCCCAAATCCCAGGCGCACACTATCTCCGTTTTGATAAGACGGCCGTACTAGCGCGAGAGAAGTTCTTCGTTCCGCGTAAAGTACGAGAGGCCATCGAAATTAGACGCCACCCTAATTTTAATCGGGATCGTGGATGGAACATTCCGCCGGCCTGGATACCAGTCCTTAACATTTGTGATACGGCATCGGGGTGGAACCGCGAAGAAGATAGTACAAGTGTAGTGTGTCAACATTCCCTTACCTACCAAAACGACAGTGACAATCACAGTGATAGTGACAGAAGTGACAGTTCGGACGGAGAAATCCTGACTTTGACAGCTGCGGCGCAACCGTCTCAACGCCAGTTACGTGCTGAGGCCCGCGCTCGACGCTGTGCACAATCGTGACTCCCAGACGAAGAACTTCAAATAAGTTCGAAACTGGTCGGAGCAATATCCGGTAAATATTACGCGAGTCCTAGCCGGTTACTAAATAATAATTATGACATATGAATACCAACAAAACCTAACTGAAGCAAAATTAAAGCTATCTTTTAAAACTTCAGCACTTTCGCAGTCTTGGGCACTTAGAGGTATCATTTACGAGTCACATAATGCTGCTTGTGCAATTTAGGCGTGGAACGAAGCGCAACTTGAATCAAAATCGAAGGAGCAAATTGAGCCACCAAATGTTACATATCCGAGTAGGTATATATATATGCGGCGCGGACCGAGCTTCTTGAATATTTCAAAGGGGATTGCTGTTATGGCCTTTTTCTGCCAATAATCTACAACCTATGCAAAAGCGCCCATATACAGACCTGCTCATCGTCATATCTCAAAAAATTATTTGATTTGGTACAATATGATTTTAGACATAACCATACTTCAGGTATCTATGTATAAAAGTGCTTGCTATCTAGATTTCTATAAGATATCTCGTTTTTTATACATTAACACACTCCGCTAGATTCGGTCGCAAGAGGCATGGACATATTTTTAATTTATACTTTTCAACATACAAATGTTAGGTATACTATATATTGCCGTTAAACTTACCACGTATGTTGCATAAATTATAGCTAAATTTATACTCATTTTCACAATACTTTAAATGTATAATAAGTAACTTTGATTTATTTCCGCCTATCAATTAATCCTAAGTATATTAGATATTGTATTGACTAAGTTTTACGTCAGCCAATCAGATGCATCGGCCAATCACAGCGCATTTCCTTTTAATGGCGTACTCGGGTGATACGTGTAAAACGACAGGCAGTCTTGGTTGAGCGCTCGACGAGGAAACAAGTGTACAATATTCTATGTGAAAGTGTAATAAATAGTGCAATTGGTGTAACGTGACGCTGTTTAATTCCCACTGACCTACAAATCCTTACAGTTCAGAAGCGGGATCATCGAGAAAATTCTACGTTTTCTTGCCACGCCTGCTGCTCGGAAACAAAAAACGTAAGTAACGAATTAATATTTCATAATTTTTTTTTTTATGTTAAATTTTCAGTGATTGTTTTCTAGTGCTGTAGAATTTCATTGAAGTATGAAATGGAGCATTTTCTCATTTAAAAAAATACTTGATGTGGTATACTTCATTTTAAGGTTAATTTTTTTATTTTTTTTGCGTTTGTTAGACAAAAAAAAAATATACATAATATAAGTTCTGATCGCTTCACAAATATGATTTTATGAAATATATTCGAAATAGTCTTCTCTCGGGGTAGTCTTTTGATGTTCAATTATATTTTCGGGTGGACAGAATTTTTTTTTTTATTTTTTTTATTAACGGTGGCTATTTGACGGTAGATAAAAATTAACGGAAAAATTTGAATTTTATTCTCGTTATATAAATTTAGGCTATTAAGACTTTTAATTTTGAGGCATTATTTTCCTCTGATATGAACTGTCAATAGCATTAGAGCAAGGAGATACTTAGATTATTTTATTTAAAAAACGTGGTAGTTTAAATTTAAATAGATATTCTTTTTCTTATACTATTGTTGATTGATTTTGTGATGGTGTTTAGGTATATTTGAATTTTGAATCGTTTATATTTCATTATGTTTCAATAGTTCCATTAAAATAAAAGTTTCTCTACAAGGGTAGCCTCAATGAACTCAATAAATCATTGCTTTATTAGTATATGTTTTGGCTTATACTCTTATTAGAAGTAGCTTACATATAAGAACATGAGAAAAAAAAATTGGATAATAATAATCAATTTTAAATATAACATGATATAAAGCTGTGCTATTTGAAAGTTTCAGAAAAGGGAGCAATGGAAAATTATGAGGAGGTGGCCCAAGGTGGAGGGCTTAAAAGGAAGGAAACCCTAGGTGGAGGGTCGGATTTAAGGAAGGGTACCCTAGGTGGAGGGTCGGTTAAGGAAAAGGAATCCCGAGGTGGCGGGTTTAATGTAAGGAAGGAAACCCGAGGTGGCGGGTCCAATTTAAGGAAGGATACCCAAGGAGGTGGGTTGCAGTTGAGGTTTGGAAGAGTTCTTGAGAAAAAGGATCAAGGAGGAAGTTCATCTGATGAAGCTGGATATGTGAGGTACTCTAGGCATGGGTCAGCACAAGGAGGTGTGCATAAAAAGAAAATTTATGGGCAACGTACATCAAATGTACACAGACAACGTTGTTCTGCATCGTCTGACTCGGGAGACGAATTGTCTTTTACCCGTCTTGAAAGGAATAGACATTCACGAAACAAAGAAGGTTTTGGTGGCGCTAGAAAAAGGAAATACAGTACCACATCATCTGGAAGCAGAAGCGAGTCACCGTCTCAAAAAAGAGTGAGACTACGAGGATGCCAGGAAGGGGATAATAAACTGATGGATAAGTTTCTAGCTATTTTAGAAAAAATTAAGAGTTCCGATAAGCCTAAATTAACATTTAACGCAAATGTGGTACCGGAGTTTGACCCTTTATCAAAAGATCAAACTGTCCTGACGTGGATCACCAAGGTGGAAGAATGTGCTGAGATCTATGGCTGGGAAGAAAAAGAAATTATACACTATTCTCTGCCCAAATTATGTGGCGTTGCCAAAACATGGTTTCAGGGTTTAACCTCGGTATTGCATTCCTGGTCTGAATGGAAAAAGAAATTATTGGAATCTTTTCCGTCCAGAGAAGATTACGCGGAAATATTAACTGAAATGTTGGCAATGAAGGTACAATATGGCGAGTCACTTGAGCATTATTATTATGCAAAGATTAACTTACTAAACAGATGTAATATCACCGGAAAACACGCAGTAGATTGTCTTCTGTATGGCATCGAGGATCGAACTGTCAAAGTTGGTGCAAAGGCTGCTCAGTTCCACGAACCAGAACAGGTACTTAAATATTTTAAAACTGTTAATTTAACAAGCCAGGACAGAGACAACCAAAACACCATCCAAAAGGATAGGTTCGGATACAGCACAAATAGAGTGAATTCACCTAAACCAGGAAATGTAATCAACCCATCTATCAGGTGTTTCATTTGTAACGAAATTGGTCACCCCAGATTTAAATGCGATAAAGCAAGTCCCTCGGTTAAATGCTACAACTGCAACGGGATGGGTCACCGCAGCTTTAGGTGTGAGAAACCTCTTGCTAAATGCACAACATGTAGCAGAGTCGGTCATCTCACATCCAACTGTTACAATAATATTGGTAGGGATGCCATTGAAAATGGAAAAAGTTCAACATCAGGTAATGATCCAAATGCAGCAACAGATGTCCGAAATATCAGCCGAAGAAACTCAAATAGATAAGTACGTGGTGGACATAATAATACGCTTGTCATGTAGATCTAGGAAATCAGTGATTTAAAATAAAATTATGTATATGGCACTACCACTACAAAACGACACAGAAGAACCCTTCAGAAATACTTTTCGGGATCAATGTTATAAGCAGAACTGAGGGTAAATTAAGCGAAGTTATTAACGAAACAATAGAATTCCGATAGAAAAGTAACTATATCAAGGCAAGAGGCAGCAAAAACAAAAAAAAAAAAAAAAGAAGGTAACAGTTAAGAGATGCTGATAATAAACACCAAAAGACTGCAATGTCTTCAATCACTCTAAGCCACATTCATCGACAAGTAATTTATTAAAGTCTTTGATGTTTAAAATTTGTATTTAGTTTAGTTAGCTAGTTAAGATCAAATTGATTATTTTGGCCGTTATGATTGTATAAAGTTAGTGGATTAGACAAATAATTTATAGATTTTGTTATTAAAATTATTACGAACAACCTCCAAACTAGTGATAAGTATAGGCAGAGTATGTAAACTTTAGAACAGACATTAAAAGTCTTCGATGTTTAAAATTTGTATTAAGTTTAATTAGCTAGTTAAGATTAATTGTTCATTTTGGCCGTTATGATTATATGAAGTTGCATGTTAAAAAAAAAAAAAAAAAAAATTAAGTTTATATAGCTTGTTAAGGTTTAATTATTTATTTAGTCCATTATTATGATTATATAAAATCAGTTGTGATGAGATTATATAAATCAATAAGCGATGGGACTCGCTTAAAGTAGGATGGCCGAGCTGTTAGGTATACTATATATTGCCGTTAAACTTACCACGTATGTTGCATAAATTATAGCTAAATTTATACTCATTTTCACAATACTTTAAATGTATAATAAGTAACTTTGATTTATTTCCGCCTATCAATTAATCCTAAGTATATTAGATATTGTATTGACTAAGTTTTACGTCAGCCAATCAGATGCATCGGCCAATCACAGCGCATTTCCTTTTAATGGCGTACTCGGGTGATACGTGTAAAACGACAGGCAGTCTTGGTTGAGCGCTCGACGAGGAAACAAGTGTACAATATTCTATGTGAAAGTGTAATAAATAGTGCAATTGGTGTAACGTGACGCTGTTTAATTCCCACTGACCTACAAATCCTTACACAAAGAATATCAGAAACCCATTAACAATAATTTCTGATTGAAACCCGACTGTTTTCGAAACTTGAAGACTGGAAGGCAGGCCTTCCAGTCTACTGCTATGCTACCAAAAAATTTTGATGATGTCATCAATTCTTATGGGACTAAGGGACACGATCCCGCGCAAAAAGTTACACTGCGGGTGTCAGTGTTATTGTTCTTAGTACATAATAAAAAGGGTGATTAATGATAATCCATGTAGTATAGCTACATTAAACATACAAGACAGAACTAAATTCAAGTGCGCCCAAAAAGAGCTAGATTCTCGTTTACGTTTCTATGAGTAGCTTCTCTATGCAAAGGCAAGTTTTCATAGATTCCGACTACCAACATCTACCAACGAATCTCCCGTAAACTAAATTTGCCTGAAGAGTCATTGTCTCGAAATGAAATGAGACAGATCTACATACTGCACAGTAAAAATTCACTGTCCAACAATCACGTATGACGTATGAGAATAAAATGACCGTTCTTTGCGGGAGAAGGTTGGGGAGATTGGGGGAGGAAATACGATAACGTCAGCGGAATTGTGTCTAGCCGTACAGTTTTATGCACGCAAATTTTGAGTTTAATCTCCCATCGGATCGTCGGGCGACACATGTAGAAACTGTATTTATTTTTGTTATGTAAAGTAATTTTTACTTTCAAATATTATGACATATTTATTATTTATTATTATTATTATTATTGCAAAATTAGTTATGTTAGTTAGTTCTGTATTGAAAGCTATAGAACCATCTTACACAGCATTCGATCTATGGAAACTAAACATATAAAATGGTGAACTATGAGTAAACTTTAAGACCGCTGGAGGAGCTAGGCAGCTAGCCTAGTTAGCTAATAAATCCTGCAAATATAGACATAATATGGTAGTTTTCAGGATACGCCGAGTGATACTTTGAAGTGGTCAATATGTTTGGTTCCAAAAAAAATTAATTGGTGCCATCTACCGAGTTTTTATCTCAGAAGACATATAATATAATTGTCACACCGTGGCTGGAAAACAACGTTGTTTATAACGCAACATAAACATCAATGTGTATTGTGTTTATTGATAAATTCGACTGCTTATTAAGAACTTTGTTTGCCCTTATTAGAACAAATAAATTTCCATGTTTGTGAATAAATAATGTTTATACATAACAAAATCTACAGCTCTTGTTTGAAACTTACTGAAATTAAAACGAAATGATATGTATATCTCATCGCCAAAAAAGGCTAAACGTAAGTCACATATGAATCATGGGAAAAATAATATAGCATGTCAAAACAGTACACAGGCTAAAAATTTGCTTAATTTTTATTGTAAAAGTATAAAAGTACGAGAGATTGTATCAAGGTATATTTCTTTAATATATAAATATTTAAGGTTTTGAATGAACCTATTGAATGTATTCACGGTGTTGGTAGTTGTGCTAATGAAAGGTGTTGCGTATGTCTCCCGATAAAATGTCTGGGCACTAGAATCACCCAGCAGCTTTCACTCAAGCAGCATGCGTGTAGTTGAGTGTGTGTGTGTGATATATTACAAATTATTTACTGTAAGTCATATATATATCATCATAATATTTTCAACACTTTTCATCGTCTTACAGCAAACCTTACCCTTTAACAATTATAAAATTGTTAATGCCGCACCGTATCCATATACAATAAATTCACTACAGGAATCTCGTTCAGCAAATTGTAACTGTTCGCGCAACCATATACTTGGTTATTAGTTTGTTTTCGATTAAACAATATTCGTAAGCACTAGATATTGGTTGTATTAGTTCAGAGTAGTAAGTTTATATTTACTTATAAGTTAACTATTAAGGTAATGGATCGTAAAATACTTCTTTGATAAATATTTTGTATCCAGCCAATGCTACAGCCATTGCTAGATAACCATCTTACGTTCACATAGTACCTTTATAACGTGAAAGATCTCTTGAACAAAGTTCATCGTTCGACGACTTATACGCCATATTGCCGTTTTCTTAACCATGCTTATGCCACTAGGATGCTTAATGTGGCCAGGGAATTTACCAGGTGAACGAGTCGCGGTGCCGAGCGTATGGAGTGTCACGCAGACCATTTGAATACTGTGATTATAATGGCAGATAAGCCGTACTGTGTTAATGTTATGGGCAGTCTTGACGCAAACTCAAGCAGGCGACTAAGCTGTCTTAACATTCGATATAAAAAAAGAAACTTTTAGCTATAAGCCTCTGTCGGTAAGCAAAACTGTGGCAGAAGAAGCCAGAACAGAGAATGTCTCCAGACAGTTGACAGAATACACATTTAGGTGCTTGGCGATAGATAAAAAACTAGTCAAATGTAAGTTAGACCTCGCACTACTAGGATAATCCACTTCGCTATCGTAAATATATAATAAAGAAAAAAGATTTGTTGGTTTGATAATAGCTAATGTTTCGTAGCATTAGAAGAGAAGACGAGTTGGAGAAGTACGGTCATTATACCTAGTCCGCCCGATCCATCGCTTATCGGTTTTTCGACACGGATCAAAGGCGCGCGCGCGGCCCTCGGCGCGGTTCGCGCTAGCACGCGCCGTGTATCACCACGCACGTGCCGAGCCTCCAGACGGTGCAGAGCCATGGTGCCCATTTGGAGTTTAATTTTCTATTTGAAACACATATACGTGAATTAAATGATTATGGACTTTATTCAACTATATAAAGAGGAACCGGTTATATGAAATCGTAAAGATGCAGGTCACAAAAAACCGCATCCGCGGGCGGCGCGGGCGGATGGCGTGGTCTGCGCTATCACGCGTCGTTTATCACCACATGCTCGTGTTCGGGCTAAGACGAGCCGAGCCCGCGCCGTTTATCACCACCTTTACTGTAGTTAGTTTCAACTGTGTAATTTCACCATATATCAAATACCAAGGGTTCAAAGTTGGTGAAATTTTGAATGCAAGTCCTTGACCCTATATCTATTCTTCTGGTTTACTAATTATCCGTAAATATAAGTATTTTCCAAAATATTCCAAAAATTCCAAAATATCCACTAAAAGGGTATGGGTACACGTGAAGTTACAGGCACATGTGATTTAACAACCTTATGTCTTAGGGTGATGGGCGCAGTGCAGTTCGCCACATGTGATGAACTGCATTGCGCTTTAAAGTTGGTCGTCGTGCTTAATCCATCCCGATGGAAAAAATACATATATTAATTAGAGTATGTACTCGAGTACAGCTTACTCCGATTCATTATCATTTTTGAGAATAAAGACATAATAATGGATACTTATGATCGTATATTTATCCCAGCCAAATAATTTAGGCCTCGCGGTGAAGCTCTAATTTAACGAACAGTTTTATAAACACGCTCTGTGTTCAATATAAACGTCCAATTTAAATAAAGCTTTAAAAACCCTTGAGGCCCAGCAGAGTAAAACCTTAATAAGTTTGACGTTGTATCATAACAAATGCTTAACATGTTTTAATGGTTTTAGGCATAAATTGTCTGCGTAATTTTTAACCATTGATTGGCGAATTTGAGCCTGTGTATTTAGCGTTAGGTAGTACATAAAGTTTTGGCTACAACCTTGAAACATTTTATTAAAATTTATAACTACATATATCGGGGTACAAGCAATCATATTTTTATGTTATGAAGTGAAGAAACGGTTAATCATTCGCCTGAAGTTAAGAGGGACAATCCTATCCATTACAGTTCCAGTACCATACCGTTTTCATTCTGTTTGACACTGTTCTGCGCTCTTCATGGCAAAACCCTAATCTTTATAACTCGTTGGCTCAGTAAGTTCACACGCTACGGTGCCCTTCACGCCTAAAATTTGTAGTAGGTAGTGTTCGCACAGTATGCTTTGAGGCAGAATATCTGACACCGCTGTACCCATTAAGATGATTTTTTGCTTAAAGGTGGTAGACCTGGTAGGTCCACTAAGTAGGTATAGGTATACACGTATATGGCGGTTCCAATTCTTCATAAATATCTGCCATGTTATATTTCTAATAAAGCAGCTGTTACACACACCAGAAATAAGTTAAGAACTATGATTAAAACAGCTAAAACTAAGTAAATATGGTGCAAAGAATCTTTAGATAACCAACGACATCTAATAAGTTTTTTTTTATAAAACAAGAAAAACTTACTGCAAATTGTGTCTAGTCCGGAACTACGACAATAATGAAAAATAAAGATTACAGAGTATTAAGGGCGCACCGAGCTTTTTAGGCACGCCGTGTATGTGTGCGTAAGTAAAGCACGCTAACAGTACATAGGTACCCGTCCCCGTCCGAAGCGATGGCCGAAGAATTACTAAAGCGGATAGGGACAAAGCATCGCGGCTCTGACTAAAATGGGCGGAACATGCGTGAATTTGAGTATTTCCTTCGTATAATAAAAACAAATACCTATTTGAACAATGGAATGTGTATACGTTATAGAAAACATGTTGTTTTTTTTATTATTCAAATACGGATGACTCTCCGTTAAGTATTTACGCCGTACTAAGGGTTTATTTCGTTTTTTAGATGTAATTTTGTTTTTTTTCTATGGAGAAAATTGTAAGTAATCGTGTTTCCAAAGTGTATGATTTATAGAATGAATCCTTAAATATAATATATATTAATAACATAACTCAAAATTAAGAAATAAAGATACAGTAAGGGATCTAATGAACCACAATTACGTATCGCTGCCTTGGTGCAGGCTTAAGGCTTATTGCTTTTTAAGCGCTTTCCATATAAACGTAGTTTCGCCATATTTCACGTTCAAACTCGGTGAAATTTTGCGTGCATGTCCTTGAGCCTATCTATGCGTCTGGTTTAATGAGTATCTGTAAGTTTAAGTTTTTTCCAAATTTTCCAAAATATTTTAATGGGAATTCGTATATTCACATTTAGCAGTAAACGATGCCAACTGGTAGGGGCTGGAGCATTTCAACTAGCTGTGAGTCTGCAATGTCTTATAGATTGTCTAAATCCTTTCACTGCAATAGCAGTAGTGTTGTATATAGTTTGTAGTATTTTGTTAATAAAGGCATACCACTGGTTTAAAAAAGGGGTAAAATTAAAGATAAATAGAAAAGTTGGCAAACCAGAAGCATATATAGATAGACATGAAAATTTTACAAAGTTTGATGATGAAACTACGGTTGGATGGAGAGCACTAGCCTTAAGTGAGGTTGGTATTAGCAAATCATAGTATTCAATTCAATAGGCATACCTAGCTCCTAGCGTTGAGACCTACTTCATACAAAGGCCTCCTTCGAAGTACCTATAACATAAGTATCTAGACGTGTTTAGAAATGGTATGCTTAGGTATACGTTTGTCACTATACATATAGGTCTTGAAGTCATTGGATAATAGCAGTATGGGTATGGTGACGATATTTATAACTCGTAAGTACGAGTGACTAACGCACAGTGAGAACAACAAGGATAGAACCCTCAGCAAGTGATTCTTCGAGTGTTTTAACTGTCAATATTAAGCCCTTCTTGACCGGGAGATTTGCCTCTACTCATTTTCATTATTACCTAATGTAAAGTCTCATTTAAAGAGAGTCGAAGCAGTGTCCCCCCTCTGTCCGTCTGTCGGGCTCAGAATAAATATCATAGTAGACGGACCCAGTGGAATCCGTACTATGAAATATTCCATGAACATGTTTGCCATCTCCCTAGCTAGATTATGACTCAACGGAACTCTCCGGTTGCATTTTTTAACCAATTCTTTTGTCTTATGCATCAAGTGCATTTTCGTTTGGTTATGCTTGACGGATGGAACCGGAGATACCGACTACCCGAAACAGCCTCAATGACGAAACTGTTCCTTTCCGATGCCTGACATGTAAACAGAATAGCAAAAGGATTGAGCCGAACAAACTACTAATGCAGGCGAAGACGGAGCACGATGGGTTCTCCGAATACTTGACTTGGTACAGGTGTTAGGTTGACCCAGTGTCCTTTTGTAAAAAGGACATATCTGAAAATGTGCCGTGCCTACTTACATTGACTGTCCTGCTTTCGGCTGTCAAGGATACGACACATAAATATAGAATTAGGCCCTGATAAGCTAAGTATAATTATAGGGACAGATACTTAAATATATATTACGGGATTTTTTATTAGAATTTTGTGAAAAGCTAGTTGCGACAGTAGGTAATAGTAAAAAAAAAATTACCAAAAAAATGAAACCGACTTCAACACCCAAAAGTGTAAAATAACTTTTTGAAGTCGGTACCATGATAGTTCAAAAGTACCTGTTATCAGGATATTGTGCGCATGGTACCGACTTCGACAAATTATTTTACACTTGTGGGTGTTGAACTCGGTTCCATTTTTTTATGTAAAAAAAAAATTTCACTCGTTTTTGTGACCTTTGCTACTTACAGGATCGATTATCATTCATTGTTAACGACTATATCATCATTCATCAAGATAAGTAAATATTTTTCAGTTATTTTAGTGTTACTCAAAAACGGCTCGACCGATTTTGACAAAACTTAAATGGGACCAAATGACAAGCTGATGCTTGTCTTTCAAACAAAAAAGAATTTTTAAAATCGTTTCAACCAGTGAAGAGTTCTGAGGTAACAAACATAAAAAAAAATACAGACGAATTGAGAACCTCCTCCTTTTTTTGGAGTCGGTTAAAAAACAAATAAATTATGCTGATATTATATAATGATTAAATATTAGAACAGCAAAGCAAATATTACACATAATTAGATAAACACACAAACGGATATCTTTGTAAATTCAATTATATCATTATAAAAATACTGAAAGGTGGGCAGCAGCGCCTTCTAAAGAACTGCCAACTTACACTGCGATCCTCAAGACGCCTGCCAAGTGTGGGGATTATGGCAAATACCCCCTTAAAAGGGGAGGCTGTGTTCAGCAATGGACGATCCGGCTGTTACAGTACACTACAGTGTTTACGATGGCGAAACCCGATAATTTTAAAGAATTAACTGAAACAGGCATGAATACCTGTTAACTAATTCCATTACATAATATTTTTATTATTGTTGCTTAAATATAACTGTTACGTAGTTTTGGTTAGTATTTGACATAACATTTGAGCGCATTGTTTATACCAGTCAAATATTCACGAGAGCTGCAATGTGGACGTACTTGATCAAGAGTATCGAATATGCTCTAAAATTAGAATCACTAGAGAGTTATAGGCATACGAAAATGTTCCCTCTAAAACTTTCTACATAGATTTATATTGACGTGTATAACCTGTACTCAGATATTTTCTGGTATTAGATCAATCTGTAACACAACCGCCGTACATCACACGAGGGTCGAAGATCGCACGTCGTGATTGATGCTGTAAGGTTGCGGGAACCATTCGGGAGCCTGTTTCGAGGTCAAGAATTTATGTATTGGCTGCAAAACACGCTATTGCGTTACCAGGGCCGTGATTCTGCTGGTTTTGGTAGCATTCCGATGATTCCGGCTTCATCTATTGTCAATTTAATATATGAAAAACACGGGTGTTTGAGCGTGAACTTACTATGAGTCGATATCGCTATCGACAATGTTTCGGCTTCTACCGGAAGCCTTCCTCAGAATTTTGAGTGTGGTACGTACTATTGTCAATTATTTGGTAATCATTGATTTTTATAACATTACTGCTTCGCACGGGTAATTATGACTATAACTTGAGATGTAAGCTATTCTATCTTTCAATTTAGATAAAATTGCACACGGCGTACAAATCAAATTTAAAACTGGTTTAGTAGTTTAGAAGTAAATCGCGGACAAACAACGTGACACGTAATTTTTAAATGTACGAGAAGCCCACTTACATCTGTCGAATTAGTGGGTCTATTTGCGCGCATAGACAAATCAAAATAGATAAGAATATATGCAAACTTTTGATTCAGGATAAAGTTACTTTTAAGTTTCGATTAGGATTGAACTTCGTGTCATAATAGGTGACACAGCTACTTCTTTAACCCACTCATGTCCACGCTCGATCCAACACGAACGGAAAGTCAGGATTTTATGAATACGTATACGTACTGTATACGTGATTATGAATCCGATTTGCGAAAGTTCAAACTTTAAAAGTATATTATACTTGTAAAACAGGTATTAAAATATATTCATATATCAGAATTGTTCCCCTCAGTGGTACGATTTCGTGTCGTCGTTAGTAACATGAAGGGTACTAAGAGAAGGTAAAAAACTTTTGCCTTATGATTTATATAGATAATTTTTTTGCTTTGCGATCAAAATGGAGAAATAGTTATCAATAAATCATTCGTAATCCTACTTTAGCAAGCTCTTTACGGTCGATGGTACTTACTGACTGCTTACGAATAACGTAATATGCTTGGGAAAGCCAAAATGTAATCCTAATATTTTGTTATCGCTCTTATCAAATAAACAAAAATAAAAGACGAAAACACGCGCGTGATGCCATGTTTTAAATTGACATGGTTTTGGTAAAATTATCAACAGTAAGAAAATATTCATACCTTATTATATTGTAATACTTTGTACATAATTACTCACCCACTCTCTGTCTAATATTACAGTACCACAATATACGCCCTAAAAACTGTGCTATTAATATCAAAGATGAAACACTTAACTATATTACGAAATTACGAACAACCTCTGCTGCATCAGTAGCCACGTCAGAACTCGTACTCAAATATGTTCAAATTCGAAACAATCGAACATTCGAACATATTGAAGAATCTTTAAACAATTGAAAGTCGAACATATAAAATATCATATCTTTTTTTAAGGGCCTGTTTCAGAATGTTCGAGACAGTTCCGGTTTTACTACCCAGAACATATTTATTAAACAAAACACTATCTTTGCGTTTCACGATCATCGATTTAGCCTATCCATCGGTTAAAGCTTGAAAAGCGCTGCATGTTAACCGTCATTTTTAACATTCAGTTATTTTAAATGTTGCATAGCGACCAGAAACTAGGACATTCTAAAACGGACCCTTAGGGCCTGTTTCAGAATGTTCGAGTATGTTCCGGTTTTACTACCCAGAACAGATTTAATAAATTAAACACTATCTGTGCATTTCGCGGTCATTGACTTAGCCTATCCATCGGTTAAAGTTGCTGCATTAAGAGCAGGCAGTCAAAAATAATTCCCACGCTAGCTCCGCCCATGCGGCGCAACGATCCCCGCTGCACCGAACGAGGCGATGTGCAGCAGCGGCGCACGCGTCTCGCTTATAAACATATTTGTATACTTGATATTAGATTCGCGAACACAGATACCATTGAGACGATTTCAACTTTTTTTATAATCTTATTCACGTGACGAATATCGATCTATAAAGTAACTTTGTATATACTGCAATTGTTGTTGTGTCGCAGTCTCCGTGTTTATAGAAAAAAACATACTGCACCAAACCAACATAAGTGAGACAAGGGTCGGAATATGATGGTGGTACATAACAGCCCAAACGGCACGATATATATTGATAAATGGGGTGTTTTTAAATTCTCCGTAGTAACGAAAGTAATGTTACTTGGCATCCGCGTGGACGATAATTTATGAATTAATCAACATTGTTCTCAGTATCTTGGAATGTGATTAATCAGATTACATGTTACACATCATTAGAATAAAGTAAAATACCATCAAATTGAATGAGCAAAATATTATATTATATTATATTCGGTGAATATGGGTACAATTGACCTGAAATAAATGGATTTGATTTGATTTGATTAAATGTTAGTTGTGGGCAATATATTTTACCACGACTCGTCATACAAATATGAATTATAGTTTTTCATAACTGTGCTACTGTACACGTTCCCATAATAATATAATGCAGGTTGTTTTTTTATTGCTATCATATAATTTTTGACTATTAATTACTTATGTTGAAAATATGTTCGTAATTCGTATACATCCTATTTCGTTTAATTTTTGAGTTACAGTGGTAAACAGAAAGGTGTTATTTTACTACCACTCTGCTTTCATATACCAACTATGGTAAAAATTAGACCAACCAGATATATATCAAAACACTTCTAAACAGCAGGATAAGATTTTTTTTTACCAAACTTGCAGAAGAGTCTACATACGCAATTGTAAGGGCCTTAAACTTTGAGATATTTTATGAAAAAAACACACAGCTGCAGAAACATTGTAGGGAACATGTTATA
This sequence comes from Plagodis dolabraria, assembly GCA_963854805.1. Classification (NCBI taxonomy): domain Eukaryota; kingdom Metazoa; phylum Arthropoda; class Insecta; order Lepidoptera; family Geometridae; genus Plagodis; species Plagodis dolabraria. The sequence continues at coordinate 21,428,953 of OY978448.1, read as the reverse complement.
CAGGCTTTTTTAATGAAACATGGCAGACAAGTGAGAGGTACTGGAACAGGTGACTAAATTAGACTTTAAAATAAAAATAGTGGATTCTTAGATTGTTAGTAAGTGGTATAGTCTGCAGAGGTTATCGACAAATTAAGTTAAGATGTATATAAATTAACAAAAATCATTTATAAAATAAAACATATATTGTTTTCAATTTATACAGTTTTAATGATATGCAAAAGTGTGCGTGAGAAATAACGAGTATCGGAAACGGAAAGTCAAGTTTTTTTTCAAGTTTGCAGTTCCCGTGACCACGATCACTGCAAAGTGTTTGAAACGTCAGGACAAAAATAATGATAAATATACGAGATTTAAACCGTTTAATGTTGTTTAATTACTATGTGTAACAATCGCGAAAACCTAAGACAACATTAAGTTAAGAGCCCTTATTCCAGCAAAGCCATTTTACAGCCCTTTTCTCAAGGCTGGTGCGGCTAAAGTATAAAAGTTTTTGTTTTTTAAATGATGCAGGAAGAAAGTTTATTGTTTTTGCAATTGAGTGCATTAGCCAAAACAATCTCTCGGTATGATGTCGCTACCCTTCTATATTTCTAAATATGATTACAAGCACCATCGCGTGCTAAGCGAAATCATATCAAACAAATTATTGGAGTACAAAATTTTATGCCCAAGGCGGGAATCGAACCCGCGTCCTCCGATATCGCGGAGCCGGCCACTTTTTGGGTAGCAGGAATATGAGAAGGTGCTAAGGTATCGACACAGGTAGCGTCCCATACCAGAGGCCTTCCCATCCTCCACGTAACCAAAGTCATGCCGTCCGGCCTTTTACCATCGCCACGTACAAGGCCTAAGCCTTTAGTTATATTACAAATGTGCATTTAGCCTTCAGTTTGATAATATCAATCAAATTTTTGATTGATATATATAATACATTTTACAGACAATCCGTTACCTGAAGCCTTCAGAAAAGCAACTGTACATTTCTGTTTGTCCGACAATCAATTTCGCACAATTTGTTAGAATGTGTAGATAGAATTTGTTAAAGGAAGTAAGGATAAATGTCGGGAGAGCAGTCGAATGACACCTGTCAAAAATCCAAAATGGCGATTTCAAGACGGCCACCATACAAACTGCTCTGCCCCTGCTGAAGCTCGGCCTTCAGAAAGGGGGTGTTGTGAATATGAATAAATGAATTTAAATACATAAATTCAGATAATTTTCACGTCAGATTTTTTGCACGTCAAGAGTAAAACATCGCTCTTTACCATCTATCTAATACCCTCACTAATAACCGAAAAGGGGGCAAAGGCGAGTATAATACATATCAACGATGGCATACGCAAAGGCATATTGCTTCATATAAGAGGCCGGCCATAAAATTTAAGTCTTACTCCGCACAATTATGTCAATGCGTTGTCTTTTGTGAAGGTACTCAGAAAAAATATATTGTTTATACCGACCCTACAGAGGTGTGACAAGTGCAGGGCGATAATAATGTAAAGTTTTTTTTTCAGTGTAAAAAGCATGATAGCTCGGTGGCTTTGGCTATGGACTGCCGCGCAGCAGGTCCATGGTTCGAATCCCGCCGCTGGCTTGAGCTTCACCGCATGGTGGAAGGGCATTTTAGCGAATGCCCGCCTGGCTAGCGACCACCCTCAAGTGGAAAATCTGTCGCCAAGCACCTAACGCTGTGTTCCGGCAGCTGTCCTTGAGAGCCAGTAATTCTAGGTTAAGCCTGTTAACACCTTCGACCACATCATCACTTACCATCAGGTGAGATTGTGGTTAAAGGCTTACCTATCAGCAATAAAAAAAAAATGTATATATACATTTATACTTATTTAGTTTTTGTTATTTAAGTTTACCTGCTGCTCTGCTATGGATAGGTCAAAATATTTTTTTGCCTAATATAGGTATTATAATATTTAAATAATATATTTCGTTTACGAAATTTCCTGTGAATAAAATGTGCAAATTTAGTAATACTTTATTCAAAGATTACTCACTTATTTTCATATAGTGGAAGAACACAGTCTAAATTTATTATATGAGATGGCGACTCCGACAGTTCTCCCTGTTCCGAGTGATCTCGGACTTTGACTGATTTATTATTTTTTTTCCTGAGAAAGAAGGTGCATTTTATGAGCACAGTCTATTTTATTATATATATGTACAGAATCTATTTATTCCACTCTATTATATTTGTATAAATCGTTACTTATATGTACATGTCTAAGTGATAAAATGTATATTTAAAAGTACCTATGCAGGTGACTTTGTAGATAATCTCTTGAATATATACCTACTTGCCTGATTCTGAATATTCTTTCATTGATATAAATCTACATTTAGTCTTGAGGGACATGAACAATGTTCGATGTTTTATTGCGATATACCCACCAAAACCAAATGCTTTGATTTGCTACGCTTGTGTTATTATTATTTAGCAACACTCAACTCCATTTACGGTTGAACGGCAGCTGTACTTTAGAGCCAGATAATTTTAGTTATCACCTGTTTGGTACCTTCTACCACATCACTTACCATCAGGTGAGACCATAACTATACATTACCAGATATTATTATAGTATCCAACTAATCGTACTTAGATTAGTACGACATTTAATTATTTTATAGCTCCATTACAGTACTATAGGAACCTAGTAGGTATAGAATCTCTTAGTTCGATAGAGATAATATGTTTCATGAATAGAATAAACACCGAAACACAAACGAATATTAAATTTGCATAGGTAAAAATAAACTGAAATATTATACGCTCTCTCATAATTCTTGCAATTCTTTGTATCGACTCTTCTGCTTCGTTTTTTATTTTTTAGTTATCTTTATTTCCCATATTGATTGATATACCTACCAAGATACGTATTTATACTGCACAGCACAGGTGATAGCGCGCGAGCGATAGGTCCACGTCCAACGGCGCACAGCGCGGCACTGAAGGACAGCTCTTACGCATTGATTTTATTTCGTAATCGTAAGCTAATAAGGTTGAATATCGAATCTTCCGATTGACCGTAATCCTGCACAGAACTAAAGGTCGTAAGTCTAAAACACTATTTAATTTATTATGACAATACTAATTACTCTAGGTAAATTTTACTTATACAGCGGATAATAAACTACATTTCCTTTCTATGTGTGTTTATTATTAATATGTAACTGATGTAGTTTCCAAGAAAACTCCAATAATTTAAAGAAAAGGCTTAATTTTGAAAAATTAAAACTATCGAGTAAATTTCTTTCAAATGTGTTTCTGACTGTACAACTGATAGAAAAAGGTTTGAAATATCAAATATTTAAGTTTTCGTGTTGATTGCATATTTCAGTTGCTTAAAAAAACTAGTCGAATGAGAGTATTTTTTCCGCAGCCTCGTCTTAACGGATGCTGCGCGCTGCATGTTAACGGTAATTTTTATCATCCAGTTATTTTATGTGTTGCATAGTAACTCGAAACTTTATTAGGACATTCTGAAACGGACACTTAGAGCTTGTTTCAGAATGTTCGAGTAAGTTCCGGTTGTACTACCCAGATCATATTTAATAAATAAAACACTATCTTTGCGTTTCACAGTCATTGGTTTAGCCTATCCATCGGTTAAGTCTTGGAACGCGCTGCATGTTAACTGTCATTTTTATGATTCAGTTATTTTATGTGTTGCATAGCAACCCGAAGCTTTATTAGGACATTCTGAAACGGGCCCTTAGTCTACAAAGTTGTAGTTTCCGGGTGAGAAAAGTTTCACCCTGAAATCTGACATCTAGAATGTCTAATTCTTTATAGTCAACGGTATCTTCATTATTTGAGCCCTATGCTGAACTATATTACTGTGCTTTTGTTGAGTTAATTGAAAGAGCATTGTGATTGTACTGCAGCAATAATTGCTATCTAATGTCACAAAAATACATTGTTATATTCTTCGTACAGGAAAGGATAAAATGTATACAAAAACTTCTCAAATATTTAAACGTGAACAATCTTGTTTCCGTAGTTGGAAAACGTAGGCGGCACAATAGAAGGTTGACCAACCAAAATAAGGGAACAAATCATCTACTTTCAGTTTCATATTACATGCGTAGGTATTGCTGAAAAAAGTCTGAAATCAGAAATCAGTAGCGGTAGCAATATCAGTAACTATCAATTTCAGTGGTGCTATAAATGCGTGGAATCTATAATAATATATAATAAAGATTATATGAGTTCTTTCACATACTATCAATCTATTTACGACTACATTAGATGTAAATAGATTGATTCGTGAAATAAGAACTGGCCAACTACGATTTGGACCTTGCTCTTTACGGGTTCCGCATTGCCGTTAAAGAAAAAACCTTCGTTAGTTTTGATCACAGTTGAAAAATAAATAGTGAATCACCGTATTTAGTTTATGTTGATTAAATACTATATATAAAGTTGATTCATGGCAAAAAACGTACAAAAAAAATTCTTAGTCAAATACACTAAAATCTAAACATATACAAGACAAAACAAAATGACTCTTGCACAAGTGCCCTCTGCCACAATGTTCTCTCTCACTCAAAAACTCTGCTATGTTGTGTTGGAGCCGACGCTCCAACACAACATAGCGCTGACCGTAAACAACCAGCGTTTTATCTTCTGTTGAGACCGGTAAGTCACGCACTGTCACACATTTATTACATTATTTACAACAGAGATTTAGTAAAATATATTAACATAGTTATACAACGTTGGACGGTTTATACAGCGTATATTTATAATTATATTTATCCCGACGTTTCAAACACTTTGCAGTGACCACAGTATGTGCAATAATTTCAAAAGCCTAAGCTATAACATATATAAAATAATAGAAGTCAAACTATATCTTATTAAAGAAAATATATTTATATCATGTAAATAGAGTTTCCAACAGTAAACTATAATATAGTCTGTGATATTAAATGTTAAAGATAAAAAGTAAACATTTTCAAAATAACGCCTCTCTCATTGAGTTTCCTCTGTTTTTTGATGAGCGTAAATTTTAAATTGGCATATTAAACTATGTTAACAAAGGACATAGACCATAACGTATGCTGAATTTTAGATTTCATATACATGTTTGTGTTTGAGCTCATAAAAAAATGGTCTAATATTTACCACTTCATGTAAAAAGGCATTTTTCGGTTACTTTCTGACGTTTTGGAGCCCCTCTTCAAAATAATAGGATTTCTAGCCTTTGGGTCAACGTTTTGCATAATATATCTAAAAGGGATAGAAGAACCTTTGTGGCATATCGATCCGACGACACCTAGTTGATATTTTTTCAAAGTGTCCGCGAACTGTTAATGTAGTTGATATACTTAGGTAAAGGCATTTTTATAGAAACAAAATATATTGAGTAATACGCGGCCTTCATGTGTCAAGTTTCTGATATCAGGTATTAAAGATCTCCTAAGAGATTGATGAAAATTATTAAATTGCAGTGTGAACCGGAAGGCGTATGCCTTCCGTTGCATTCAAATACTAGTTCTCAGATTGAATTAATTATTTGACAAGGCAGGATAAATACTAGCTCGTAAAAAACTTTTTTACTAAATATTTAACGTAAGCCACTTTAATAACGGTTTACATATATCGGTTAATAATATAGCAAAAAAAACACAATAGGCACAAAACACCTCGTGTCAATATTAAACATCTTGATTCACCATTAGAATCGTACATTATCCCTGATGCACATAGCCTATAGAATAAAGTCAAAATATAAGATTTTTATTAAAGTTTTGTTAAATACCCGTTTGAAGTCGGGACAAGCCAGTATAGTTAGTTTTAAACTTGTTAACGATGACGCAACCCTAATATTTTAATAATATTATTTTTGCAATGACGCATGTTATGCGGATTTCATTACAAAATTCCTACTAAAGAATAATTATAGTCTTGTGCGGGATTCGAATCTGCACCGAGAGCCGATATTTGAAAGTGTAATTCTCTATATTTCTAAAAACTTTTATTTCAGTCATTTCGTTTTGTCGTTGGATAGGTCAGAAATGCCCATTATATTTATATTAAAATTATTAAACCTAAGATACAAAATGTCTATAAAAATACTCTAAATAAGCTGATTAACCATTGTTATAGATAAAAAAAGAAGTTCTAATTTTCAACATTGTGTTACCAGTGTTGACGGTGATTAACTTTCTTGAAATCAAACTTTTTCAAAGCCAGATTACGGTGGTTTCGTCCCTTGTTTAATTTCTATTTGATTGAATCGCATGTTTATTTTTTATAGAAATGATAGCAAAGATCAAGTTGAAAGCAAGAACTAGTAAAATAAATCTATTGGAGTTTTCATTGCCATTACGAACTTATAACTGGTAACGTATAACAAACTTTTAATGCTCATCTCAATAATAACGTAGTGATTCGGATCTTATCGATTCATCTGACCTTTGTAGGACAAGATTTTCCTTCTGTATCATCCAATTCCCGAGGTGTAAGTGCCCGATCAAAAAAGCAAACTTACCTAGAAGTTTTCTGCACCATCGGATGCAGGTACAATATTTCCCGATTGGTTCTAGTTTCACATTTTCGAACAGCGATAATCAAAGCCAGTCGAATAAAAACAAGAAGATTCGTGTAGCCATCAGTGGCAATGGCAGGGAGTGACAGAGTGACTTTATTCTTGTTTTTCCTACCTATTACTTTGTTTTATGGTATTTTGTTTTGTCTAAATGAAAATCAAGCTAATTAGGTAAGTATTTACATCATACAGAACATTATTTCGTGCGTGGTGTTGTATTTCTTTGAAAGCTATTAAAATGGTTTTCTATGAATGAAATAATTGGGCAAGACACACTTCATTATTCTACCAGACACTGCTCTGAGCTTAGTTGCCTTGGTTATTTAATAAAAAAGACTATTAGTTTTCTTGTCTCTCTACAAATTGCTCTAATGTTTTCAAAATGAAAATATGTCAGGACTAGTACACATAATATTCCACGATCTAAAACACGTCTTCGTTATTGTATTTTTTTCAAGACCTGCTTTGTTTTAGTTGGATAAATAGAAAATTAGAATTACCCATCTAATTTAGAATTTTATATTTTAATTGAGACCTATATAAATTCCAAGTTAGAAAGTATTTCATTAGAATCGTTTCAGTTGGAGTAATTATTTTGTATAAAAATCGAAAAAATTGATTGTTAACAATTTATTTGTGCTATATATAACTTGGGATGGTAAATATGTAACACTAGCTGCGCCCCGCGGTGTTACCCGCTGTTAAACAAAAAATATATCAAAGTTGACTGGAATAAAACATATGTGCTTACCCCATCGAAACACCGTATTTTTTTACCAAAATAAGTAAACTAAGTGTCAATTCAGAGTGTAAGCTACCTCCGTACCAAATTTCAGTATGATTAGTTAAGCTTTGCCTTGATTAGTCAGGAAACAATTATATAGCAATTCCTTGCTCATCCCATGGGAACACTAAACTTTTTCGGAACAAAAAGTAGTATATGTGTTATCCCAGGGTGTTATCTACTTTCATACCAAATTTCATCAAAATTGATTCAAGCGTTTGAGCGTGAAAAAGTAATAAACGTATGAACACATATATAGATAGGATAGGATAGGATAGATCGATAAGTACTACCCGTAGGATTCCATGCTCAACCCTCGTAAATACCATATTTTTTTGCTAAAAAAAAAGTAACCTGAGTTGAAATGCAGGTTCTAAGCTACCTCCGTACCAAATTTCATTATGATTTGTTGAGCCTTGCCTTGGTTAGTCAGCAAACAAATATATTTCGATTCCTTGCTCATCCTATAGGAATACAATTTTTTTCGGCACAAAAAGTAGCTTATGTGTTATTCCAGGGTGTTATCTACTTTCATTCCAAATGTCATCAAAATTGATTCAGCCGTTTGAGCGTGACGAACTCACAAACATATAAACACACTCACAAACTTTAGCATTTATAATATTAGCACGATTAGTAGGATTATACACTAGGTCTCAGAGAAATGAATAAGATTTTGTCAGAGACACTAGGTACCATCAGTGGCATAGCCTGCGTGTTTATTGTATTATTCTCTTTCTAAAATTGCTCAGTGAATCGATGTAAAACAGTTTAGCACCTCCCTTACGTAGTATTATTAAATGTTCTATGACCTCCCTCATACCCCTCACACACACATACATCCCTTGTAGTGACTTACAACAGCACAATGGCACTCGCAAGGTGATCACTAACACTTTGATTTTAACGCGTTACAACGTAAGATGCAAAATAAATATGAAAAATATACGCAAATTCCTAAGTGTTATTTACAACAGATTTTTTTTATAATATGATATTTTTTTTTTACCAGGCTAGGTTGTATGGTATTAAAGACTGTTATTTTCAATAATTGTTGCTATACTTGTTGTTGTTGACGCGTGCTAGCATCACGATTCATAAAGAATTTATATTTAACTTATGAATGTATATTTAACGACAAAGTTGTCACAAAGTATAATGAGTTGTTGCGCCATTTAGTCTTTTCAGGGACTTTTATAGTATTTAGTCACGCCATTTTATTTTATACTCATGAACTTATATTGGTAAACATTGAACGCACATAAATTTTTACTAATCTAAAAAAAATATTTAAAATGCCATAACCATTCTCATCTTCCTGTCCTTATCCATGATAGGTGGAGGTAAACTTATATATATTTTTAGGTCACAAAAGGACGGTTTATATTTGTTGAAATGGTGAAGTGCCCAATAGGGCATTATGCACATTAGATACACAATAGTGTATCTAATGTGCAGCTGGCTTTGATGTGGGTAGTGGAATGCTGCATTATCGGCGCATTCTACGGCCTTAGTCGCATTATACGGTCATCCAATAGCAAAATTTGGAACATCACCCAGCGTGTCTGCTTGCTTAAGATGCCTGAAAACCCGCACCATGGAAGTTTATTAGCAAGACTGTCATGCCAGACCCTGTAAAAGGGTTTTGATATATAACGGGAGACTGCGTGCGCTTCTCCGGCCATATCCATGGCCTCGTTTCAGGTATGAGTGACATACGCAAGAGGATCCTCAGTTGAGCGATTTCGGCTCAAGTTATCTCATGAAGAGTTAAAAAACTATGATTTACCGATTTATTTGGTATACGTTATATCAAAAATTTATACAATAAAGGGTTTAACAAATGAAATAATTTTTTTTATGTTCAATAATTTTTCAAGATATTATGAGTTACTTACTTATTGTTTTTGAGTCGCGAATTTCGTGATCATGTATAATAGTTGCCAAAACTAGCTATACCTAACAAAAACAATAATAGTATTTTTTTTTCCTACTACAGATGTGCGCTTTCAGCAAGTACCTATTCTATAACCATATATAACCTTATTATCAATCGCCCAATTCTTGTCTACATTTTATTTTTGTTATTATAAACTGTATCAGCCGGATTGTCCACTGCTGAACACAGCCATTAAGGTGGGATTTGCCATAATCCCCTCGCTTGGCAGGCGTCTTGGGGATCGCAGTTTAAGATATCAGTTCCTCAGCAGCCGCTACTGCCCACCTTCAGGTAATTTACCTTTAGTCACCGCCTCTTACGACACCCACAGGTAGCAATGGAGGATGACATTCCAACCCGTCACCCCAAGGGAAATTATAAATTACAAACAAACATGTTTAAAGGGAAATGAGCCCGGGCACTTCTCCAAACGAAAAATATTCAATATCCAGCCGGATAAAGCCCTATTAAACCATTAATTTCTACCGGTTATATCTTTTATCATACGGTTTGCATTATAAACTACCTTCTTTTTTCCTTTTTTTTGACCCGGGAAAATCCTTTATGGATACCACCCTGCCCCGGGGGGAGCAGAGTGGTTATGTGGGAGTTCTCGCCTGAAGAGCCTTACTACCCCCGCGGGAGGGTAGTAAGTGAGGTTACCCACTAAAAACCCGGGATGAGCAGTCCACCGCCTCGTCGGGGTGAAATGGGGTTGCGTTAGCAGTCACCATCTCGCCCCAGCGGTTGGCCCGTCACCGGTGACGGGCCCCGGCCAATGGAGAGATGTACCGGATCATTGGAGCCATCCCCCAGACGTGGGGGATCGTGCAAGCCAGTGGAGAATCCCCCGACTCGCCACCGATGATCAGCAAAGCACTAGGATAGAGCGAGAAGGCGCCCGAACCGCTGTCTCCTTCCCCTTCTTGAATATACGCGGGTAGGCGTTTGAACAGTCAACACCTCATAAAAATAGCTCTGTACTATTTTAGTTATTGTAATAGTTTATATTGATAACTAATAATCAATGATATAGTGCTCTTATGCACTAACCTGCAAGCTATTATTTTTTGATTGATTTGCTACCCAAATCTCAATATGGCAACAGTACAAGAAGTGTTTGAAAATCAAAAACGTGTGGAAGAAACACTTGCTTCAAAAATGGCGGAAATAGAAATGGCATTGAGAGCAGCCACTTCCCAAAGCAAGCCTAGCTGTGATGGATTGGCTCAGGAGTTTAGGGCATATAAAGATATTGTCCTAACTACAATGCAACTGTTAAGGGCCCAGGTGCAATCATTGTGTGTAAGAGTTGAAGAAATTGATTGCTACAATAGACGCAATGCTCTCTTATTTAATGGTATTAAAGAGCAGGACAGTGAAGATTGCTCTGCAATCATTTTGAGTGTCATAAATTCCACCACGCATTTCCCTGAAGTAAAGGCGTCAGCTTTCTATCTGTGCCATCGTTTGGGTGCTAAGAATAACAACCGCACTCACCCTATACTTGTCCGTTTTACCGATATCTACACAAGAAATCTTATTGGAGAGAAAAAAAACGTTTAAAGTCAACATCAACTGTTCTGCATCATCATCACTGCGCGCAAGCACTTTGGGATTGATCTATAGTCTATGGAGGATCTTAGTCAGTTGATGATGATTTATCCTTCAAAGGACACCGGTGAAGGATTTGAGGCGGTATATATATAACTATATACTATTATCACCACGGCCTACTTCTGGGCCCATTTTAGCACCGAAACCCTTAGCTGAATAACGTACAACTCGGAGAAATGCAACAACTAAGAGCAAATCAAACAAGTATTTTTTTTGTTTACAAAACATTTCACTTTCAGTCTGCGAGCCGAGCACGAAATTATACTTTGAATACCATCTAACCTAACCAACCATTCTTATATTAATTGCTTTAAACTTAATTTTATACTTAACTAAGAACCCAACACCATTTTGATTTCATTTACCTACCCTACATAAAATTGTAGGTAATCAGTCTTTGATTTGTCAAATAAATGTTTGTAATGTCTTTGTGAATGACTGACATACCAGCGGTATTCACGTGTGGCGTGTCAATGTCAATCTTACTTCATGCTGTCATTAACTTGAAATGTCAATTTCACTGTTTCTTACGGGCTGCGTTCGAGCACGCAATCTAAAATATAGTTATTGGCAGATATTTTTGATGTGAATATAGTTGATATGGGCTTTCAAATTATGGTGAAATGCAAACTTGTTAGTAGGTATTAATGTGCCATTTTAGTATGTATTAACTTGTCTTTCGGAATACATTTTTTCTTTCCCCCAGTTCGTCTACGCCTGAGTGGGTCAGAGAGAAACGTCGTCTTCCCTCGCCCGCTCCGCGGCCTCTTTCTGCGCCATCACCGCTTCGCAGAAAGTGGCCACCGCCTGCCACGATCCATCACTGCCGAGCATAGCGTTAACCACGCTCGGCAGCGACAGATTTTCGCCTATAACCGCTGTGAGGGCCCCCCATGCGGCGCACTGTCATATGTCCGTAATCATTATAAACTACCTAGAACAATATGTCCTAACTCCCGATTTACTAATAATAAAAAAACATACGCGAAACATTTTTCTTAGCAACAATTTGATACTATGAGTTCTTTTCTAGAATAGCAAAATGGGTATTGTCATGTCACTATAAAAGTTTAAATTGTTTATGAGATAGTTTCACTTAAAATCAAGACTTCTAGATGAATAAAGACGTACCCGCGCACTTTGTTTATTGCTCTGGCGCGGCATGTCTTGATGCTCCCATGCCTACCTACGCATACTAGAAGACTAATTCTGGCCTCACGGTATTTGGCCAGTTATGTTTGATGACTACTCAAAATCTATAAAGTTGTGCACAGCGTTTTAGCGTTACCGAATTATCGAGCTAAAAATTTGATAAATCTGGCTTTCATTTACGAAGTTATTGATCACTAGCTTTCCGGGCGCGGCTCTGCCCGCGCGTATGTCGGTTATCGCGCGAAAACATTAACCTCTTTTTGCGCAGTCGGATAAAAACTATTCTATGTTTTTTCCCGGGTCTCAAACTATCTCCATACCAAATTTCATTCAAATCGGTCCAGTAGTTTTGGAGTGAAAGCGTTACAGACAGACAGACAGACAGACAGACAGAGTTACTTTCACATTTATAATATTAGTACTGAAGTACTGATTATGGAATACATTTCTTATTAAGTGTTTAGTTTGCATGGACTAAGTATCGATAATTGTATATATTATAGTAATGTTCCGAAGCTGTAAAAACGAAATTTACTATTAATACGACTTTATTTACTTTTTAATGGCTGCGGATTTAACCTAGAAAAACAAGTAAGTAAGTAAGGAAACTGAAAATGCTTTTAAAAATAAGCCATTATTAATTACAAATAGGTACAAATATTGATGATATTGTTGGTCAAACTTTACAAAACCAATCAGATTTGGACTTACTAAACAGTTTTTGGGAAAAAGTTCTTTCAATCAAAGATTTTTGCGATAGCGATAACAAACCGTAGTGTATCAAATAAAATGAAAAATAACAATACAGCTCAAGATACCACTCTGCACCAAAGAATAATGGATAAGACTACATTCAAAGCTAAAAAGAATTACGACAGTAATGCAAGTCTTCAATCTTCGGTGTATAAAACCTACAGCTATTATCTACAGCTCGAGAAAGTGACGATAATGATGACTTTAAAATTTTTAGACTGTCAACTAAGACAAAAGTAATCGATAAATCCAAATAAGAATTAATTATAATTTTCATTTTAGTAACGTATCTACGTTCTCATGTGGTTCGCCTAATTGCGGACTTAATCCTAAGTTTTCTCTTCTGAAATTGAACCATTTATTATTAATATATTGTCGTACAATATTTGTAATTAACTAATTATAGATTTCTGCAAAATAAACTCTCATCAATAGATAAATTATTTTGTGTTTATTTAGTCGTTTAATAAACGTTAAAAATAACCAGATGTTCACTTTTAAAAGTTTTGAATCTCTTATAAAAATACAAAATAGCAATACAAAATGTCGGTTTATAAATTTATTTCTTATTCAGGTGTTCGAAGAAAAGGAATATTTGTTCAGTTTGAAGGTGGGCAATAATAATTCAACTGTATCCTTTTAATGTTTCTATTTTTTTTATATTTGTTCTGTTTAAATTGTATTTTTTTGTTTCATGCAGAAGACTGTTTGCATTATTTTGATCAAAATTAAAATAGAAATGATGCAAGATTTGTGGTTGATAATTTTATTGGTAAATTAAAGTTAAATAAGAATAAACATCTCTTTTATATCTAGTTTAAAAGTTTTGATCGCTCTGGCATCGTTATTGAGCTATCTGTCCACATTTTTTTAGACTTAAATCATTCTTATATACCTCTAAGATGATTGACGCAAATATGAAAATGTGCTTGTTTACACACAGTTTTAATATGAAAAATATGTGGACGTCATCAAATATTAGTATTTAAAAAGTCCACAGCAATCAACGAAATAATACAATTTCGAAGAAGTGTCCGCCCATATCGCTTTCTATGCAAATGTAGTTTTGTCATATTTGAAATATCAAGTGTTCAATCTAGCTAAAATTTTACGTGCATGTCATTAAATGAATATTATAAAAATGCACGCACAGTAGAGAGGGACGATAATCCTCTTAATTCAAAGTATTAGATTCAAATCGAATACTTTGAATCAGGAGGATTTGAATTTGAATCGAGGTACCTATACTACATTGTCATTTTTGCACGGTGGCAGGGCAATTTGGAAAAACCAGCCTGACTACCTCCAAACAGAAAATCTGTCGCCAAGCACTTAATGGTGTGTTCCGACAGCTGTCCTTGAAAGCCAGTAATTCTAGGTTTGCCTGAACAACATCTTCGACCACAACATCACTTACCATCAGGTTAGATAGTGGTCAAAAACTAGCCTATCACAGTTAAAAAACAAGCCTTCTTACGTTTTAATTGAAAAGCTCTATTTTCGATACCTTGTTATTTTTATTTTTTTACTTGGTACTATGTATGAGAAACCTACGCCAACACGTGCTTATGTTGAACCGGTAGATATCTAGGTATGCGACTTGGATTTATATAAAATTATTAAACCTTGAAGCTACGTGCTGATGCCTTTAAAATACATACTTCGTTAAAACTCATATTTTAGCTACCTTCTAACAACAAATGTTTTTGTATATGTAACGCTGCCAAGCTAGTAACTGCGAGGTACGTATACTAAAAGTAAACAGAATTTCCTCGAGGATCCTTACAAATTGGCTGACGAGAAAAGGCTTAAGCCTTGAATTTCTGCTCAAGTTACTTTAAATTAGTTTACGTTTGCGTTAAAACTGTTATATTTCTTTACTTTCCAGCGCTCACGTTACTATATTTTTATTAGGTGTCTATTTAATTTGTTCAAGTAACTCAACATTTTAGATTATGTTTCTTGATAAAGTTGTAAGTTTCTGTGTTGTTTCTCTTTGTAATAATGTATACATTTTGTTTTTACACGTCTGCCTAAAAAAAGAAGTGTTATGTTTTCAGGGTTAAATGTACCTATGTATGTATGTTTGTGAATTTCTTTATTCCACCATAACTTCTAAACGACTTAACCGATTTATAGGATATCATTAGATTTGTCTTGATAGCGCAAGTAACTGAGTGTATAAAAATAAGTAAAAATTAAACTGGAGGATTTTAGACGACAAATTATAAGTTAAAAAATATGTTTTTACATCCAAGCGCATCGATTGAGTCTCAAATAAAGTCATCTCAAAATAAAGAGCTAGAAATAACGATTTCATAAGTATATATAAAATGCAGTTTTCATTTCAATAAAACGATAAAACATTTAACAGAAATAAATAATTTGCAGTCGGTGTCTTTACTTCTTAAATTAATTTATTTAATCAAAAAATTCCTAGGGTCTGGGCAAGCTCTTTCAACGTGATGCAATGTGTCATAATTCGAAAATGTCCCTTAGTTATTAATGTTTGACTGAACTGGTAAGTATACCTACAAACAAAACGAATTATTCAATAGTCTCTAAACTTGCTAACGGTGACGGAGCCTAAAGCTGCTTTTCCTGTCACGCGGATAGCCACCCGCATGCGGGCTGCCGGCATCCTATAATTTCTTCATTGATTTTCCTATTGTGAGTAACCCCCCTTTACCTCCTGATAACTTTTTATTAGATGTGAGAAATTGGATTGATGAATTAAAATTATCAGACTCAATTTATTTTGTATAAAGTTTTAGTTCAAAATAAATGAATCCTACAATTTAATGCTACTGTTTTTTTTTTGCTTGTGATCGTCTAGCGTTATTGTACTATTATTTGAATTTAATATTTTAAAATTATACCTATTTTATTTAATCACTATTATAAGACATAAATCCGCGGATAGTTAAAACGTAATACCTAAATTTACTTTTCCTGATGTAATATCGAATGTAAAAATTATTTTACGTAATGTAAACTTTTACACAATGCTGCAAGAAAACAACAAACAAATACATACATGAAATAGAATCCATAAAATATTCAAAGTATGGAACCTAGAACTAGTTTAGGCATCACACATACGGCTGGCTGAACATGCATCAAACCTTTCTGTATTTCAGGTAATTCAGGAATCCCTGCTTTCCCTATGGTCGAACTGGATTGAAGAGTCCTGTAGAGAGAAAAATAAATTCTAACGTGTTCAAATGAAGTTCCTAACTACCTAAAACTTTTGTAATAAAATTGTACAAATATACTATCCTTCAATTACGTTAAGATTAAATTATAGTTTCACATAATTAAGTAAATACGTTAGTTTTGTAAAAAAAGAATAATGTCTTGTCATGTATGGTCAATATGTCATACTTAGAAATTATGAAAATGGTTCCACCATAACAAAAGTAAATGTGAATTCATCATATGTGTTTTGTTTCATAACACCCTTTGTATTACGCTTCGCTAATACTATATTACGCTTTTGTAATTTCTTATGTACGCAGTGCCTTAATTAACTAAGTTCTATTAAGCATATAAATTTGCTACAACTTCGTGCACAGAAGCTTGAAAGCATTCAAGACATATTATTTGCTCTGTGTATGTGTTAATATGTGACAAATTAATTTGTTTCTAATGTTTGGGACTGCCAGCACGCATGGCTTTCTCTATTGGAGAAACCTTATATTCTGAGGGGGTTGTAAATCCAACGGTGCAGCGTCTCTTGGCTATCACGCTGAAATTCAGGATGAGCGGATATCGCTAAAGAATGGCCTTAAAGGACTTATATTCTTTCCATATAACATAAAAGGAATAGAATATGGTTTGACCAAGTCACCGATCGGCCGATGCTGATCTACCCAAATGTTCCCTGATAAATATAGGCAAGTGATAAAATTACTATATAAAGTTTACCCTTCAGAATCATTTATAGATTACCTTTAGGGTACGAGCTCGTTTATTGTCATTGTTACTTTGAGCTCAAGCCGTCACTTTTACACGTGCGGCTTTGTTCCATGAAATCGAGTCGGGCCTTTTAGTTTTAAGCTCCGTATTTAATTTATCTTCATTAGAGCTAGATCAAATTTAGTAATTTGATCTTTAACTAAAAAGATATATCAATTGATAATGAAACATAAGAACACTCTCTTTGTTCCCTGTCTAGATTACCAATCGACATTTTATACTTAGATACAGATAAATTCTCCTTTTTGAGTGAGTGACAACAATGAACGCACCATTTTGACATAAAATTAAGAAATTTATAGTCATCCTAACCTTTTGGTGATCTCAAAGTGCCTGACTCGAAAAGGGAAGCATACATATAATATATAGGTGTGTTACGTATAGCGCAATTAGAGCCAACTCGATCAATTGAATATCTTTGTATGCCTAGTGGCAAGTGTGTTATTGAAAGTTAAAGTCCGTGCAAAATATTAAATTTACGCATTTGCTCGCCAAATATTTGCAACAAAAGTTCTTATGAAACAAAACCATAATTTTGTGTTTTAAAAGAACAAATAATTATACTCTCATGTTCGTAATGTCATTTTCATCTTGATCAGTCAAATAAAGTATGCTTAGACAAAATTTATTGTCTAATTTTCCTATACCTCTGCAATGCTATTCACGCTTAAATAAAGATCATTATTTAATTAATTTAAATTTCAATCATACAGATGAAGCCAATGTAAAATCAACCTAAAAGTCACACAAAAAAAAATAACACATTCATATAAAACATGAAACAATTAGATAACAGTTAATCTCTGCAATATATTCTATCCCTGACGGAAATCCAACCTGTATTTTTCAATCTTGCTGAATATCTAACCGCTCATCATCAATTAATCATTTAATATTTTAAATCAATTAAATCCCTTTCAAAAGAATTAGTAAATAAATGTCAATTACAATTCAGTTAGCGTTCTAAAATTTATACTTCATAAATTATTATCAATTATTTAATTAATAATAAAGTATTTGAATATTTACTGAAATAAAATGTAGTTCAAGAAATAATAACTAAACATATTGTTATCGTTCAAGTTGAATTTAATATTCTCAGAATGTACATAAATTATCAATAAAATTATAGTTAGAATATTTAATTAAAATTGTGTATTTAATATAAATAATCAAAAGCGTTTAAACTACCAGATATATTAAAGAATTAAAGATGTAACTTGTAGATTTAATTATTTGAGACATCTCTACTAGTTTAATGAAAAATTTAATAGTTATTGTTCTTTTTTAAATCAAATAATGAATTTATGTAAATGAACTTCTTATGTAACGTTAGTTAAGTCCTAAGTACTTAGCTTTTATTCGGCGACAGGAACCAGCTTAAGATGAACACACGCGCGGGTGACTTTTTGCCAAGAAAACAATAATTCTACACACTACTTGGCCAGTCAAACGTTCGCGAACCACTGAACAAACCATTAAACATAGTCTAGTTCCTTTGAGCAGGTACCGCTGTATTCCCTCTCTTTCCTAACATATTTGTCTCCCTCACTCTTACTAAGCATTCGTTTCTCACTTCAACGCGACAAAAAAATTAAACCCAATGTATGTTCACGTGTTGAAAGGACCACTTGTTTCTGAGGACAAAAGTACCCTTGACTCCTAAGAATTTCAGCCCCTTATCTCTAACGATTCAAAATTTTACGATCTTGAAACAATAACGTCCCAACAGTTTCTTTATCTTACCAAATGTCCCAAGCACTTAACTCAAATTCTTCGAACGTTCCCAAAATTTCAATGGCACAAAAAAAAATACACGTCTTTGGTATT
The DNA here is from genome assembly GCA_963854805.1 of Plagodis dolabraria. NCBI lineage: Eukaryota > Metazoa > Arthropoda > Insecta > Lepidoptera > Geometridae > Plagodis > Plagodis dolabraria. Next base: position 21,410,334 of record OY978448.1, on the reverse strand, counting down.
AATTTATTTGAAAAAAAAAAAATGTAACGTGACCACTTAGAGAAATTTATTACTTGCATGTGTGTTAAGAATTTTTTTTTTTAGATATTAGTCGCGTTAACCTTTTTTTATGGTAGGTAGGGTCTAGACGGTTACACTATCACGCAAGCAACACGCGCGCGGAACTTGGATTGGTGACACGCACAACACTGCAGCGGCAAACGAAATCTTTGTCATGCGTATGGCCAGGAGCGTGCTATCACCCGCATTCGGACCAGATCCGCGCGTTGGTGAAAACACGCCCTAATTTTCACGTTCTAACGTCGTTCAGCATAAAGCTTAAAATAGCCCTCGCACAGGTCAAAAGCAACAATTACTACAATAAATCCTTTCGAATTTTAGATTTATTTATATCTTTCAAACAAAACTATTTGAATTGTTGTCTATCTGTAAATAAATCCTTGTACCAGTATTAATCACAACAATTGAAGTTTATTTATTAAAGTCCGAATCCAAGTGCAGTAATTTAATCTGTTAGCACCACACGGTGCTAACAGATTAAATTACTTTGTGTAGAAAGGCCTATTAGTAGCAATGATTACTACACACAGATGGCTTACGGCTAAATTTCAATTGATTTACACAGAGAAATGTAGAGCAGAATCTGATACTAAACCACATGAGCTAATAGTGATTGATACTGCCCGGATTCATGAGACTTGCAACCATTTTCGCATCAAAGCTTTATCTATTCAGATTACTGTCTTTTTGTTTATCGTGTTTATATCTTTGATAAACGAATGCGGAAAAAAACAAACATACTTATAGGTATTATAAATGACATTCACAAGTACATTAAGAAAATGAAATTACCTCAAGATATGGTGACAAAACTCACGCTTTTTTACGCATTACTCGACTTTTGACTAGCATAAAATGAAAATCTGATATCAGTGAGTTTTTCTTTTGAAGCTTCAACAGGATGAAACGAGGATATTGTTTTATAGGAGATTAATGATTATATTTAAGCGAACTTTCGTTACTACCAGGATACTAAAAATAGATGAGATAAACCGTAAGTTTAAAGTTCTCATTTCAAAACCAAGTTCATAATGCTGCTTCATACATTTATTATGTCACAAAACGCAGACTCCTCCAGACGTCAGCTTGATCGATGTCATAGCTCGTATAGCAGTTCTTATCCATTTGTGTAAATCTTCGGCATTATAACGGTTTTTTTTTTATATCTTATTTATTTAGGGACTTTTTACATAATTGCGTGCCAGTCCCATCGTATCCTAAACACAAAAATGCAAAATATTTACTTATATGCCATTGTTCAAGTTATTTTAGGACATATAAGTAAATATTTTGCATTTTTGTGTTGAGGATACGATGGCTTTGCAGTTTCAGATACATTTATTGTTGAATTTTGTCGTAAACTATTCCTAGTCATAATTAATATGACAAAGTGGCTCGACAATTTATGAATGAATCGTTGTTTTTTTTATTGTAGTTGGTAGGAAAACAACATTTGTGTTTGGAATACGTTTTTTAATAGAACTGGGTGGGGTGGGTATAATAATATGCTCAGAATATTTTAATGAATTTTTATACCTATGTTACGTAATATACATATACATGACTTGTTAGTAGTAGTATATACTGAATTGATTCTACATGTACCTTAGTTCTATTTAAAAATAAAACCTGCTGTTTTTACCGCTTTTTGGTGCGGAATAAGCACGAGTGAAGTATCACTGACACTCATAGTTAAGCTTCCCGAGATGAGGACGGGCACAGAGACGAAACCGAGAGCCGGATGTGCACCTGGCGTATATGAATAGCAGTTAATATCTGTCCGTTGCAGGTCGGCGGGTGAAGGCCGGGTCAAGGCAAATCAGTAGTATCCACATAACTATTCTAGTATTCATATGTTTTTCCATACAAATATTGTATGCTAAAATTGATTCATGAATATTAAGGTCACAAATATTTAAGATACTGATGTTAGTGGAAAATAAGATATAGGGCAACAAGAGCGTTTCATAAAATCATAGATAGGCTTTTTGTTTTATGTTTTTTAAGCATTTTATGTTTTCTTTTTCATTAGCATTGCTATACCGTGGTTTGAGGTTGAGTTTTCGAAGCAAAGCAAAGTTAAGCAACGTCCGCTGCAGTCATAAGTTGGATGGGTGACCGCTAGTGACATTACTACTGAGCGCTTCTGTGCTTCAAATGGCACGTTAAGCCGTCGGTCCCGGTTGTTGTCTTAGTTTGCCAGTCGTTAAAGCATCGTGTTATGGCATTTTGCGAATGCCCGCCTGGCTAGCTACCACCTTCAAGTAGAAAATTGTTTTTTTTTTTTTTTTTTTTTTTTTTTTTTATGCTTGATAGGTTAGCCTTTGACCACTATCTCACCTGATGGTAAGTGATGATGTGGTCCAGGATGTTGTTCAGACTAACCTAGAGTTACTGGCTCTCAAGGACAGCTGCCGGAACACACAGTTAGGTGCTTGGCGGCAGATTTTCAACTTGAGGGTGGTAGCTAGCCAGGCGGGCATTTGCAAAGTGCCCTACCACCATGCTGTAACGACTGCTATCCTAAGACAACAACCGGGACCGACGGCTTAACGTGCCCTCCGAAGCACGGAAGCGCTCAGTAGTAATGTCACCAGCGGTCACCCATCCAACTCCTGACCGCGGCGGACGTTGCTTAACTTTGCTGATCGATTCAGAATGGCTAA